>JADLZN010005608.1:0-118558 GCA_018155175.1 Sinocyclocheilus anophthalmus
GTGTCATCAGAATAGCAATGGTAGGAGAAGCCATGTGCCTGTATGATGGGGCCCAGTGATGTAGTGTATATGGAGAAGAGAAGGGGTCCAAGATCTGATCCCTGAGGAACCCCAGTGACCAGTTGATGTGCTTTGGATACCTCCCCTCCCGAGGCCACCCTGAAAGACCTACCAGTGAGATGTGTCAGTATCAAATAGCATGTGCAGGAAGGATTTGTTTAGTAGATCCAGGACATAAGAATACTGAGATTTGAATAAGTTTTTTTGAAAATCTTGCAGGCTTCCGTGACTGACAGTGCACAGTCGCCAAGTCTAATCTTGGCAAGCTCCTGAAACCTGACTGGTTATTATCCAGTCAGACGTTCTACCACCAAGCTATACCCACACACAAGAAGCCAAAAAAAAGAGAGTAAATTGTACAATTCACTTTGACAACATCAAAAAACAACAGCTTCACTTTGAAGTCAGAAGTTATTTTTTTTTAGAATCTGCCATAGCCAAAGGTGGCACCCGGATTTGAACCGGCGACCTCTTGGTCTACCACTGATGCTCTACCACTGAGCTGTACCCTCCACAAACCCAAAAGACCAAAACCACAGAAAAGAAATTAGATCCATCACCCCCACACATCCAATGGGCCAAAACCTAGGAGATATCTAGGTGAAAGGGTCTCTGGGCCCTATTTTAATGATCTAAGCGCATGGTCTAAAGCGCAAGGTGCAGGTGTACTTAGGGCGTGTCCGAATCCACTTTTGCTAATTTAATTTTTTTTTTATGACAGGAAAAACGGTCTAAAAGGGTTGTCCCTATTCTTTTAATGAGTAATGGGTGTGTTTTTGGAATAATGTGCATGGATTGTCGCTCCTTCCCCCAGATAATGACGCGGAAATTGCCATTGTGCCAAAGACAGAAAAGTCCAGAGATGGAACCGGTGTTTACAAACACCGTTCCAATGCTTGCTGCTACTGCTCGTGCCTGTGACGCCAGCAAATAAGTAGCCTAATTCTGATACATGCAATGACTATCCATTATGACATGTAGGCATTTTTATATTTATGCTAGCCTACACATTAATAATATTTTAACCAATTGTAATCCTTTAACTGTGTAATATGGGCATGTTTGCTGTGCTGATGCAGGTCCCTTGTGTGTGCAATAAGCAGAAATGTAGTGGGCATTGTGCGACCCTGACCTAAAGCGCATATACTAACGTGCTCTTTAAATAACAAGAACATACTGCGCCATTGACTTTAGACCAGGTTTTAGTTTGTCTATTTCACTTGCCTCAAAATAGCAACGTGCCAACAATGCGCCTGAACACACCTTGTTTCAGGTCCAGCACAGCACGCCAAATGAGCACACAAATGGGTGGACATGCCCCCCTCTGTGCAAATGACAAATGCATTTGCTATTTAAACAACGTGGCGCAGGACGTGAAAAATATTACTGCATCGGGCTGAAACTAGCAAAACATCTTGAGCACCAGCTCATTACCATGTAAAACACAATCCTAGACCAGCGAGAGGCAGTCGCCTAAATTATTTGGATGCGAAGGGTAAGGATTGGACCTATCCTAGATAAAGGAAAGATCTTGGGTACTGTGATCGATATTGTGGATCTGAACCTCATTAAATGGAGTTCACCCTCTCATCCAGGATCCTGCTAGGAGGAGGACATAGGCGCATCTTCTCAGGGCACTTTGTAGGATGGGGGGGGTATGGTTTGGTGGTAGGTGGGGGTGGTTTCGTCTGGTAGGTATGTCACTTGGTCGTTTTAGTACACCAGCCATGCCAGATCCTGAAGCTCCGCCCACTCATTCACAATCGGAAATCTCTAATCACGCACCTGTAACACTCATAAGGGACGTAAATATAAATCACCACGATGCACTGCAAGTTAGAATCCACTCTCGCAATGTAAATAAGATGCAGTGTAGAGAACTTCATTGATTATAACGTAACTTTGTGAGATCGTGATAAACTAAGAAAAGTGTCAGCTTTTTAGATATTATAAATGGAGTGCTCTTTGCACCATAGCAATGGATGCCACGAAACATTTATGTTTTTTTAAGGTTAGAGCAGCCTCACTAATTTAAGAAGCACCCTCAGCGATTTGATTTTGGAGCCAGGCCTGGCTGTTTTTAGGGGCATGATATTTAAATGACAATTGTTTTCAGCCACCACATTTATCAACAAATGATTATTTGTACGATAGGATTGGTGGCATACGAATGTTTCATTAATCACATATGAACCCTATTGTAAGTTGATTTGTGTGCTCGGATCTAACACTCTTTTTTATGTTAAATTGATAAATGGGCCTCATTAATCAATTTAACATACTTTACTGGACTGCATAAGATGAAAACACGAAAATGTAAGTGATGAAACAGTGCTACCTGATTGAACCGCGCAGCACGTGAGAACAGCCGGACCGGACAGGTGTCTCTGCACAGCGGGAGTTAGCCCGACACTTTCGCTGCTCTGTTGAAGTGATAACTAATGCTTGATCCATTTAACTTCAACACACAACACTTACAGCATTATATGTGAACAGTAAAGTCTCTGTGGTGAAACTAGCTGAAACCATATTGAATAGCTATGTAAACTGATGTGTCGAGGTCAACTGTACAAAACGGTAAATACAAGCATTTCAGTCCACACTGCACCACTCTAACCAGTCACTTACACTATGGAAATAGGCTTCTTCATGGATGTATTAATGACCACCATATTAAAGGCTACTTATATAATTTATTTATTTATTTATTTTTTACCGTTGTTGTTAAAGAAGCAATAAAGCCATGTCAAGGAGTATGGGTTTTGCCTGATTCAAGATCTTTGTAAAATCGGTAAATACTAAAAATGCTCACCGGATTTTAATGTGTATGTGTAATACTCTGGATTCAAAAATTAGAGTAGCGTTCCATTAGGGCTACTTAGGAGGTTTTAATAGTTTTAATACATTTAAGATAAGTAACGTATAATTCAATAATTAAGAGCCTGCAATATAATTCAATAATATTATTGTTAAATTATTCATTTATTCCTATTGCGCGAACCCCAGCTAAATATTTATGGGGGATTGTGTTGCCGGATGGGCTGAATTTGAGCCCAAGTGCAGCCTTGATGATTCTTCTCTTCTAAGGCCAGAAAGAAGACCTTCTAATAATAAAACTATTTAAAGTAAAGTATGCTCAAATGATGTTGCTATTTCTGGAAACCTGTTTATGTTGACCTCATATATGTTGTTAATGCATTTATGTTTTTAATGTGTTGCAGCCTGGAATTAGTTATTTGTTTTGTTTATTTGGACCCCCATTAGCCACTACCAAGGTAATGGTCTTGTTAAAAAATATGTAATATCTGATGGCAAATAATTCCATATTTTCATTCCTCTATATGAAATCTCTCTTACAGCCTCTTACCTTTTACAGTCTGTTGCTTTGCATTAGTTTTTTAACAGGAAGTAAAAATCATCCTTTTGATGCATGCCTGGTGTTAAAATTATGACTAGCACTACTATACAAAAGTTGACAGTACAGGACATTAGGAACTCTAGACACTGAAATATATATATTTTTTAAATAAAACAAAGCAATTAAATAGTTGTCCTATCCTTCACAAGTGGCCAACTTAAAATTTTGTGCGTTCTCACAATATTAGCCCTTCTATTACAGTTTAGAGTAAGTCGTGCAGCTCTATTCTGGACTAACTGTAATTTTTCCAAGTCTTTACTTGATGTACTCAACCACACTGCTGGACAGTAGTCTAAATAAGTAAGAACCATTGTTTGCACAATTTAAAAATGCAATACTGTGGTAAAAATGTTGCACATCTCTTAATGGAATGATAGCCTCTTACCTAAAAAAACTATTTACCATATTTTCTGTTTTGAAAAAACCCACCCCCCCCCCACCCCCCCCTTCAGCTACTGTCTAACATAACTGTCACGATCACCAACGGGATCACATCCCGACTTTTAATATTCACCCAGGACTCCGTTTCCCATAATCCTTTACCCGGACTTTTTTTTGTGAACCTAACCTGGTTGGAAGCAGGTTTTCTTCGGTAAACCCAAAGTTTCTTTCGGTCTCCTCCCCCTTTTTAAAGTGTAAGCAATGTTTAAATACCTCATATATTCATTCACGCTGCAAAAAATGCTTTTTTTACTGAGTATTTTTGTCCATTTCTTTATTCAAGACAATCGTAAATCTGGATCATTCTATATAGGAAAAATTATATAAATTCTCCCCCGGCCATTCCCCATTCCCTCCGTTTGGTGCGTTCACGTGAAGGGGTAGGGGTGTCTCGATTCTCTTTTGGTTGGAGGGGGAGGGGAAAGGAGAAGGCAGTATGACGCCCTTCAGACGAAGTTTTTCGGGAAACAACTTCAAATGAGGGTATGAATTATTCTAGCGTAACTGGCTTCAGGGGAAACCCATGGCTGAAAGCCGGGCACAAAGACTCATAAATGTAAGTATTTTTGGCATTAATAAAGATTTTAAGGAAAAGTAATCATTTCTTTTATGTTCCATTCAATTGTGAGTTCATATTTACAGTCATGTTACTCAAAGAAATGTTTGCAAAAAATCGCTAAAGTTTGCTGACGTCATATCATTACAGACTGCACGATAGTGCCACAACATATATTCATGTCTGATCAGGGCGATAACCACCGTAGACATTGAGAAGGTCTAGTACCTTGAATAATTAGAAATTGCTAAAACCTTTCTAAAATATTCCAAATGCGAGAGAGAGAGCAGCGAGAGAGAGATGAAAGTTGCGTATGCGTGTATGTGCGTCTGTGCGTTTCTCTTTTTAGAGTGAGTTTACTTCGAAAACAGCGATTATATCCTCTCGTTGCTGGAAAATATAATGTAGCGATTCAGTATTTAAACTGTTATTAATAAAAGTCGTGGGGCAGCGTTGACAAGTTTCTTTTCTCCTGGATGTGTGAGCTGCGCAATCTCTGATATATGTGTGTGTGTCATTAAGCAGTGCATTAATATAGAACGGTAATTAAAGGCTCTAATGCACACCAGCACACCAGTTTAGGTGTGTGTATTGTAGGAGCTAGATGTCGTGTAACGGTGTAGTAGTGGTGTCCCAATTCTTAGGGGAATATTTTCACCCCTACCCGTTGGTACTCTGTTTCAAGGGACAAGTCCAAGGGGAAGGGGTAGGCGGAGGGCAAGGGGAAGGGGTATAAAATATAATTGGGATTGGGGCTTAGTCTTGTTTCCTGGGGGAATTTAAGTGCATTTTAATTGGATTTTATGTGAAACATGTTCAATTATCCGCCATAGGGTAAGAAAAATAATCTTAATGCAAACGGAAACAAGAATATTTTTAATTTCTTACCCCACTGGCAGATAATTTGCAAAATAAGAAAAAAAGGCATTTCATTGCCCATTGTTTCCTGCAGACACCGTCAATGTCAGGAAACACTCTGGGGAGGGATGGTTGCCTTCCTTCATGGTAATGTACATAACAATGTTAATGTATTTGGTCTTGGCGGAATAGATCTGCTACGCTGCTGCTGCGGAGGAGGATACCTACAGAAATGGGGACAGCGTTCTTTACAATCAGGCCAGGAACACACTGAATAAGGAGATTATAGTGGCTAAAAGGAGCTATGCTAAAAAGTTGGAAGATCAGTTCACTTCCAATGACTCAGCCTCAGTGTGTATGGTCTGAAAGCCATCATCAACTACAAGACACCATCTCCCAGCAGTGAGGCAAATCAGCAACTTGCTGAAGACCTGAATATGTTTTATTGTAGATTTGAAACCCCCCACACGCATTCTGACCATCTCTCTACACAACCGTTAACACCTCCTGCAATCCCCCCCCCCCCTCCTGCACTTCAGATCAGTGAGGATGATGCCAGGTCTTCAGGAAGAACAAAAGAAAAAAGACACCAGGCCCAGAGGGTGTGACACCAGCCTGTCTGAAAACATGTGCTGACCAACTGGCCCCCATCTTCAAACAGATCTTCAACAGATCACTGGAGCTATGCGAAGTCCCTACCGGCTTCAAATGCTCCACCATCATCCCCGTTCCAAAAAACCCCAAGATTACAGGACTTAATGACCACAGACCCGTGGCACTAACGTCTGTCGTCATGAAGTCGTTCGAAAAACTGGTTCTGGCTTATCTCAAGGACATCACTTGACCCTTACTGGACCCCCTGCAGTTTTTGCTTACCGAGCAAACAGGTCCATCGATGATGCAGTCAATATGGGACTGCACTTCATCCTGCAACATCTGGACAAATCAGGGACTTATGTGAGGATCCTGTTTGTGGACTTTAGTTCGGCCTTCAACACCATCATTCCAAACCTCCTCCAGTCCAAACTAACCCAGCTCTCTGTTCCTAGCTCTATCTGTCATTGGATCACCAGCTTTCTGACAGACAGGCAGCTGCTAGTGAGGCTGGGAAAATACACATTCAGCACCCGTATAACCAGCACTGGAGCTCTTCAGGGTTGTGTTCTCTCTCCACTGCTTTTCTCCCTGTACACCAACGACTGCACTCTAAAGACCCCTCTGTCGAGCTCCTGAAGTTTGCAGACGACACCACACTCATCGGTCTCATTCAGGACGGTGACGAGTCTGCTTATAGACAAGAGGTCGAGCTGCTGGCTGTCTGGTGCAGTCTTAACAACCTGGAGCTGAGCACGCTCAAAACAGTGGAGATGATCGTGGACTTCAAGAGAAACCCCCCTGACCTCTCCCCACTCACCATCATAGACAGCACTGTACCTGCAGTGGAGTCATTCAGGTTCCTGGATCCATCATTTCCCAGGACCTGAAGTGGGACACTCACATAGACTCTATTGTTAAAAAGGCCCAGCAGAGGTTTTACTTCCTTCGCCAGCTGAGGAAGTTAACCTGCCACAGGAGCTGCTGAAACAGTTCAACTCAGCCGTCATCGAGTCTGTTCTGTGCACTTCAATAACTGTCTGGTTTGACTCAGCTACCAAATCAGACATCAGCAGACTAGAACAAACAGTCAGGACTGCTGAGAGGATTATTGGTGCTCCCCTGCCCACCCTCCAAGAACTGTATACATCCAGAGTGAGGAAAAGGGCTCAGAAAATCACTCTGGATCCAAGTGAGCAGGGGACACATCCCAGTGATCACTTTTGAACTTTTGCCATTGGGCCGGCGCTACAGAGCCCCAAATACCAGGACAGCCAGGTAAACCTTCCTCCATGCAATCTACCTTATGAACAGTTAAATGTCTCCCCACATTATGCAATAAAAATGTGCAATTACCTTATATTTATTTGTTACCACCTCCATCCTAGTACATCCCTGCATCTCATTCTATTCCATTCCATTCTATCATCTATAGCACAACTGTACATACAATTTATTTATTTTTCTATTTATTTTTCAATTTTTGTCTATTTATATTTACATATGTGTATTTTTTATTCTCATTTTATTTTTATTGTCTGTGTGTTGTTGTTGTCTATGTGTACTAGAAGCTTGTGACACTATAACAAATTCCTTGTATGTGCAAACTTACTTGGCAATAAAGCTCTTTCTGATGCTTATTTCGTTTAACCTGTTTCATGTCTATTACTATCGGCGTGTCATCAGAGCGATTACATGCTCTAACTGCCTTTGCTCCAGCTGTATAACACAGATGCTAAATTGCTATGACTATGGGGCAGTCGTGGCCTAATGGATAGAGAGTTTGACTTGTAACCTGAAGGTTGCGGGTTCAGGTTCAGGAGTCTCAAGTTTGGCAGGAACTGTCGGTGGGGGGTGAGCAAGGCACCAAACCCCCAACTGCTCCCCGGGCGCCGCAGCAGCATTGGCTGCCCACTGCTCCGGGGTGTGTGTTCACAGTGTGTGTGTGTGTGTGTGTGCACGCACTTGGATGGGTTAAATGCAGAGCACAAGTTCTGAGTATGGGTCGCCATACGTCAGGTCATTTTCACCTTCACTAACACTTCGCCGATGCACACAACACAAACTGCTAACATGTCACCCAGCCCAAACCTGCTTAAGGTCGCTTGTTCTTGTATTCAACCAGGCAGACCATGCAAATATACACAGCGATATGGATTAAAAGAGCATTCACTTATCTTGCTACAGTTCACTTGCTACTGCAAACAAAAGCCAGGTATTTGAATGTTGAGCAGCAAGCTCATTGGCTGCTGATACAGGAGAGAACCAATCGGCTGCGCCATGTAATATGATGTCATTATGTCAGATTGAGTTAGACCTGTCAGACTGCGCCATCTAGAGTTTCATGCCAGAACTCTGTATAAGTCTGATTTTCTCTACCTGTTTAAAATTTGATCCAAACACAATGATTTTGGTTTTAGTCAAATTTAGAACCAACTTACTCTTCCATACCCATTTTAACACTAATTGTAATTCCTCATCCAAATCAGTAGACAATTTTTCAATTGATGTTGCTGGTAGATAAATGTTGTGTCATCTGCGTACATAACTGTCCTTGCACACTTTAAAACCAGAGGAAGATCATTGGACAAAAATAGAAAATAAGAATGTCCCAAACAACTTCCTTGAGGCACACCGCAATGCAACTCTTGCACTAACGAATAACTTTCATTATAAAATATACATTGTCTCCTATTAGTCAGATACATTTTAAACCAATGTACAGTATAAGTAAATTTATATCACTTCAATTTTTCCAGCAATAATCTATGATCCAATACTTCAAAAGCTAAGCTAAAATCTAGCAATACTGCTCCTACTAAGTTATTGTCATCAATCTGTACTAAGCAATCATCTGTCATCTGTATTAATGCTGTTTCTGTTGAATGTCCTTCTCAATATGCATGCTGAAAATTAAAGAATAAATGATTCTCCTTAAAGAAGGACTGAATTTGCTCACAGACTATCATTTCAAACACTTTACTAAGAACTGGTAGCAACTATGTTTTAGTAATGTTTACTAATAGTAAACTATTAGCACCATTAAAACCCAGTGCTGCATTTTTCTGTAGAGGATTAATCTTTGCTTCTTTCCATGCTAAAGAAAAAAATCCCCTTTTCAATAATGAAATTTAAAGATATTAAAGGAATCTTTAGTATACCTACAGTACTCGTAATTATTCCTGTAGTAGAAAACATTGTGGCACCAAGATTAGAGACAGGCAGCCGTGATAGAGAGAGCAGAAATCTTTGGAAGAGTTGAAGCAGATGCCACTGTTTTAGAAAGAGCAATCAATGGTATAGCGGCTTGCTTCAAACTTTGTCAAGTCAAGTCAAGTCACCTTTATTTATATAGCGCTTTTAACAATACAGATTGTGTCAAAGCAACTGAACAGCATTAATTAGGAAAATAGTGTGTCAATAATGCAAAGTGACAATAGTAAACACTCATTTTTCAGTTAAAGGCAGTTCATCATTGAATTCAGTGATGTCATCATCCAGCTCAGTTCAGTTTAAATAGTATCTGTGCAATCAAGTCAACGATAACGCTGGAAATGAAGTGTCCCCAACTAAGCAAGCCAGAGGCGACAGCGGACAAGGAACCAAAACTCCATCGGTGACAAAAAATGGAGAAAAAAACCTTGGGAGAAAACAGGCTCAGACAGGGGGCCAGTTCTCCTCTGGCCAGATGAACCAGCAGTACGGAAAAATCAATTAAAGACGTAATCAAACAGATGTTGAACACTATTAACAGCAATTATTGTGATGCAATCAAACTTATAGCCAAATGTGGTAGTTCTGTAAATTGTTTCAGGGTTGGCATCATCTTAGGTCCTCTGAGGAGTTGCATCATCTCTTCTCAGGTGGTCTGGATCCAGACTGAAGCTTGTGTAAATACTAGTTACCACGGGATGTTAATCCCGTGGCAAAGGACAGAGAAACAAATACAAACATAATAAGCGTAGCTGCTGTTCCAACCAAGCAAAAAAAATTTGTTTAGCCCAAACTAAAGAATAATAATGTGCAATTGATCAGATATAACTGCAGTAAAAGATTATGAGATGCATTATTTGAATGCTTGGCAAAGAGATGTGTCTTTAATCTAGATATAAACAGAGATAGTGTGTCTGAACCCCAAACGTGATCAGGAAGGCTATTCCAGAGTTTGGGAGCCAAATGCAAAAAAGCTCTACCCTTTAGTGGACTGTGCTATCCTAGGTACTACCAAAAGTCAAAAGTTTTGTGACCTTAGGGAGCGTGATAGATTGTAACGTGGTAGAAGACTAGTTAGGAACGCAGGAGCTAACCCATTAAGGGCCCTATAGGCAAGTAATAATATTTTGATAACTGATACGGAACTTAATAGGTAGCCAGTGCAGAGACGGTAAAATTGGGGTAATAGATCATATTTTCTTGACCTGGTTAAGGACTCTAGCCGCTGCATTTTGGCCTACCTGTAGCTTGTTTATTGAAGATACAGGACAACCAGCTAGCAGTGCATTACAATAGTCCAGTCTAGAGGTAATGAACGCATGAACTAGCTTTTCTGCATCAGAAAAAGGTAAAATGTTTTGTAACTTGGCAATGTTTCTAGATGAAGAATGCTGTTTTTGTAACATGGGAAATATGATTTTTAAAAGACAATTTGCTATCTAATATAAAACCCAGATTTTGACTGTAGAGGAAGTAACAGTACATCCGTCTAATTGCAAATTGTAATCCAAGATATTCTATGTACTGTTTTTTGGTTCAAAAAGTAATATCTCTGTCTTATCTGAATTCAATAGGAGAAAAATATTGGTCATCCAATCTTGGACCTTTTAAACACACTCCGTTAGCTTAGATAATTTAGAAGTTTCTGGTCTTGTTGAGATATATAGTTGTGTATCATTGGCATAACAGTGGAAACTAATCCCTTATTTCCTAATAATATTACCAAGTGGCAAAATGTATATCGAAAATAGCAGAGGACCTAGACAGATCTTGTGGCACTCCATCTTTTACTGGTGATAATTGAGATGACTCCACATTTAAATAAACAAAGTGGGTTTAGCGATCGTTTTTTTTTTTTTTTTTTTTGGCAGGTAGGATCTAAACCATCTTAAAGCCTCCCCTTGAATACCTGTATAGTTTTGTAATCGATCTATGAGTAGGTCATGATCTATAGTATCGAATGCAGAACTAAGATCAAGTAAAACTAGCAATGAAACACAGCCTTGGTCTGACGCAAGAAGAAAGTCATTTGTAATTTTAACAAGTGCAATTTCTATGCTATGGTGGGGCCTGAAACCTGAAAATCTTCTACAGATACTTTTTTTTCAGGAAGGAGCACAATTGAGCAGAAACAACTTTTTCTAAAATTTTAGACATAAAAAAAAGATTTGAGATGGGTCTGTAATTTGCCAGTTCCCTAGGAACTAGTGGTTTCTTAATAAGAGGCTTAATAACCGCCAGCTTGAATGTTTTGGGATGTGACCTAAAGACAACAACAAGTTAATAATATTAAGAAGCGGTTCTTCTACTACAGGTAACAACTCTTTCAATAATTTAGTGGGTAACAGGATCTAACAGGCATGTTGTTGGTTTAGATGCAGTGATAAGTTATTTAGCTCATCCTGTCCTATATTCGTAAAGCACTGCAGTTTATCTTTGGGTGCGATGAATGAAGCTAAAGTATTATACGCTGTAGAATCTACATTTGTTATTGTATTTCTGATGTTATCTATTTTATCAGTGAAGAAATTCATAAAGTCATTACTATTAAACTGTGAGGGAATATTTAGATCGGGTGGCGTCTGGTTATTTGTTAATCTAGCCACTGTGCTAAATAAAAACCTTGGATTGTTTTGGTTGTTTTCTATGAGTTTGTGGATATGCTCGGCCTGGCAGCTTTTAGAGCCGTCTATAAGCTGGACATACTGTTTTTCCACGCAATTCTAAAAACTCCCAAGTTAGTTTTTCTCCATTTGCGCTCAAGACTACGAGTTTTTTTCTTGAGAGAATGGGTATTACTGTTGTACCATGGCGCAGTACGTTTTTCTCTAACCTTTTTCAATTTGATGGGGGCAACAGCTTCTAATGTATTAGAGAAGATAGTGCCCATGTTGCTAGTCATTTCATCTAGTTCATGTGTACTTATTGGTACACAGAGCAGTTGAGATAAATCAGGCAGGTTATTTATGAATCTGTCTTTGGTGGCTGGAACATAGTTCTGCCAGGATGATAACGCGGAGCCATATAGTTAATATTAGTAATACGCAGCATGCACGATACAAGGAAATGGTCAGTAACATCATCACTTTGAGGTACGATATCTATATCAGTAAGATCAATTCCATGCGATATAATTAAATCTATAATCTATAACTGTAAGAGTTCTGTTGTTGTTGTTTTTTTCTACTTTATCCAAAGACAACTAACTTTTCTCAACATGTATGTTACAACTGCTATACATAGAATAAAGCAAAAGGTTTTAATCTGAACCCCCATTTGGGTAAATTTAAAACACAGTGATGTCAGACAGTGGATGCAAGCTGTCAATCAAATATAACTGAGGCTTCTCAAGGGTTAAAATGATTAACTGTTAAAAGCATTACATTTATTTTTGAGAAACTGAACGTTTATTGCCCACAGTGCCAAAACTAACTGATGGCTTAGCCTACACAGGCTAATTAAACATTTTTCATAACAATGCATTTAACTTTCTTGGATAAAAACTCTCTGCCTCTTCAATGATAGTTAACTGTTTCTAATTAATAAGAAAGTACTACACATTAAGAACACAAATTACAAAGACACACTCTTTCATGATTTATAGATAACATTTAATAAATTACACTTTAATGAAAACCTTTGCAATGATTTTTATGACCAGCAGGTGTCTCTACTGTGTGGTGTTTCGAGTGCTTCAAAACAATATATCATTTTGCAAAACAAGTGGTTCAATTGTTTCAGTTTTGAAAAGCTCTGTTTTTCTATGTCCAGCAGTTTCTAATTTTTCCAAGTAGAACAGCCTTTTGTTTCAAATTATTGTAGGTAAATATCCTCTTCATCCAGTACGTTTGTTCTCTGTTCTTCTTAATAGCATTTTATTGACTGAGAAAAAGTTCCATATGATTTTTTGAGGAAGCGGTCCGAGCAACTTGAATAGAATCACAAACATGATTCATTGTCATCACTGGTTGTGATTTTAAACAGCAAACAGAAATACTGAATACATGTCAAAATTGCTGAAATATGCCCAAATATTGCATAATTATTTGGGTTATTGGGCCTCATTCATGAGACTTTCGCAAATATATGAGTAAATTATGAGTAATTTGTGTGTAAAATGAACCTTAATAAATAAAATCTTCTCTGGATTCAGAATTGATGAATCATTTAAATATGAGCATATTAAATGTTTGGTTCCAGTATCTTGTATAAATGCAAAAGAAGCTAATTTGTCATATGCAAAAAATTATATTCAATTAAAGTGTTAAAGCTATATGTAAGTATTTTCACTTCGCCAATGTGTAAACAGCTTATAACGAAATTTAAAGAAAAAGATCTTCCTCAACTTCTGAGGTTGTCTGTAGGCTGATTTTTATTTCAAATACTCTGGCTGGACGATTTTATCAGGGAAATCAAAAAGATGTGTCTTTTATGTGTCACTGTTCTGGATAACGCTGAAAGAGCCATTCTGTACTGTAACGTCAATGTGTCAGGCGAAGAAAGCAGATGCGACTCAATTTTGGAAGAGCTGTCCTGTCCATGTAGAGCCCCACTTGAACCCCTTCCTATCATTGGCACTCCATTTGAGAGGTTTGGGATGGTATCGTTGGTCCGGTTGAGAGGAGTAGATCAGGGAACAGATTCATGTTGGTGATAACGAACTATGCCACAAGATATCCTGAGGTATTTCCTTTAAGATCTTTGAAAGCAAAACATATCCCTGCTGAAAAATCCAGCATTGCTGGTCACCAGCATAAGGTATGCTTTGCATGCTGGGACCAGCTTGGGATGCTGGTGTGCTGGTGGACCAGCATATGTTGTCTTTTGCGTCACATTTCTTAGAGTGTGTTCATAGTTAAAGAACAAGACAATTTTGCTAATTAATTTTAAATGAATTAATAAAGAAAAACACATGTTGCTGGTTACATATTTACACAGTAAAATCACCGCCGTGTTTAAACACCTGCTCATTTCCATATAGCCTCGACTATAGAGAGTAAAAGTAACACTGAAGCAGTGTTGTAGTTAGTGAAATAAAGTAGATTCACTCTACAAGCGGTGACTGAGCATTAGTGATAACACCTGTGGTTAACAAGCAGAATCACTGAGGATAAGAGGAACAGCAAGAACAGAAAAACATGAAGAGGTAAGCAGAAACACAACCACACAGCCTTAGATGAAAATCACTATCTCACCAGACGATGATTAAACCACTGCAAAAACAGATTGCCATATTTACTTATTACAAACCAGTTTGGCTTTATTTATTTCATATGGTACATGTACAAAGGTTGCTGAAATCTGTTAGTGTTCCCTTTAGTTGGGCCCTTGGCCATTGACTTTGGTTGAATTAACTCTGTTGCAGGTGCTTGCTGAAGTGCCGCTGTCGCTATTGTCTATAATATGAATACCTGACTGCACTGACATACATTTTACTATGTGCACTTTTTTAAATTAGTGACTGACATAGATTTGGACATATGTGACTTCCCAGATAAGTATTAAAGGGTTAGTTCACACAAAAATGAAATTTAGCGGTTCAGTTTTTCAATGACATTAAGGGATGGGCCTTCCGGATAATGTGAGAAAGTCTGTTTTTTAATTGTACAGAGAGGTTACCATACCAAGCTTGGATCCCGTACCTGATTAGACGCTCCAGAACAGCCTGGTAAAACACAGTCATGATTTTTTTATTGACATCATACAGTCTGAGTCTCCTCAAAAAGTACAATCTCTGTTGAAGTTTGGCACATAAGTTGTCAACATAAAGGCCTAGGTACTTATAGGAACACACCTGTTTGATTTGAGTGTTGTAAATAACAACAGGACTGTGAACACCGATTGCTCTGGGGTCAAATACAATCTCTTCTGTTTTTTTTACATTTAAAATCAATTTATTGGCATCACACCACTGCTCAAATTTCCTTATCTCAGAATGATAAAAAGATGTGTCACTTCTTTATACAGTAGACTCAACTTGCTGTATCATCTGAGAATATGAAGATGTAATTCCCCACAGCCCTGAGGAGCACCTGTGTGCGTAAGTTTTGGATCTGACAGGGTGTTATTGATCTTCACAACCTGAGTATGGCTGGTTAAAAAAGAGTGATACCATTTGATCAGGAAAGGGTTAACATTCATCTGACTCATTTTCTGGATCATGAGATGGGGCTGAACCGTGTTAAAAGCAGAGGTGAAATCCACAAAAAGCAAACGAGCATAGGCTTTGCTGTCCTCTAAATGTTTTTAAATCAGATGTGTAATACTGTTAACAGCATCATCAGTACCGTTGCTGTGCCTGTAAGCAAACTGTAGAGGATCCTGCAGTGAGTCAATGTCAGATCTAAGCAAGGAAACCAGAATTTCTTCCAAACATTTCATCACAACAGACGTTAACGCTATTGGTCTATAGTCATTATTGTCCATTGTACATAATTTCTTTGGAACAGGCGTAATGACAGACTGGTGACAGTATGTGTACCTATAGATTGTTGGAAAACAGGCCACCAAGCTGGAGTCAGTTCCTTTGCAAAAGTCTTTAGCAGAAAGGCTGAAATGCCATCTGGGTCTGTGGACTTTTTGGTACACACCTGTCTAAAAGCAGACTGAAGCATGTGTTCTTCAACATTAGGTTTGTTCTCCGGATCACCTGGGATAGACCCCAGCAAAGTGTTACACTCCTGAGAGTGGTCCTCCATTTCAAACCTACAATAAAATTAATTTAGTTCATTCGCTTTGTGATGTTCGTCCACACACGTGAAAAGTCTCCTACTGGTTCCCATATTGGTTATAGCTTTCACTGAATCCCAGTCTTTTAGAGTTTGATATGGCAAACCTTTCCTGTAGCCGGTCACAGTTCCTGAAAGCAACTTTTTTCCTGTTAATACACTGCTTCACTTCCTTTGTTATGTACGGCTTATTGTTAGGGTACACAATAATGTCTTTTTTGCCACCACATTATCTACGCAAAAAAGGATATAGCTAGTTATTGACTCAGTAGCATCATCTATGTTTGAACTGTGGAAGATGCTCCAGTCAGTGCAAGCGAAACATGTTTCTGTACTGTCTTCTGTCCACATTGCCACTGTTTTGGTCTGTGGTTTGTTTTGCTTCAGCACAGTCTTATAAGTTGGAATTAGTTGTGTGGTATTGTGTTTAGAGTTTGCTAGAGGTGGCTTAGGTTTGGCAGTACAGGCATTTTTGATGTTACCATAACATTTGTCTAAAATCTTGTTGACACGTGTTTTACAATTGACATATTGTCCAAAGCCTGGAAGTGAAGGTTCCAATTTACAGTTACAAACCCTTTAAAGTCTTTAAAAACAACAACTTTCAGTTTTGAACTTTCATCATCAAGTTCATTATCAAACTGTCCCACTGAAAAAGCTGTTCTCATAACCCGTTATCCAATGTACACAAGCTCTTTTTAACTGATTTGTGTACAGATCTTATGAAACAGGAGACGATTCCTTTGATGCTTTGAAACGTTTTACCAGTTTTCCGGTGACGTTGATTAATGTAATCATAACTAAAGCAATTAAATTCTTCAGCTCTACTTTCAGCAGAGGGAGCCAAAGAAATTACAGTCTTATCATATAATTCAATAAATCATATGTTTTAATTCAATTCAAGTTTATTTGTACAGCGCTTTTCACGATACAAATCATTGCAAAGAAACTTTACAGCAAATTAAGATTCTACAATATTTAGTGATACCTTATAAGTGGTGACTGTCAGTTAATATACATATGACAGAAATGTACGGAAAAATATATTAAAGACGTAATCAAACAGACGATGAACACTATTAACAGCAATTATTATATGATTCAATCAAACTTATAGCAAAATTGGGTAGTTCTGATGTTGTTTCATGGTTGGCATCATCTGAGGTCCTCTGAAGGGTTGCATCATCTCTTCTCAGGTGTTATGGATCCAGACTGAAGCTTGTGTAAAATATCTAGTAAAACCAAGCAAAATTGATTTGTTTAACCCAAACTAAAGAATAATAATGTGCATTTTATCAGATATAACTGCAGTACAAGATTTTGAGATGCATTATTTGAATGCTTGGCAAAAGAGGTGTGTCTTTAATCTAGATTTAAACAGAGAGAGTGTGTCTGAACCCCGAACGTTATCAGGAAGGCTATTCCAGGTTGGCAAGCAGTGAGATAAATCAGGCAGGTTATTGTGAATCTGGTCTTGGTGGGGAACCCATAGTCTTCTGACTCTACCAGCATAAACCAGCCTGGACCAGCAATATACCAGCATAAACCAGCACTATACCAGCATCAATCAGTCTGCACCAGCACTAACCAGCATAAACCAGCACTATACCAGCACTAACCAGCCTGGACCAGCACTATACCAGCATCAACCAGTCTTCACCAGCACTAACCAACATCAACCAGCACTAACCAGCATCAACCAGCACTGTACCAGCATCAACCAGTCTGCACCAGCCCTAACCAGCATCAACCAGCACTACACCAGCACTAACCAGCATAAACCAGCACTATACCAGCACAAACCAGCATAAACCAGCACTATACCAGCACAAACCAGCATAAACCAGAAAATCACCCCGTTGCACCAGCAACTAAACCAGCACTAACCAGCATAAACCAGCCTAAACCAGCACTTTACCAGAACTAACCAGCATAAACCAGCATTATACCAGCATAAACCAGCCTGGACCAGCAATATACCAGCATAAACCAGCACTATACCAGCATCAATCAGTCTGCACCAGCACTAACCAGCATCAACCAGCACTATACCAGCATCAACCAGTCTGCACCAGCACTAACCAACATCAACCAGCACTATACCAGCATCAACCAGTCTGCACCAGCACTAACCAACATCAACCAGCACTAACCAGCATCAACCAGCACTATACCGCCATAAACCAGCATAAACCAGCACTATACCAGCATCAACCAGTCTGCACCAGCACTAGCCAACATCAACCAGTCTGCACCACGCACTAAACCAGCATCAACCAGTCTGCACCAGCACCAACCAGCATCAACCAGCTGACCAGCACTACCACATTCAACCAGTGCACCAGCACTAACCAGCATAAAACGCACTATACCAGCCATCAACAGTCTGCACCAGGCAATCAGCCAAACATCAACCCAGTCTGCACCAGCACTAACCAGAATAACCAGTCGGCCAGCACGAGCAGTATCAACCAGTCCTGACCAGCACTAGCCAGATCAAACCGTCGCACCAGCACTAACCAGCATAACCCAGAAACTTATACCAGCATCACCAGTTCTGCACAAGCACTACCAGCATCAACGCACTATAAAGATTCAAACCCGTCTGCACAGCCACTAAAAGCATCAACAGCATACCCCAGAACAACCGCATAAACCAGCACTATCACAGCTCAACCCAGTCTGCACGCACTAAACCAGAATCAACCAGCCCTAACCCAGCACTCAACCAGCACTATACCAGCCTCAAACCAGTCTGGCACCAGCACTAGCCAACATAAACCAGTCCTGCACCAGCACTAAACAGCATCAACCAGTCGGGCACCGACACTAGACCAGCATCAACCAGTGCACAGCAATAGCCAAACATCACCAGTAGGCACCAGCACTAACCAGCACTCAACCGCCCTATACCAGCCTCAACCATCTGCACCAGCATAGCCAACACAACCATCTGCACCAGCACTAACCAGAATCAACCATTCTGAAACGCACTAGACAGCATCAACCAGTTGCACCAGCATAGCCAGCAGAACCAGTCTGCACCAGCACACCCAGCATCAACCAGCACTATACCAGCATCAATCAGTCTGCACCAGCACTAACCAGCATCAACCAGCACTAACCAGCAGCAATCAGGTCTGCACCAGCACAACCAGCTATCAACCAGCACCTATAACGCCATACACCAGCAGAACCAGCCTATACGCATCAATAAGTCTGCACCAGCACTACAGAAGCAACCAGCACTAAAAGCCATAAAATAAACCCAGCATAACAGAACGATCCCCAGCAACAATCAGTCGCCCCAGCACTGGCCAACATCACCAGCACTGATACCGCATCAACCAGTATGAACCAGCACTAAACAAAATAAACCAGCACTAACCAGCATCAACCAGCACTATACCAGCATCAACCAGTCTGCACCAGCACTAACCAACATCAACCAGCACTATACCAGCATCAACCAGTCTGCACCAGCACTAACCAGCATCAACCAGCACTATACCAGCATCAACTGTACTATACCAGCATCCCCGTCTCACCAAGCACTAACCAGCATTCAACCAGCACTTACCAGCAATCACCAGTCGCACCAGCACTAAACAGCATAACAGCATGTACAGCATTCAACCCAGTCTGCACCAGCACCAACCAGCATCAACCAGCACTATACCGCCATAAACCAGCATAAACCAGCTTGGACCAGCTTGAAAGCCATGCTGGTTTATTTTGGATTTTTCAGCAGGGTTGACCTTCGGGGAGCAGAAAATTGTACATAATCAGTGGCCATGAATGTACCAAAATTCCATGATGTGACTATGCGGAGGTTGAACAAGTAATTTTGAGAATATTATTCTAAAAGACAGTTTTACTCAAAAGATAATTTCATGGGTAACTTTACTAAAATATATATTGTTTATCACTTGGCAAGGGTGGAATCCTTTCTTTAACACTGAGCAACTTTAATGCAGTTTTTTTGGTCTTTCTGTTAATGTCATTCAGTAGAAAATGCATCTTAATTTTAATGACAGAGTCTCAAGAATTTTTACAGCTTGGCGGCTCAAGTTTCCATCTCTGACTATAATTTCCTCAAATGTCTTTTAATGATAAGAAAATGCTTCTGAGCAAACAAGGGAAAGTAGGGAAATTAAGTAAAACCTTCCACCTGAGATGTGATCAGAGAGCAGATGTGAGACAGATGGTGGAATGGTATTAAAAACAGGACAGGTTAAGTATTCAGAAGGCTCATCTGGCATTTTCCTTGCATACACTCTGGAAGAGGTCAGCTGGAAGTTGCATATTCACAGTACAAGAGGTTATGAATTCTTCAGTGGCAAAAACACACCTTGCTAGCATATATGAAATCATGAATATATTGAAAAATCCAAGGCAGTCAATTCTGTATTTCAGCACATGCAACAGCACACACATTTTCCATTCTCCCTCCCTACTCTTTCTCTCTTTGAGGCTGTACTACTGTAGCTGGTGGACTAACAATAACATGTGCTTGAGCTGCTGAAACTTAAGCTTGCCAGAGATTCTGGCTGTTTTGTTAAAGGCCCCACTCCCATAAGAAGATATCCATCTATAACCATGGAAATACACAGTCGCAGCCCAAAGACAAGCCATACTAAGCGGTATGTGTGTGTGCTTAGACTTCAGACACTAAAGGCACACAGATTTTTTATTTTTTTCCCCAAAGCTCACAAGAATCAAGAAAGAAAAATATCAATAGTATCAAGAAGGCCTATCAATAAAGTTAATCTTGGGTTAGGAAGTCAGCACTGATTCCGTAAATGGATGTGAGCTAAACAAATGAGAAAGAAAAATCCAAAGATAAACAAGTCCTAGATTACATTTTATGATGACTAGATAAATTATGTTATGTGTATTACTGTCTTCACCAACTTTGACTCAATGCAAGGAAGCAGTATGAAAATGCTATTTAAAGGCACAGTATGTAATTTTCGCCGCTAGAGGGCGCGTATTCAAAATAAACAAAAAGACAAAGGCATAGTTTGATGACAGCATGACTGAGTGTGGAATCATGGGAGTTGTGGTCTTCATCCCCACAGATGATGCAATCCGACGGGACTCGGGCAGAAATCATGTTCATGGATGAGCTAATGATTTATTAACGTAGTAGAATGAAGCAGGGTGAGGCGCTGAACGAGCGCGACACACGGCTGGAAAGCAGCGGAGCTTTTATTATGCCACAGTCGAGCGCTTCCGCTGCTTCCGGTCGTGCGTGTGTGGGGTAAGCAGCGAGCTTTTATTAGCACAGCGATCTCATTCCAGCTGCTTCCGGGCCATGCTATGCTGGAAAGCATCGGAGCTTTTATTATGCCACAGTCGAGTGCTTCTGCTGCTTCCGGTCGTGCGTGTGTGGGTTAAAGCAGCGGAGCTTTTATTATGCCTCAGTCGAGCGCTTCCGCTGCTTCTGGTCATGCGTATAGTGGGATAAAGCAGCGGAGCTTTTATTATGCCACAGTCGAGTACTTCCGCTGCTTCCGGTCGTGCGTATGTGGGGTAAAGCAGCGGAGATTTTATTATGCCACAGTCGATCGCTTCCGCTCCTTCCGGTTGTGCGTTTGTGGGGTAAAGCAGCGGAGCTTTTAGTATGCCACAGTCGAGCGCTTCCGCTGCTTCTGGTCGTGCGTATGTGGGGTAAAGCAGCAGAGATTTTATTATGTCACAGTCGAGCGCTTCCGCTCCTTCCGTTCGTGCGTATGTGGGGAAAAGCAGCGGGGCTTTTATTATGCCACAGTCGAGCGCTTCCGCTGCTTCCGTTCGTGCGTATGTGGGGTAAAGCAGCGGAGCTTTTATTATGCCATAGTCGAGCGCTTCCGCTGCTTCCGGTAGTGTGTGTGTGGGGTAAAGCAGCGGGGCTTTTTTTATGCCACAGTCGAGCGCTTCTGCTGCTTCTGGTTGTGCGTATGTGGGGTAAAGCAGCTGAGTTTTTATTATGCCACAGTCGAGTGCTTCTGCTGCTTCCGGTCGTGCGTGTGTGGGTTAAAGCAGCGGAGCTTTTATTATGCCATAGTCGAGCGCTTCCACTGCTTCCGGTTTGTGCGTATGTGGGGTAAAGCAGCGGGTCTTTTATTATGCCACAGTCGAGCGCTTCCTCTGCTTCCGGTCGTGCGTATGTGGGGTAAAGCAGCGGAGCTTTTATTATGCCACAGTCGAGCGCTTCCGCTGCTTCCGGTCGTGCGTGTGTGGTGTAAAGCAGCGGAGCTTTTATTACGCCGCAGTCGACCGCTTCCGCTCCATCCGGTCGTGCGTATGTGGAGTAAAGCAGCTGAGCTTTTATTATGCCACAGTCGAGCGCATCCGCTGCTTCCGGCGTGCGTAGGTGGGTAAAAGCAGCGGAGCTTTTATTATGCCACAGTCGAGCTCTTCCGCTGCTTCCGGTCGTGCGTATGTGGGGGAAAGGCCATCGGGGCTTTTATTATGCCACAGTCAGCGCTCCATTCGCTGCTTCCGTTCGTGAGTATGTTGGGTAACATTGACTTTTATTAGCCACAGTCGAGCGCTTCCCGCTGCTTCTGGTCGTGCGTAATGTGGTTAAGCACAGAGCTTTTATTTGCCACAGTCTAGCTCTTCCCGCTGCTTCCGTCGTGCGTGTGGTGGGTAAAGCAGCGGACTTTTATTGATGCCACAGTCGAGTACTTCCTCTGCTCTGTCGTGCTTATAAGTGGGTAAGCAGCGTGGCTTTTTATTATGCCACAGTCGACGGTTCGCGGCGTCCCCTCCGGTCGTGCGTGTGTGGGGGTAAAGCAGTGGACTTTATTATGCCACATCCGAGCGCTTCCGCTGCTTCCGGTCGGCGTTGTGGTACAACAGCGTGGCTTTTTATTATGCCACAGTCGAGCCGTTTCCCTGCTTCCGGTCGGCGTGTGTGGGTAAAGCAGCGAGCTTTTATTTATTATCACAGTCTGCCTTCCGCGCTTCCGGTCGTTCGTATGTGGATTAAAGCACGGAGCCTTTTATTATGCACATCGAGCGCTTCCCCGCTGCAATCCCGGGTCGTGCGGTTTGTGGGGTAAAAGCACGGAGCTTTTATCTGCCACAGTGCGAGCGCTTCCCGCTCTTCCGCGTGGGCGTATGTGGAGTAAAGCACGAAGCTTTTATTATGCCACAGTCAGCGCTTCCGCTGCTTCCGTTCTTGCGTATGTGGTAAAGCGCGGGCTTTTAGTATGCCACAGTCAGCGGTTTCCGCTGCTTCCCCGCGGTCGTGCGTGTGTGGTAAAGCAAGCGGAGCTTTTATTTGCCACATCGAGCGCTTCCCGCTGCTTCTGGTCGTGCGTATGTGGGGTACAGCAGCGGAGCTTTTATTATGCCATAGTCGAGCGCTTCCGCTGCTTCCGGTAGTGTGTGTGTGGGGTAAAGCAGCGGGGCTTTTTTTATGCCACAGTCGAGCGCTTCTGCTGCTTCTGGTTGTGCGTATGTGGGGTAAAGCAGCTGAGTTTTTATTATGCCACAGTCGAGTGCTTCTGCTGCTTCCGGTCGTGCGTGTGTGGGTTAAAGCAGCGGGGCTTTTATTATGCCGCAGTCGAGCGCTTCCTCTGCTTCCGGTCTTGCGTATGTGGGGTAAAGCAGCGGGGTTTTTATTATGCCACAGTCGAGCGCTTCGGTGCTTCCGGTCGTGCGTGTGTGGGGTACAGCAGCGAGCTTTTATTATGCCACAGTCGAGCGCTTCCGCTGCTTCCGGTCGTGTGTATGTGGGGTAAAGCAGCGGAGCTTTTATTATGCCACAGTCGAGCGCTTCCGCTGCTTCCGGTCGTGTGTATGTGGGGAAAAAGCAGCGCTGTTTTATCATGCTAGATACGTTTGAAATTTCTGTTATAATGCTACTCTGTGCGGACGTCACCTGTCTATTAAAACACATAACATATTAAAGCGTCTTTGGTGTTTCCATGTTTTCTACAAAACAAAACCGGAAATCGAGGGGTTATGACGTCATTGGCGACACAATGACACTATAGACACGGTGCGTGTCGCTAGTTAAAATTGCTTATTTCTCTGGATTTAAACATTCTTCAAAATATTTGGGATAATGTAAGTACACAAGTCAGCAAAATATATAACACTGTTCTAGTGATTTTTGGATATTTTAATAAAAAAATCTTACATATTGTGCCTTTAAAATAATATAGTATAGTAAAATTCAATGTCCCAAGTGTTTAACTTAATGATAATGATTTTATTTATCACTTAAATATTGAAGTAAAAAAAAAGAACTGTATTAGAAAGGATCAGAACAACTTTCTTGTTAAATGTAGATAATATCTGCTCTGCCTTTTCATACCAAACTGACAAAGCCTACTGTTTCAATGTCTCTACCTGGCTTTCAGACACCTCAGCTTGGATAAAGTTGGGAATACATTGCAAGATTTCAGCAGTGTTTTTGTTCAATACAAAGTAAATTGCATACGATGTAAAAATGAAACCAAAATTCTGACATGTCAGAAATCAATCTGACCATTCGATTGCTAGTCTGGGGAGGTTAATTGCCTCTCCTTATCCCAGTGCAATGCACGATAAATGACATGGTATGTCATTTATTGTGGTAAATGGTAAAAGACTGTAAATATGCTACAGTAAAAATGTATTAATTGGTTAACCATCGCATTCTATATACGGTGAAAAACTGTATTGGACATTATATGTAATTTTATGGTAGTATACCGTTTTTGGAAGTGAAAAAGAATGTTTAATTTACAGTGAATAACTGTAAATGTACATTCCCAGAATTCCCTGCGTTACATTTCAGATTTGATTTTTTTTGTTGAAATAACTATGTTTCTTCTTAGTTTTTTCTTATCAGTTGTGTACATTATGGTTGTATGTTACACCTAATGTTGTTAAATTAATGTTTATTGCATTATTTCAGTTTCATGTGTGTTGTCATGAATGACACAGTGCACCTTCTATGTATGATCATATTTAAAAGCTGCTTGTGATGGGCTTCGGTTCATCATGTGACTTTCTCATCACCTCCTGCATTTGGTGGTTATCAGTGTATTACAAATGGTTCAAAACAGATTTCAGTACTTCCATAGGTTGGTATATTAACATTATATCAGTCACTGAAATTACGGTATTTATATGTAAATTTAAGTTAAATACGTAAAACCTAAAATGTTGCTACCATATATATAATTTTTTAATTCTGGCAACCACAGCTGCCAGTTTTTTTACTGTAAATTTTACAGATTAATTTTTTTACAGTGTGGAGAGATACCATCCTGCAGACTTCAGTTCCAACCCTAGCCCAACACTAGTTTTATTAGCAAAGTTTGGGAGGAGCATGTTCAAACAATCTACCCAATCAGCACAAGAGGAGGTCTATAGAGTTGATCGACCTCTGTTCCATGACAGATTCACACTTGATTATTCTTACCTTAACCAAGGATTGGGGAGTATTCTGGGCTCGGGCCAAATTCCTCAGACAGTACGCTAAATAGTTGCGCATATTCTATACTATATCTGATTGTAAGTGCTTGTGAAATTGAGCTGAATCAAACTTTAGTTCTGGGTAACAAAGATGACATTCTGGTTAATAACATCCTTATGCTGGGAAAATTTTATGTACACAAATCACTTAAAACTTGAAACCAACATTTTGTGCTTTTCACAATGAGATTACTTCTTATACATCTTTTCACCATTACAGAAGAATATGACTTTTTAAAAACATAGCCCTTTAATCTGATTTTTTTCTTTCTTTCTTTCTTTTTTTCATTCATTCATTCATTCATTCATATCATGCACCTGTTTTCTTATGTTCTAATGCAAAGATGTATTGTTATTACCATGTTTTAGAACATGACAAATTGTTTATTTAAAAAAAAAAACTTTTGTTCTCTGTTGATGACGCAATACACACAGCCAAATATCACGGTCGCAAGTAGCCCATAAAATAACTGAATATATATATATATATATCTATATATATAATATATATATATAATTATTTTCAGACACCAGTTGCTTGTCACATTCAAATTGGTTGTCATAGTAACGACACTAATTTGTGGAGATTCAGTGCATTGAGTTCCACAAATCTGAATGCATTATTTGTAAATTGACTGTTAAGATAAACATTTTGCACAATTTAGTATCTGTAATATCATTGTGTTGCCACTAGATGCCTGTATAGCCCTATGTAACAATCCTAGTGGCTAAGACAGTGCACATCATTTACACATAAATCACACATAAATTATTTTGATACATTTTGATTTAGATACTATCTACTATACTACTACATATTGTTTAGATATTATCAATGGCTACTTTTTTGTCTTTATCTGTTTTTTGTTATTTTTTTTTGTTGTTGTTTCTTGAAACATTGATTTAAAGTGTCAGTTATTGCATTATTATTTCAGTCAAACCTATAAAACCCCTTTGTTAACCCCAAACTACATATAAAAGCTTTATTAGTGGCATAAAAGTAACCAATGCAGCTATTTAATCATTTGCTACTCGTTAACGCGTTAACGTCCTCTTTAAATACCATGACGCTCTGCCCTCTATGACTCTATGCTCCCATTAAGCGCTGTTGGAAGTGAATGAATTGATTCAGCATTTCGACACCTCCGTAAGGATGCATTTAACTCGACAAAGCGGTCTAATAAAGGATGTATTGATCTCGTGAATTAGCGAATTTTACTATACAAATATTTTTTAATTGGATGTTAAAGTTTATATGGGAATATTACATGACACGCTGATCCTTTAACAATGCATTGGCGCAAAAAACGCACACCTTTTGGACAAATCTGCCACAAATATTTGGACAAGTGTGCCACAAATACTGCCTAAACAAAATGCTGATTTTTTGCACTTTATTTACTGTACCAATATTTTAAATTGGCCTTTGAACTTAGCTTTATTGCATGGCAAAAAAAGGTGTTACCTTGCCAAAGCACTGACAGAGCCCACTGATCTAACGGCGTTGTTGAGCGCTCCAAATGCAAACTTAGTATGCAACAATCCGGCAGCAATTGACAGCAATCTTATCTAGTGGCATACAGGCATCGTCAGATTGACAGTACTCTAGCCCAGTAATGTTGGGGGATCCAGTGGGGGCGGCAGTCATATTTCAGGGTGACCGTGCCACTCTTTATCACAACCCTGCTAAAAGTGCCAGTACATGCGCTCATTGGCGCCCCTTCAGCTGGTGGCGCCCTAGCTCGCCTATGCCTAGAAACGGCCCTGAGTGTATGACATTAAAGAGCAGACTTATGCATGATTTTGAATCGCTCTCGCTGTACTTTGATGTCATACACGATCTGTCTGTGCAGCGCCGCTTCAGGCCGAACACACCTTCTGACTACGTATCTACGGATGACAACCAGGGCTGTATAGTGCGTTCACAAGCATGTAAATGAGTTTTTTCTCCTAATTAACTTCACAACATTAGTCGAGTGTTTGAAATAACTTCCTTGTGATGTGACGTGGTTTCATATCAAAGAATCAAGCAAAGTCATTTTATAATATTCTACACAGTGATAAAGGCTTATCATTGCATAATAAATATGCTATATTGATAGAAAAATACTCGACATGGCTTGAAGAAGAGAGATAGACCATTTAGTCACAATCATATGTTTATTGTCTTCAAGTTTCATCAGTTAAAATGTCCTATCTGCGTTTTATTCAGCCACTGCAGCCATAGCATATGCCTTTGCCCATATTACGGATTTCTTGGAACGTCATTGTCATTGACTTCTATGAGTTTCATTTACAGATTTACTGCGCTAGGGCGCCCTCTGGCTACCAGTGTGTATGAAACAGACATTGAATTGTGTGCACTCACTAATCCTCACACTTTATTTGGGGTAAAAGAATAGGAGAAATAATACTTCTCTCTAAGGTTTTCTCCAGTTTAGACGAGTTTCTTTTTTTTCTCGTAGTGGATGCATAAGATTTCCTGACAAAATTAAGAAATTACTGTACAAGATTTTTAATCATAATAATTCTGAACAATTATAGTTATTGACCTCCTGCATGTTAATAGTCTTTCATAATGTCACGAAGTCTCATTACACATCAATGCTATTTTTTAATTTGAAATGAAAAAACGATCGAGAGACTAAAGTTGTGGTAGAAATGGAATCCACATGGTATCTTTCCAGAGCCAAAAGAATCAGAATCAGAAAGAGCTTTATTGCCAAGTGTGTTTACACTCACAAGGAATCTTTCAATCTTGTCTTGGTGTCAGGTACAAGGTAGGATCTGCCTGCTATACATAATATTTATTGCTGTAATATTGTCTGTGTCATGTTTTGCCCCTGTTTCTGTTCCCTTATTTGGTCATGTTCCTGTCCTCGTTTTGTTGATTAGTCATCCCATACACCTGTGTTTCCCCAATCATCCCCTGTATTTAAGTCCTAGTCTGTGCAGTGTTTCTCGGTCAGTTCTACTTGTTGTGTTGATGTGTTTCCTGCTGTCTCAAGTGTTGATGTACCCAATGTTTCATGGCTTAAAAAGACGCAAGAACTACCAGAGTAGTGGTAACTACCTATTTAACTTCCTATTGTGCGTAATACATTTCTTAACTTTTTTGTGCTTTACATTTGACCCTTTTTAAAGCAATGTTTAATCAATTAAAGAATATTTGTAAGCTAATGCTTGATTTAATGGATTATTTACTTGTATTATTGATGATGATTAACTCATTTCATTATTTCAGTATTTTTATTTTCAAATAGTTAACTGTAATGTTACAATATTTTGTTCATGGTTTTAAAATTGGTATCATTAATATTCCCGGACCAGCATTAATCATGTAAGTGATTTTGCATCAGTTTAGCTTGTTCCTGCTGAAATATAATCACAAAACACAAAATCTTGTATTTATGAGAAAGTGGCAGAAACATGGCTTTTTTTTGTAATATATAAGAGATTCTCTGGGTTGACAAGTTGAATCTGCAATTTAAAAAATGTCACTGCTACTGCTGCACATATAACGTATATGAATAATCCTTGTATATAGCATACATGAAATCACCCTGTAGCGGACCTACAAGGGTGGAGCTGGGGAGGTGGAGGGTTTCTGAAGCGCACTGCAACTGCTACAGCAAGCACCAGCCCAGTATTTCAATGTTGAGCAGCTGCCGATGCGAAAGAAACCAATCAGCTGCGCCATGTGATGTCATTATGGCAGATTGAGTTAGAACCCATCACCTGTGACATCCTAAAAGTTTTCCAGCTGTGACAGAACTTTGTATCATAATTTTGATATGCCAGGTTTATGGACTTCAAGCACACTACTACACAAAGAGGAAGGCATTTGTACCATGACTAAAATAAATGTAGGCATTGTTTTTCAGACACATTAGCCAGTGCAGTAGGAAATCTAATATATAACTTGTGAAATAATTCAAAGGTTGCATCCCATGGCATTTTAATTACTAATTACTAGGGATGCACCGATACCACTTTTCCAGTACTCGACCTTCTCGCCCGATACCGATACTTTATTTTTGGTACTTGCCGATACCATAGTAAACAAAGTGACGTGTGGCGAGCCATACTCGGAATTAGTGCTCTGCATTTACCGATCCAAAGTACGCGCACACACACCGTGAACACACACACACCCGGAGCAGTGGGCAGCCATTTATGCTGTGGCGCCCGGGGAGGAGTTGGGGGTTCGGTGCCTTGCTCAAGAGCACCTCAGTCGTGGTATTGAAGGTGAAAGAGACCGGTGGTTATTCACTCCCCCAACCTACAATCCCTGCCGGTACGCGACTCGAACCCACAACCTTTGGGTTACAATCCGACTCTCTAACCATTAGGCCACGGACTTTCTTGCGGTTTACTTTTTTTTGTTTTTTTTTTTTTTGTTTTACAATATGGGTACGAAACCAAAAGAGTATGCAAAATGTTAGTTGGTTAACTTAATTTATCATATAGATATCAAACCAAAATGTATTCAGACACCTACAACATTTCTCACATTATCACAGTTTAATCGCTATAGTTTAGAAAATGGTAATAAAAATGACAAGAACTCAGAGTTAAACTGGTTTCAGAACAAATTCATGTTGATAATTTTGATAGAAAGGTATGTAATGGATTACAATCAGAAATCAACCAAACATTTTTCAGACAGCTGTTAGTATGACAGTATTGACACAACTATCAATACTTAGCCGTAATTACAGCCTGTAGTCGCCTGGGCTGGTCACCCAGCGCATATTCAAACCTCAACGTCATTTTTTTTCCCCAGACCAGTCTGAATTTCTGGTCCTAATTTGTATCGTTTTTTACTGGTAGTCCACTGTGATGTTCACGGTTTGCTACTGTTATGGCACGGACGAGAGACCAGAGTACAAAACAAGGATTTTATTTATATCGCAGGAAACCGCAAAGGAGGACATAACCATGTCCAGACCAGAAGAACACCTAACGGGCTAACTAAATGGGGGGCGATAACAGGTGCCAGACAGTGATGGGCATAACTAACAACAGGAACAGGTGGATTTAATAAGGGAAAAGGAACTGGACGGACCACATAAGGACAAAGGAACCAAACAGGCACATAACGTGACAGGTATGAAAATTTTTGGGTATTGTCACAGTTTAGTTTATTTTGCTTTCCTCACTTTACATAAATGAACTATAATGTCCTACACCCACTAGTAAAAAAATATAAAAAAAATATATCTGGTCTCTGAACAATTTTTTTTTGACTGTATATCCTTCTGTTATTTTCACACTTAATTATGCCCATTACGATGTATTTTACAAGTTTGTTACTTTCACTTTTTTCTCTCTATGGTAGCCTACATCTTCTTTAATTTAATAGCATTAGAGCTGCAGCATTGCAGCGGATTTGTACTGTAATCACACGCTTTGCTGTAATGCAGGGAACACTCCTTATACATCTCCTAACTGTGATATTTTCAGAAAGAGAAGTCACGTTTTTTCATCTGAAACATGAAGCGATTTATATTCCAAAGCCACTCATATGCAGAAACACTCAAGCAAGCAAAACATGCGCAGAATAGTACAGCCTAGCGCATTTCACACATGCTGCTAGATTCACTTTCGCCAGAAAGTCGTGTACGCCTGAGGTTGTAAATAAATTGTTTATAGTGAATGCCCCTATGAATGGTCTTATTTTTACGATTTAGTTTTAATTCAAATGATGCATGTGCTGAAGTGAGTGAACATCAAAGATCACACAACCGAAGTGCTCTCTCTCTCTCTCTCTCTCGTCTCCCTACCCGTTAATAACTTTTTTGCATTGTTTTAACAAACCATTCCAAAAAAGGCTGGTACAACGGGGGAGGGTCAACATTGTACAAATTGTGAATAAAAACAGAATGCAATGATGTGGAAGTTTCAAATTTCAATATTTTATTCAGAATACAACATAGATGACATATCAAATGTTTAAACTGAGAAAATGTATCATTTTAAGGGAAAAATAAGTTGATTTTAAATTTCATGGCATCAACACATCTCAAAAAAGTTGGGACAAGGCCATGTTTACCACTGTGTGGCATCCCCTCTTCTTTTTATAACAGTCTGCAAACGTCTGGGGATTGAGGAGACAAGTTGCTCAAGTTTAGAATAGGAATGTTGTCCCATTCTTGTCTAATACAGGCTTCTAGTTGCTCAATTGTCTTAGGTCTTCTTTGTCGCAACTTCCCCTTTTTTGATGCGCCAAATGTTTTCTATGGGTGAAAGATCTGGACTGCAGGCTGGCCATTTCAGTACCCAGATCCTTCTACGCAGCCATGATGTTGTAATTGATGCAGTATGTGGTCTGGCATTGTCATGTTGGAAATGCAAGGTCTTCCCTGAAAGAGACGACGTCTGGATGGGAGCATATGTTGTTCTAGAACTTGGATATACCTTTCAGCATTGATGGTGCCTTTCCAGATGTGTAAGCTGCCCATGCCACATGCACTCATGCAACCCCATACCATCAGGGGTGCAGGCTTCTGAACTGAGCGCTGAAACAACTTGGGTTGTCCTTGTCCTCTATAGTCCGGATGACACGGCGTCCCAGTTTTCCAAAAAGAACTTCAAATTTTGATTCGTCTGACCACAGAACAGTTTTCCACTTTGCCACAGTCCATTTTAAATGAGCCTTGGCCCAGAGAAAACGCCTGCGCTTCTGGATCATGTTTAGATATGGCTTTTTTTTTGACCTATAGAGTTTTTGCCGGCAACGGCGAATGGCACGGTGGATTGTGTTCACCGACAATGTTTTCTGGAAGTATTCCTGAGCCCATGTTGTGATTTCCATTACAGTAGCATTCCTGTATGTGATGCAGTGCCGTCAAAGGCCCCGAAGATCACGGGCATCCAGTATGACTTTCCGGCCTTGACCCTTACGCACAGAAATTTGTTCCAGATTCTCTGAATCTTTGGAATATATTATGCACTGTAGAGGATGATAACTACAAACTCTTTGCAATTTTTCTCTGAGAAACTCCTTTCTGATATTGCTCCACTATTTATCGCCGCAGCATTGGGGGAATTGGTGAACCTCTGCCCATCTTGACTTCTGATAACTACAAGTTGCAAATTGGTCCTCCAGCTGTTATATGTACATTTAACTTTTCCGGCTTCTTATTGCTACCTGTCTCAACTTTTTTGGAATGTGTAGCTCTCGTGAAATCCAAAATGAGCAAATATTTGGAATGACATTTCAAAATGTCTCACTTTTTATTTGATATGTTTTCTATATTCTATTGTGAATAAAATATATGTTTATGAGATTTGTAAATTATTCCACTCCTTTTTTACTCACAATTTGTACAGTGGCCCAACTTTTTTGGAATCGGGTTTGTACTTGATTTTTTGACAAAGGAATCTATACAATCACACAACATTTTAAATTTTGACATGTCAGAGCAGGCAAGCTTCCAATAAATTAATCCAAAATCTGTGTATGTTTTTGTGTAGTGAATTTAGTGTCTATGATTTTCTCTGTGCCATCAGCAAAGTTTTAGACACATCCCTGCTTGGAAGGAGAGGAAGCGCGTGCCCCTCACATCATTCCCTGAGCTCCTGCTAACAAAGACCATCTTGTTCACCACAGCAGATATTTACATTTGTGAAGTAGCAAGACTCATTCTTTCATTCCTGTGGGTGTTTATACATATTCCCATCTGCATAGAATAGCTTTTTCATATAGATTATTATTATTATTATTACAACATTATTATTATTATTACTGTGTGTGTATATATATATACATACATATATATATATTTATATATATATATACATACACACATTATTTTTTTCTTCAGTATTTGATTGTTGATTGCAGGTCTTTGACCTGAATATATGGACTTGTAATGATTGGTTAAAGTGATTGCTCTGTCTCAAGGCAGAATGCAGCAGCGTCGGGTCTGATAGGAGAATCTGCTGATTACACCTGGCCATAAGATCAGTGTCAACATTTTCCAACCTTGTCCACCATCTGTTCCAACTACGCTGTTTGGCAAACAGTTCAGGCCATGCATGACCAAAAAAAAGTCCAATCTCTAGCATATCTCTAACCTACACACAGGTATCCCTATCAGTATGAGTTCATTCCATGGGCTAATGCTTTTTATACTTTATAAACTGTATTTTCTGTCCCCTTACCCTAAACCCTACACCTCCTAAACCTACCCTTCACACAAAACTACAGGCAGTTTACATTTTCAAACTTCATTCTGTATGATTTATGAGCTGTTTTTCATTAGGACCAAATAAATAAATGAAAAATGACCCCATTTGACATTTGATCCCCATAATGTAGGAAATAGCAGGCACACACACACACACGGTGTAGTCATCTTAAAGCCATCAGCTTGTTGAGGTATATGTTTTATTAGGGTTGAATCTAAATGTCAAGTTAAACTTAACATTTATATGTATTTACATACAGCACTTGTTGCGTTGTTTCAAAGCAGTGGCTTTGCTGAACCTATTAGTGACACTGCAGCACAATCCAATGATTCCTCTGAAGGAGGACCTCTGAATGACATAAGCATGTATAATTCTGTGATTCATTCAAATAAACGCAGTTTCCAGTGCAGTGTGATATTACTGTAGGGATATGTGTGCTCAGAGAAAGTGAGAAGAAGAAAAAAGTCTTGTTTAATGTCTAACTTCAGTTGTTAAAAGACTATAGACTTTTAGATTTAGACTTAAAATCAAGAAAATGTAATAAACATGCTAACAATGTCCTCATAAAAAAATGTAAAACTATAACATTATTATCCTCTTTAATACATTTACAGCTATGCATTTACAGTACAGATCTGACATATTTTAGATCCCTGTATAGCCGATATAAAGTATCGCATCGGGCTTTCTTCAGAGTGACTGTAACGCGCAGAACGTGAATAATTGCGCTTGAAAGGCAGTTTTCTTGGCAGAGGTTTATTGGGCTTCTGTCTCTGAGCTGCACGTGAAAGAATGGGTGCGAGAGGAGAGAGCAGGGCAAAGGTTCTCGGATTTCAGCTTCACGGGGGGTGAAGGGGAGGATTTGTACTTCCGAATGCACGCTCTCCATTCAGATCTGCATGGACTCAAACTCACGGGCCCTGGATCAGTCTCCAGCTTCATCCAGTATTCTGGACTAAATGCTTGATGCCCGTCGCTAGCAGAAGACCCTAAACCCGAGCGCTTTCTCCTCTGCTCCCGAGGCGCCGCGTGTCTGCAGTGGAGACATGATCCTGTCGGAGGATTCTAGGACTTTGCTGCTGTTTCTGGCAACACTAGTCGCGCTTTTGGCCGTTGCCAAATGCCAAGAGGAGGATGACCGTGAGTTTGCCCACCATTTTCTCATTTTACGCTCAAAAGTTTCAGAAACGTTTCGCTTTAATGCACTTCAATGCTTGCAGACTTTTCACATCTCTTTAACCGCCGATGCTTACATATATTGCGCAAATAGTAATGAAAGATCATACTTTGCGCTCTGCCAGGTTGAAAGGTACTGGAATATATATGTGTATTTGAAATCACAGTGCTTTTATTGGAAAACAAAGAAAATGAGCCAGACCAAATAAATATGTTCTGTTATAGGCCTAAGTATAAAAAAAGAAAGAAAGAAATGATAGAAAATCGAGAATAAACAAACTTTTCTGCTTCTTTTTCGTCTAGGGTCATTTCTTTCTGAAGTGGATTCATAGCGCCTGGTCAGAATGTGTTTATATTGAAGAGCAAAGACTAAACCACAGCACGTGAGCACATCTGAAGGTTCCGGGTATTTTCAGTCCATCAGGACACCGCTGACATGCCTAAAGCCTTCACACACACACACCGCACACACACACTCACACCGCACCAACCTCACACACACACTCACTCACACACACACACTCACACACACACACTCACACACACACGCACACACACACACACACTCACACACACACACACACACACACACCTCACGCACCTCACACAAACACTCACGCACACACACACACACACACTCACACCCACACTCACACACACACACTCACACACTGTCTCTCTCTCACACACACACACACCACACACACGCACACACACTCACACACACACTCTCACACCCACACACACACACACCACACTCACACCACACACACACACACAAACACACCCACTCAGCCCTACTCACACACACACTCACGCAACACACACACACACAACGCACAACACACACTCCCGGCACACACACACAACACACACCCTTCACACACACACACACATCACACACACGCACACACACTCACACAACACCACACACACTCACACACACACACACACACACACACACTCACACACTCACATACACACACCCCCATCACACACTCACTCACACTCACTCACTCACTCACGCACGCACACTCACACACACGCAACACACACACACACACTCCCACACACCACTACGCACACACACACACACTCACTCACACACGCACACTCACACACTCACGCACACACATCACCTCACACACACACACTCACGCACACACAAACACACACACACTCACTCAACACCCACGCGCACACACCACACACACACACACAGAGCGCTGATTTATTTATTGACTCTGTTTTATTTTAGCATTGTTTTATTGATTGATTGCTGGCTTGGCCTGGAGGCTCAGCTGGTCAGGCATGTAAAAGAGTGCATTCCTCTGCTGTCAGGGGCCACCCGGGCAAATCCAGGCTTGCTCCAACGGCAGATGCTCCAAACGCCTTGGAATTATGAGAGTTTTGAGCTGGAGGGAATCAGAAAGCACTGCTTTTCTATTGGGCTCATCCAGAGCGCTGACTGATTGTGAAAGGTCCAGAGGTGTATCAGTAGTTGAAGTCAGCAGCGGTGGGCCTCCGCCAGAGTTACTGTTCCATACAGTTAAAGTGCTTCCATCTGTTTTCTAAATTACCCAGGGGCTACGATAGTCCGGGGAAAGCAGGAAAGACTGTCTGGAGAAAAGCTATTGGAAAAACATGAAAAGGACAGAGGCAGCTATTATAATTCAGCGAGCCACATTCCTTTGACGGTATTTTGGAAATGTAGAAGTAATAAGCTCACCAGTAAACAAGTTAGAAGATATTTCACGGCGATTTTTAAAAATGGCAGTAAAAATAAATTTGAAAAGAAGCAATCAGGCAGGGGAGAGAGAGGGGAGACTGAAAAGAAACTGAGCAAAAGCTAACAATTGGGTTATTGTAGCAGAGAGGCGTATGAGTGTTTCCTTAGAGCTCCCGTAGGGTCACGGATCGCAGCTCACAGGCCATTTGTTAACCCATCAGTCACGGCATCATTTTACATGCTGCAGAGGCGTCCGCACTGGCCTATGGACGTCCCAGCTTGCATACATTAACCTACACAGAAGTTTAAAAGAGAGAAAGGAAAGACACAATCCGAAACCACCTGTGTCCAATTTGGAGTTCTCTTCCATTTTCCACTTCAAAAAAGAGAAAGAGCTCATGGTTGCGTTCCTGTAGCTCATTAGAGCAGCGGATCTAGAACCAGAATGGAAGGAAGGCTGATGAAGACTTCTGCGAGGAAGGCCTGGTGTGTGTGTGTGTGTGTGTGAGTGCGTGTTTGAACTGGCAGCATACAGACACACACTTCCTGAGCCCTGTGTTTAGATTAGCCAAAAGCTTGCGAATTGCTCAGGCTTTACTTTTCAGAAAGGCGACATTCATCACCATATGGGGGAAAATAAACAGGCCTGTGAGGTAAACAAACACAGTGCTTATTTGATTACCCTCAATCTCTCCGCACTGCCCCATTTTCTAAAACTGCCTGTGAATTCATGAGCTCCAGTGAGCTGCTACTGACTGAAAGAAAAGTCATTTGAGTATATAATGTGCTGTGTGTTTAAACGGATTCAGAAGATATTCAATTGAACAGACTGCTTTTCGGCGCGTGGTATCAGCAATCGGGGCAGGCTGTGTGTTTGAAACAATCTGAGGGCAGTAAATCAGGCTAGTGTCCCGAGATTTGAACTGCACTTGTAAATGATTGTTAATTAGCTGGATTCATTGATATCAGTTTAATGCTGCCATCTTGTGGTGTGTTTTAGAATGAGCGTGACAATGCTGTTACCGGTTGATAGCAAAGACAAAAGCACTGATCAGGAGGTTCCTGTGCACTGAAAATCAAAAACGATGCACCTTTTAATGCTTTCTACTGTATGCATTTCACTAATATGGTTTACCCGAGTCTGTCCACTATCGTGGCAGCTTCATGGTTGAAGAGTTGTGCTTTAACTCTCCACTCACTCACCCAGGCACCTCCTGCTTCTTCCTCCTCTCCTCCTCCTGCTCCTCTTCCCTCTCCTCCTCCTCTTCCTTCTCCTCCTCCTCCTCCTCCTCCTCCTCCTCTTCCTGCTCCTCCTCCTCTTCCTCGTCCTCCTGCTCCTCTTCCTCCTCCTCCTCCTCCTCCTCCTCCTCCTCCTCCTCCTCCTCCTCCTCCTCGCTCTCCTCGTCCTCCTCCTCCTCCTGATCCTCTTCCTCGTCCTCCTCTTCCTCCTCCTCCACCTCCTCCTCCTCCCCCCTTCCTTCTTTCCTCTTCTCTCTTGTTCCTCCCCTCCCACGCCCTCCTCTTCCTCTCCCTCTTCCTCTCCCTCTTCCTCCTCCTCCTCTTCCTCCTCCTCCTCCTCCTCCTTCTCCTCTTCCTTCTCCTCCTCTTCCTCCTCCTTCTCCTCTTCCTCTGCTCACGCTCCTCACAGAAGATCCAGGCAGCTGCACGCAGGACGGACAGTTCTATAGGGACAAGGACGTGTGGAAACCAGAGCCGTGTCGCATCTGTGTTTGTGACACCGGCGCGGTCCTGTGCGACGAAATCATCTGCGAGGAGCTGAAAGACTGTCCCAAACCCGAGATCCCGTTTGGGGAGTGCTGTCCAGTCTGTGCTGCTGACCAGCCTTCCTCCCCTGGTCGTAATTTATTTATCTCTCACTTTTATAAATAAATTACAGTTGTATTCATATTTGTTTGATGGTTTTGGGCTTGTTTGTTTTTTTTAAAAAGCACCTTAACAATTTATGGATGCCTTTTTAAAAAATGAACCCAAAACAACCTGACAAACAATTTGAAATGAGAAAAGACTAACCCTAGTGAGACGCAGCGTTGGCTTTGTCTGGAGTGGATATCAGTGGCGGCAGGAGTGTGATGGACACATATGGGAGTCATTTAGAGAGAGCTCCACTTCAACAGACATGGTATAGAGTTTCATCTCTGACTTAAAGTCATGGAAGGAGCTTTATATTTCGAGTGAATTCTCTTGGTCACCTTTACAAAAGTGTCTCATTTCTTTACAAAGAAAGGTTACAACCAAACAATTCTGTATTTGACTGCATCTGCCTTTAGTCATGTTAGCAGACAGACCTGGGGCCAGTTGCGTGAGCGTAGCCTCTACGTTAAGACTGTATGAAAAATAGCTGTGAATATAATGGTAAAAGACTATAATAATACAATGAAAATTGGTTATTACAGCGAGTAACTGTAATAGTGACTGTAATCTAACCTTACATTTAATGTCATTTTACAGTAGAATTCTGTTAGATTTACAGTTTTTCAAAGTCGTTCTGTAAGGGAAAACTATTAATTAACATTACCAGAATTCCCTGCGTGACAGTTCACATTAGATGGTATTTCACTGAAATAATTATTTTATCTTCTTATTTTTTTTTCTGATCAGTTATGCACAATAGGGTTTTGTGTTACATCTAATGTTATTAATGTTTATTACATTGTTTTAATGTCATGTGTGTTACCATGGTGTTTTCTATTTGTACAAATCCAAAATTGTAACCTTTACTTCAAATTTCACAGATTTATAAATTTTTTAATTTTTTGCTGTGTAGTTAATGAGTCTTATTTTCTGGATTCAAATTAGACCAATCCAAGACTTTAAGAAGTTATGAACAGTTTAGAAGGGAAGACTAGTCTAAGCATTTTCTGCGACTGGCCACTGGGCTGTGTTTCAAATGCATCATAGCTTATGGAGATCTTGGAGAGCACTGCTGCATGTGAGAAAGTGCAGCTCTGATCTCGTCTCTGAATACTCAGTCTGGTGATGTGAATAAGCATCAGCCTCCCGCCGCTGACATCTGCTTCAGATCAAAGCCCTGCCTCAGAGTTTCTCAGAGTTTCCCAGTGTTTGCGGTCAGATGTGAACGGCACACCGATCTGTCTGTCACGCTGGTGGCAGGTTGTAGCTTGCCCTCAGCTCATGTATGGGTAAACTGTGATCTTTTCTAATTATGTCTCTAACTCTCAAGCATTGTAATGCCAGATTTATAATGTCAAACCTGACATTATGACCTGTTCAAAGGCCCCCTGCTGCTGGGGTTTTGTCCCTTTCGGCTGAGATAGCGGTCCATGTGTTATTCCAGCCCTGACTAGTCAGAATATACAGCTCTGACATATTTTAGATCTATTATGACATGTATGAGGGTGAACGACAACGGGCCACCAAAAGAACAGTACATTTACGCTGAAGCATTAACCGCTGTTAGGAGTTCCTGGAGGGCCAGAGTTTAGCTCCGGCCCTAATTAAACACACCTGAGCCAACTAATTAAGTACTTCAGACTCTAGAAACTTCCAGGCCGGTGTGTTGGAGCTAAACTCTGCAGGAGTCAGCATTGAACAGCCCTGATTTATTTAGCAGCTCCTCTGCTGAGCTTTCCTTACATTCATGTGCCATGCAGACGAACGCTTCGGGTTAATCAAATCTTTTTGTTTAGCCAGTGATTCTTAAAGCAGGAATACAGGTAACCTTCATGACATTCATGAGCGTTACATTGCAATGTCACAAAATGGACAAAGCTAAGCTTCAAACTAATCATTAACGGCCCAAAGAATTGAACATAGTCTTTTACTGTTAAGTAAAACTAAATAGTACATGTGATGTTTTGGTCTTGGTTTGTGGCAGATTCATAACAGCTGAAATGCAAACAATAGAACAGTCCACAAATCATGTAAACAGTTTCAAAAGCACCCGAGTGACTCGCTTTAATCAGTTCTCACTAACTCATTACACAGTAATTTACGGAAACAATCATTCTTGCTAAAAAGCAATAGATTGGTGCACATGTCTGAACGTGTAAGTCACTGGTAAACAGAGATCCGTCTCAGGTAGTGGACAGAAGTCTCACCGCATATGATATCTGTGGGAAACATCATGAAACAGAAATTCATAATCATTATAAAGTGTCTGAATGCGTGCAGCGGTCACAGCTGAAGCTCTGAGAGTTAAACGTCTTCAACACTGGAATCTGAAATCAATGCAGTAGATATGACCTGTCAAGTAATGTTTGCTCTGCCAACAAAGCGGAGCTTAGGTTTGCTTTTATGTGATGCTCTTCTAACACTGTTTTTTATCTTTCACGCCGTGATAATAACAGGCTTGCCAGGTGCTAAGGTGAGTCTGTGTTTAATGTCTGTTTGAAAGTGTTGCAGGTTAAGATTAAGTCTCAGGTTCTTCCTGTCTAGAGATGCTGTGTTTGGTCTGAAATGTTAGTGCATGTGTAGAAACCAGTCTCTTAAGCCACGCTGTCTGTGTACTCTTGTGTTTTCACGTTTTCACGGCATCTGAATAATGTCGTTGCAGGTGTGACAGCACATCATTTCTTGCGTTTTTAAGAAAGAAAATTTTCTCTAATGTGCCTAACACATGATTTCTCCATTGTGCAACAGGGACAAAAGGAAACCAGAGCCTAACCATGTAAGCTTCAGACTTTTATCATTGATGTGTGTGTGTACCTACTTAACCATATTTTGGAATTTTGTACAAATTGTCTATGGAGTTGTCCTTGTTTGTAAAACTGGTATAAAAATAAAGTAAACAGTTTGTTTTTTTTAAATTGCAAAAATGCAGAAAGTTTTCTGTTATGGGTAGGGTTAGGGTTAGGTTATAAAATGTATAAGTGACGCCCTGTTGATTTTTCCCACAGGTTGTGGGACCGAGGGGATCAGCCGGTCCTATGGTACGAATACTTCTGGCGTTCTTCTGATTCTCTGGGTTTGCTTTAGCAGTGGTGTTGCAGCATGCTCAGAGACACACAGCGTTTGCTTTCTCTCCTTCACCAAACAGGGACCCCCAGGAGAACAAGGGCCCCGAGGAGACAGAGGAGAGCAGGGGGAGAAGGTGGGCTTCTGTTGAGATTCAGGCTGCTCTTGGGATTTTCTCTCGACTGACAAATACCAGAGAAGTGCACACAGACTACAAGACATTTCATAAGAGAGAGTAACATATTTGTTATTATTATTGTTTTCATGAATTAAAATTAGATTTTGATTGCTTCCATTGTCCTCATTTCTAAGTCACTTTGGATAAAAGCGTCTGCTCAATGACTAAATGTAAATTAATTAGTCTCAAGATCACAGTCTCTGTTGTGTTGAAGACAGTCCATGCTCCTGCTATAAGTTAACTTAAATGGAGCTTTTCCATTTGAATGTCTAAATATATTGCATACTTGCAAATATGCTGAAAAGTGGACCACTTTACCTGAAATCACCTTTTATTACAGCCCTAAAAATAGCTCAACACAATGGCGTCCACTGACGGTCTGTTGAGCTAATGGGCTGCGGCTGCGTTCTCATTGTTGTTTTAGCACTGGGTGTGCAGTTTTACTCTGCAGCTGTATGGCAGTGACAGACACACTGCACTGTGGGTGAACTCTGTTTTTTAGTCATTCATTGCATTTCTCCGTCTCTGTCTTTAGGGAAGTCCAGGACCCCGTGGCAGAGATGGTGAGCCGGGGACCCCTGGAAACCCCGGGCCTCCTGGACCGCCGGGGCCAAACGGACCTCCAGGCCTCGGTGGGGTGAGTATTTGTGAGATTTATAGACACAGTCAGTCTCAGACCTAAACCCCAAATCAGATGATACTCACCTGCTGAAATGCAGTGAAATCCGCTGGCAGCTGATAGTGTCAGCACAGACGGAGGGTGACAAAGATGCCTCATGTCCTTTACCTGCAGAGCTCGGTCCGTTTCAATCTGTGGCTCCCAGATGCTCCACACAAAACACTTCACCTCCACCTTCAGCCTCTCTTAATGATAAATAAAGACAGCAAGCCACATGTGTGCATCTGTGGACTGCATTTTAGTAATATGTGGACTTGTGTTTATGTTTAACATTTTGCTCTTCTCCAGAACTTTGCTTCTCAGATGGCTGGTGGATTTGATGACAAAGCTGGAGGAGCACAGATGGGAGTGATGCAAGGACCAATGGTGAGCGTCTCACCTGACCGCTTGCAAGAGCATCGCTCAATAAGCATGCTGTTTTGCTATTTAAGATTGTACTGCATAGAGCTGGCCTCATGCTTTGCTTAATTTACAGTTCATAGTGTAACAGTCTGATTCTAATGCATCTTGTTCTCGTTTTGTTTTAGCAGTACACACTAAGGGTTAGCGTAAAGTTTCAGTACTCATTACTATTGCAATACTTTTGATACCGAAGATGAGAAGAAAATATGATAAACTGTTCATTTAAATTGTAGTTTATTGTGCAATTTAAGTATAAAAGTACATTTTAAAATACTTTCAAATTAATGATAAATTAAAACAATTGGATGTGTAGTCTAATCATTTTCATCTAACTGGTCAGTAATAAATGAGGACAATGAAACCCATTATAAGCAAAAAGTGGCATCAGTATCTAAGAGTGTGTTCAGTATCTGAATGTTTCCAGACAAGAACAGTGAGTAATATTTAGAATATTGTCTGGTTATTAGTACTTATATAAAGCACATATTAATGCTTTATTCTGCATGGCCATATTCTAGATCCCTTACCTAAACTTAAAGGCACAATATATCATTTTCGCCGCTAGAGGGCGTGTATTCAAAATAAACAAAGAGACAAAGGCGTAGTTTGATGACGCCGTGACTGGGGGGGGGGGGGGAGGAGCAACCATGGAGTTGTGGTCTTCATCCCCACAGCCGATGCAATCCGACGGGACTCGGGCTAATGATTTATTAACGTAGCAGAATGAGGCGGGTGAGCTGAAATCCGTCGAGCGAAACTAGGCCTGACAACGCGACACACGGCTGGGTAAAGCAGCAGAGCTTTTTTTATGCCACAGTCGAGCGCTTCCGCTGCTTTCGGTCGTGCGTATGTGTAGCTTTTATTATGCCACAGTCGACGGTTTCCGCTCTTTTTCCGGTCGTGCGTATGTGGGGTAAAGCAGCGGGGCTTTTATTATGCCACAGTCGAGCGCTTCCGCTGCTTCCGGTCGTGCGTGTGTGGGGTAAAGCAGCGGGGCTTTTATTACGCCACAGTCGAGCGCTTCCACTGCTTCCAGTCATGCGTATGTGGGGTAAAGCCGCGGATCTTATTTGCCACAGTCGGAGCTTCCGCTGATTCAGGTCGCGCGTATTGGGTAAAGCAGCGGAGCTTTTTTATGCCACGTCGAGCGCTTCCGCTGCTGTCCGTTCGTGCGATGTGGGTTAAAGCATCGAGCTTTAATGATGCACCGTCGAGCGCGTTCCTTCCTCCGCTGCTTCCGGTCGTTGCGTATGTGGTTAAGCAGCAGACTTTTATTATGCACCGTCGAGTGCTTTCCGCTGCTTCCGGTTCGCAGCGTTATGGTTGGTAAAGAAGCGGAGCTTTTATTATTCCACAGTCGAGCGCTTCCGCTGCTTCAAGTCGTGCGTATGTGGGGTAAAGCAGAAGAGCTTTTATTATGCCACAGTCGACCACTTCCGCTCCGTCCGGTCGTGCGTATGTGGGGTAAAGCAGCGGAGCTTTTATTATGCCATAGTCGAGCGCTTCCACTGCTTCCGGTTTGTGCGTATGTGGGGTAAAGCAGCGGATCTTTTATTATGCCACAGTCGAGCGCTTCGCTGCTTCCGGTCGTGCGTGTGTGGTGTAAAGCAGCGGAGCTTTTATTATGACACAGTCGACCTCTTCTGCTGCTTCCGGTCGTGCGTATGTTGGGTAAAGCAGCGGGGCTTTTATTATCCCACAGTCGAGCGCTTCCGCTGCTTCCGATCGTGCGTATGTGGGGTAAAGCAGCAAAGCTTTTATTATGCCACAGTCGACCTCTTCCGCTGCTTCCGGTCGTGCGTATGTGGGGTATAGCAGCGGGGCTTTTATTATGCCACACTTTAGCGCTTCCGCTGCTTCCGGTCGTGCTTATGTGGGGTAAAGCAGCGGAGCTTTTATTATGCCACAGTCGACTGATTCCGCTGCTTCCGGTCGTGAGTGTGTGGGGTAAAGCAGCGGGAGCTTTTATTATGCCACAGTCGAGCGCTTCCGCTGCTTCCGGTTGTGTGTATGTGGGGTAAAGCAGCGGAGTTTTTATTATGCCACAGTCGACTGCTTCCGTTTCTTCCGGTCGTGCGTATGTGGGGTAAGCAGCGGGCTTTTATTCGCCAGCAGGCGAGCGCTTTCCGCTGCTTCCGTTCGTGGGTAGGTGGGTACAGCAGCGGAGCTTTTATTATGCCACATTCGAGCGCTTCCGCTGCTTCCGGTCGGGCGTATGTGGGGTAAAGCAGCGGGGCTTTTATTATGCTACAGTCGAGCGCTTCCGCTGCTTCCGTTCGTGCGTGTGTGGGGTAAAGCAGCGAAGCTTTTATTATGCCACGGTCGAGCTCTTCCGCTGCTTCCGGTCGTGCGTATTTGGGGTAAAGCAGCGGGGGCTTTTATTATGCCACCGTCGAGCGCTTCCGCTGCTTCCGTCGTGCGTATGTGGGGTAAAGCAGCTGAGCTTTTATTATGCCACAGTCGAGCGCTTCCGCTGCTTCCGGTCGTGAGTATTTGGGGTAAAGCAGCGGAGCTTTTATTGTGTCACAGTCGAGCGCTTCCGCTGCTTCCTGTCGTGCGTTTGTGGGGTAAAGCAGCGGGGCTTTTATTTTGCCACAGTCGAGCGCTTCCGCTGCTTTTGGTCGTGTGTATGTGGGGTAAAGCAGTTGAGCTTTTATTATGCCACAGTCGAGCATTTCCGCTGATTCCGGTTGTGTGTATGTGGGGTAAAGCAGCGGAGCTTTATTATGCACAGTGAGCGCTTCCGCTGCTTCCGTTGTGCGATGTGGGGTTAAGAGCACGAGGCTTTTATTATCCACATCGAGTGCTCCGCTGGCTTCCTGGGGGGGGCAGTCGTCGTCGTATTTAGGGTAAAGCAGCGAAGCTTTTATTATGCCACGGTCGAGCTCTTCCGCTGCTTCCGGTCGTGAGTATTTGGGGTAAAGCAGCGGAGCTTTTATTACGCCACAGTCGAGCGCTTCCACTGCTTCCGGTTTGTGCGTATGTGGGGTAAAGCAGCGGGGCTTTTATTACGTCACAGTCGAGCGCTTCCGCTGCTTCCGGTAGTGTGTGTGTGGGGTAAAGCAGCGGGGCTTTTTTTATGCCACAGTCGAGCGCTTCTGCTGCTTCTGGTTGTGCGTATGTGGGGTAAAGCAGCGGATCTTTTATTATGCCACACTTTAGCACTTCCACTCCTTCCGGTTGTGCGTATGTGGGGAAGCAGCGGGCTTTTAATTATGCCACAGTCGAGCGCTTTCCGCTGCTTCCGGTCGTGCGTATGTGGGGTAAAGCAGCGGAGTTTTTATTATGCCACAGTCGACCGCTTCGCTGCTTCCGGTCGTGCGTATGTGGGGTATAGCAGCGGGGCTTTTATTATGCCACACTTTAGCGCTTCCGCTGCTTCCGTTCGTGCGTGTGTGGGGTAAAGCAGCGGTGCTTTTATTATGCCACAGTCGACCGATTCCGTTGCTTCCGGTCGTGCGTATGTGGGGTAAAGCAGCGTAGCTTTTATTATGCCACAGTTGACCGCTTCCGCTCCTTCTGGTCGTGCTTATGTGGGGTAAAGCAGCGGAGCTTTTATTATGCCACAGTCGAGGGCTTCCGCTGCTTCCGGTCGTGCGTAAGTGGGGTAAAGCAGCAGACTTTTTATTATGCCACAGTCGAGCGCTTCCCCTGCTTCCGGTCGTGCGTATGTGGGTAAAGCAGCGGAGCTTTTATTATGACACAGTCGAGCTCTTCCGCTGCTTCCGGTCGTGAGTATTTGGGGTAAAGCAGCGGAGCTTTTATTACGTCACAGTCGAGCGCTTCCGCTGCTTCCGTTCGTGCGTGTGTGGGGTAAAGCAGCGAAGCTTTTATTATGCCACGGTCGAGCTCTTCCGCTGCTTCCGGTCGTGAGTATTTGGGGTAAAGCAGCGGAGCTTTTATTGTGTCACAGTCGAGCGCTTCCGCTGCTTCCCGTCGTGCGTATGTGGGTAAGCAGCAGAGCTTTTTATTATTCCACATCGAGCGCTTAGTAAGTTCCTCCCGCGCTGCTTCCGGTCGTGCGTAGGTGGGGTAAAGCAGCAGAGCTTTTATAATGCCACAGTCGACCGCTTCCACTGCTTCCAGTCGTGCGTATGTGGGTGAAAGCCACGAGCTTTTATTATGGCCACAGGTCGAGCGCTTCCGCGGCATCCGGGCTCGTGCGTATGTGTGGGGTAAAGCAGCGGAGCTTTTATTGTGTCACAGTCGAGCGCTTCCGCTGCTTCCTGTCGTGCGTATGTGGGGTAAAGCAGCTGAGTTTTTATTATGCCACAGTCGAGTGCTTCTGCTGCTTCCGGTCGTGCGTGTGTGGGTTAAAGCAGCGGAGCTTTTATTATGCCTCAGTCGAGCGCTTCCGCTGCTTCTGGTCTTGTGTATGTGGGGTAAAGCAGCGGAGCTTTTATTATTCCACAGTCGAGCGCTTCCGCTGCTTCTGGTCGTGTGTATGTGGGGTAAAGCGGCGGAGCTTTTATTATGCCACAGTCGGCCACTTCCGCTCCTTCCGGTCGTGTGTATATGTGGGGTAAAGCCGCAGAGCTTTTATTATGACACATCAGTGCTTCCGCCTGCTTCCGTCGTGCGTATGTGGGGTAAGCAGCAGAGCTTTTATATACCAGTCGAGTGCTTCCGCTGCTTTCCGTCCGTAGCCGTAAATGTGGGTAAAGCAGCGGGGGCTTTTATTATGCCACATCTAGCGGTCTGTTCCCGCTGCTTCCAGGCCCCGTGCGTATGTGGGGTAAAGCAGGCGGAGCTTTATTATGCCCCAGTCGGCGCATTCCGGGCTGCAATGCTCCGTCGTGGCGTATGTGGGTAAAGCAGCGGAGCTTTATTAAGCCACATCTAGCGCTTCCGCGGCGTCCCCCGGTCAGGGTGAATGTGTGTAAGCAGCGTAGACTTTTATTATGCCACATCCCGAGCGCTTCCGCTGCTTCCGTAGTGCTTATGTGGGTAAAGCAGGCAGAGCTTTATTATGCCACAGTCGAGCGCTTCCGCTGCTTCTGGTCGTGTGTATGTGGGGTAAAGCAGCGGAGTTTTTATTATGCCACAGTCGAGTGCTTCTGCTGCTTCCGGTCGTGCGTGTGTGGGTTAAAGCAGCGGAGCTTTTATTATGCCATAGTCGAGCGCTTCCGCTGCTTCCGGTAGTGTGTGTGTGGGGTAAAGCAGCGGGCTTTTATTATGCCACAGTCGAGCGTTTCCATTGCTTCCGGTCGTGCGTATGTGGTTAAAGCATCGGCTTTTTATTATGCCACAGTCAGAGCTTCCGGGCTGCTTTCCGTCGGCTTTATTTGTGGGGTAAAGCAGCGGGGCTTTATTATGCCACAGTCACAGCGTTTATTATGCCACAGTATTTATGAAGCATCATAAGCTCTAATCACTACAGTCACACTGATGCCACCGAATCGTCGGGTCTCCTCATGCATTGGATTTTTTTATTTTTATTTGGTTCCTCCCCAACACACTATGTCCTCTGTGAGATTCCGTCCCACTCTACCTGCACTGTCTCTATTTGTTCGCATGAGCCCTAATATATTTTCACTCTGCCAAAGCTTCACTGTGAAAAGCCAACCTTATTTTCTACGAGAGCTGATTTTTGGTGACATACTGTAAGCAGCAACTTTATGCAAATGAGCAGCTCATGTTGGTGATGCAGGTTCAAGTCCAGCCTGCAACCACTCTCCCTTGTGATTCTGCCTCTATTTTATTGTCTATCTAACAATATATTGTGCTCTGGTCATTTTGACCCAAAGAGGATTAAATTCTGGTTAATCTTATTGCATTGGACTAAAACTTAAAAAATGGGTAATTTTTGTCAAATATTTGTGTTTGCCCTTATGTTGTTAAACTTGGTTTTTCCGGTCAAAAATGACTGGCCTACAAAAACGCCTTTACATTTTGTGTTATACTGATAATATAGTGATTTTCTCACTATATTATTACCAAATATTGGATTCAATCTTTTTATTAAGCTATTTTCTTTCAGTTAGCACAGGTTTTGTATTTGTTTTTGGAAGTGATTGACCATAGGCCTTACTGATCTGAACTTACGAGAATGTGAGTGAACAATGCCAAAATAATCCTCAAATAATGCTTTTATCACTCAAATCATGAGGTCAGATCAATGAGAAATACAAACCCTGTGCTAAGTGAAAGTAAACCAGTCCATAAGAAGATTAAATCCAGTATTTGGGGATAGTTTGGCATAATGAAAGATTTACAAGCAATGTTTAAAAGACTGGTCTTTTTTGACCAGGGGCACCAAATTAGGGGGATTTTCATCACAGCACAAGGGTTAAAAAGTCCCACCCACCAATGTATGTTTTGAACTAGAACACTGTTGTCAGGATCAGTCACATGAGGACTGTGAGGGCTGAAGTCAGGCTCATTAAAAATGGTTTTAATATTAAAGTAATTGAGAAAACAACTACTAAATAAATCAATTTAAACAGATTATTTTGATGGTCTTCAGCTAATCTAGATGGGTCCCAAAATGTTAGTTTTTTCTCTCAGCATGCAAACATCTGAAAGTATATTTGTGTGTACTTTGGTGTTTGTCCTGACTGACATAAAGAGATTCCATAAGCGCCACAGTCACACCGCAGCATTCAGACGCCCAGTGATGTGATGTACAGAACACAGAGTGTTTTAATCGCTTCGGGAAACTCCCACTGCGTTCACTTATATATCCGTCTCTTTAAACAATGACAGTCATTCAGGAGCTCAGCCCCATTTCTGTTCGTGTAGATGGAGATTTTTCTGTGGTTTCAGAAGCTACCTAAATATGCCATGTTTTCTTCGGTTGCTGCTCAGAATTTTTGTTAGTAATGTCAGCTAAGTTTAAAAGTCAAAAGTCAAATATTATTAGTTACATATACTCAAATGCAAAGGCATCTCTATAAGAGAAGCTATGGAAAATCCCCCGATTCAGAACCATTATGATTATTACCTGTCTGAACATGGCTGATGTTTTTTTTCTCAGATTAATTATTATCCTTCTGGTTATGTTCTGATTGTCACTTTTCTTCATGCCACTGGAGAAAAAGCTCTGAAACATTTAATTGGTGGTAAGTCACAAGGGTTCAGAGCACTTAAGCTGATTTCCTGAAGGTGGAGTGAGCGAGTGTTTCTGCTCCAGCGAGTCGCTCTGATGTCCTGAGAGCACCGCTGCCTAACGTTTCCCATCAACACCAAACTCCACACAGATCGCACTGAAACTCATCAGCACAGCATCTGCTGCTGTGTCTCCTCACACTGTACGACTGAACACACTCACTGATTGCTGCTCTTACTCTGTTTGTTCTTCAGGGTCCGATGGGTCCTCGAGGACCACCAGGCCCCAATGGAGCTCCTGTGAGTGCATTTCCTCCATAAACACCTCATCCCTGTGACATAGTTGTGTGACATTGTAATGTAGTTAATAATACAGTCAGTGTTGTGTTTTTTTGACATTACTTTGAAAATGTGAGAAATTAGAGTGGTTGTAATAATGATACTTTGCTTCCCAAAGATAATAATAACATGTCACACACACACACACATACACAACACACACACACACTCACGCACGCACGCACGCACACACACACTCTCTCTCTCTCTCTCTCTCTCTCTCTCTCTCTCTCTCTCTCTGTAAGCCGTAGGGCTTTTTCCTCATTCTACCATCATGCAAACTGATCATTAATTTCATCTCTTTTTTTCAACACACAGAAGATGTGTTTTTAATTTTATTCTTTAAAAGCAGAATTTTGTTTTAAATGAAACTATTATTTTTTGTTAATAATTATACAGTTTATATCAAGGGTTACATGAAAACCCAGCGATAATCTTGGAAAACGTTTGTCTATATAAACATACTCATGCTGTGTTCCACGCAGAAGCAGCTTTTGCTCCAGCAGTCTAATAATACTTCTTCTCACTGTACACATACTGATCATATAAATATTGTTTCTGGCATGAGATCGAGCGGACGAATTAAAGGGAGGGAGTCACTATCCCTAGCGCACAGTCTGTGATGTGAATTGGTCTTATTTTCGCTGCAGGGCCCACAAGGATTTCAAGGCAGCCCTGGAGAAGCCGGAGAATCCGGATCATCTGTACGTATCCAAAAACCTTCCTAAAAGACCTCATTACTGGCGATTACAGTCAGCCTCCCGCTGTGCAATGCCACTTCATTTAGCCAGAATCATTCTAGTTGAAATAAGCCTCTAGATCTTGTATTTAGGTCAACCACCCCCCCCCCCCCCCCCAAAAAGGTTGCACTCGGCTCGCTGGACTCAATTATGTATTTTTGTAATACACACACTACAAAATCAGCACTGAATACACTTCAGCATTGTTCTTACCAAGTGCAGTGTTTTCACTCATATCTCAGATCATTCACATGTCCCATCTTCCATAATCTCACCGTTTTGTTTTCTCTGGACAGGGCCCATTGGGTCCTCGTGGCCCCCCGGGTCCCTCAGGAAAACCAGGAGATGATGTAAGTACGCCTCATGATTGACCTGCTTACACTGTTTCTTCCTCAGAGCGTTCAGGATAAATCAGTGTTTGGACATCGATCAAATCACCCACCGAACACTGTCGCAGGTTACGATTATAGCTCTGTGAGCTTTCTCCTCTCCAAACACACGCCAAGGGTTTTGTCCACGTTCTGCCGTCTCCAGCGGTTCTTCTCTTCAGACTCTATTCCTTCCATTTCTCTTGCCCACATCACACAGACTCACACACAAAGATTTCTGCGTTTTAAAGTCACTGGTGTCAGTACAGCAGCATACGCCTTTTACATGACGTTTGAAAGATAATCGATAATCGGTAAATACAGTTTAACGGGGGGGGGGGGGGGGGGGGGAAACTGACACTGTTGGATGAGAACAGAATTTGAACTATATTAGATATTATAAAACTTTTTTATTTCAGCTACTTATCAAGGCAATAAAATAAAAACTGATTCAAAATATTAATATAAATTATAATAGAATCTCATTGACACTAACATAACATTGAATTGAACTGATCTGAATAATGACTTCTGTAGAGCTGCTTACACGGAACTGGATTTTATTCAAATGAAATTGACAACATTGCCGCTGTTATTTTACTGTTTATCACTGAGAGGCTACTTTGACACAATCTGTATTGTATAAAGCATTGTAGAAATAGATAATTGTGAAAAATGCATTAAAATGATCAGTTCTCATGGTGCGGAAGCATGAATGCAAATCTTTCAGTTCATGTTGGGTTTGTAGTTACACTTTCCTGCCACAAGATGACATTTGAGCACAGTAGCACTGCTCAGAGTTTCATTATAAGCTTCCTGAAATCACTGTGTTTCTCTTGTAGGGGGAAGCAGGCAAAGCTGGGAAAGCTGGTGAACGTGGACCTCTCGGGCCTCAGGTGAACCGCTTTAAATGAAAACAGCGTTTAAAGCGCTTGATGCATGTGAGAAGAGCAGCGATGCAGTGACTGCTGCCTGCGGCGCTCAAGCTTTTGCCCAGATGTGAGACGCTGCTGTGGCCGCAGGCCAGAGAAAGAAAGAAGAGACGTCTGAATACTTCCACTCGCCTCATACCTCTCTCTCTCTCTCCCTCCCTCTCCCTCTCTCTCTCTCCCTCTCTCTCTCACTCGATCTCTCACTCGATCTCTCCAGCTCTATATCTAATATCTCATCTGATCTCTATCGCTCACTCGCTCTCTCACTTCCCCTCTCTCGTATATCCTATCTATCTATCTTATTCTCTCTCTCTCTCTCTCTCTCTCTCTCTCTCTCTCTCTCTCTGCCTCTCTCCCTCTCTCTCTCTCTCTCACTCGCTCTCTCCCTCTCTCTCCCTCTCTCTCTCTCTCAACACAGGGGAGCTAGTGGATTCCCAGGAACACCAGGTCTACCTGGAATCAAGGGACACAGAGTTAGTGCACTTTTTCATCATGTGATGTTTTTGTGGTCTCATAATCTCTATCTCTTAAGGCCAGACACTACAGGTGAATAGGGTAAACACTCTTACCTATAGACTTCCCCTGGTGATTAATCACAGTACATTAAGAAGTATCACAGAAGTACATTTTCACCAGATTTTTTGAAAATAAAAATAAAAAAATAGTATAGATGAAATGTAATATGAACAAACCCATTGGTAAAATCTTTCAGAATAAAGACAGGAATAAAAGTGTAATTTTGGTGTATGTAAGTGCTGCTGAAGTGGAGAAAAAAACTCTTTAAAGATATGGATTGGAATTGAAATCTACAGATGCAAATATATAAAGTGCAATAAAACAAAAAACTTAAATGCATATTTGTACTAGTATGAAAGAAGACGTGCTATAAATGCAAAATAGACCAAAATCTCAAAATCTGACCAATGCATAGAAAGGAAATGGGGTTGTGCTGTGCCAATATCTGTGTCAGATTTTAAGATATCTTTAAAACTTCTCGAGTTACAGGCATACAAACTTCAGAGAAAAAAATTGAAAGGTGATCTTTCCAACGTTTTGATCGGTCTCCATTGACACATAATGCACCACAGATTGCTAAAGTCAGCAGATTTTACTAACAGACCTACCAATCTCTGTTAGAAAATAACCCTGTGATGCTGCACTCTTTTCTACCCTCCTGTCATCTGGCTCCGAGTCTCAGGTTAAATTAGCCGTTTGACCCTCCTCTACAAAATAGTGGATTACTCAGAACATATTCATCCATGACTTTTAATATTTTGGCTTTCCTCACTATACATGTTTATCTTTCTTCAGTCAAAAATTTGGACCCCTGGTTGAGTTGACAGGAATGACCCAAAGGGTCTCACCTCCCCGCCGTAGTGATTTCATCACTTAGCATCACTGTGAACGCAGTATCACTGACATGTGTTGATCTGTGGTGTGTTTGTAGGGTTATTCAGGTCTTGATGGAGCTAAAGGAGAGTCCGGAGCCACTGGGGCTAAAGTATGACTTTCACAGATCACATTTCCAGCATTACATGTGAGGGTAGTTCAGGGTTTGACCCATCTCTCTGTCTGTCTGTTTTTAGGGTGAGTCCGGGTCTCCTGGAGAAAGCGGTGCTCCTGGACCAATGGTAAGTGTTTGCGCTCAGCTGCTGTACAAATGAGCTGTTTCTCTTGAATACATGTTTATTCCTAACACATGCAGCTGCAGTATGTTTTAAACACCGGAGCCGATGTCAGATTCAAACAAACATCAGTACACACACGGTGAACCCTTCATTTCTCCACGAGCATCTCAGACGCTGTTAAACAAACTGTCATGGGCTCACATTCATCAGCTTATATGAGACAAGAAAGTGAATACATACACCATTACAAATATTGCAACCGAATTTCCCTCACGAGATCTCTTAACAACTCAGCTGTTTCTCATAGACAGTAATGAGATCAAACTGAGAGTGTTTTAGCATCTCAAACTGTGCTCAGATATCAATATGAACTTGATCATTGCTCATCAACTGATCTGAACTGCTCTCTAGATCCCACTATTGACTCGTTTTTAAGTGTGTGTGTGTGTGTGTTTCTTCAGGGCCCACGAGGTTTGCCTGGTGAACGGGGGCGTCCAGGATCATCCGGAGCTGCTGTAAGAATCACTCACTTCTTCATTAACCTTCTTTCTTTCTTCTGTAGCACACTGACAAATATTAGATATTTTAGAACTGAATTTCTATATCTGTCTCGGTAGCTAGTAAGTTAGTTCCCGTCTTCCTCTTGACACGCTTCTGACCCCTAATTTGCATTACCGCACTGGTTTTCTGGTTCTCCTCATGCATCTCAGATGTAGGAAGGAAGCAATATGATATGATTTCTAGAAACTGTAAATGGAACAAAATCAGAATTTGTCACACAACAACACTACAGCAGCGTATGTTAATTATGAGTTGAACTATGCAGCATCTACAGTATAAAGTAATATGTAATTGATTAGATTAGTGTTTCTTGCTCTCTTGTTCATAGTCAGAAATCGATATGTTGTGTCTCTGATCCTGATACTTAGGTGCAGTGTTGTTTGTGTATTCAGTGAGGATGCAGATTATCTGACCTGTCTGTGTGTTTGTGTTTGATCAGGGTGCTCGTGGGAATGATGGTTCACCCGGCGCTGCTGGTCCTCCTGTAGGTCTTCAGTTGCAGTAACTCTGCATGAACACTCATTTTGTTTGAGAATTGTTCGAGGAACGGAAGCATTGTGTACTTCTCATGCTGTTTGTGTTGACAGGGTCCAGTCGGTACGGCTGGCTCTCCCGGTTTCCCAGGATCCCCCGGTGCTAAGGTGTGACGTCTCTTAATTCTTCCTCCTCTTTTTTTTTCTTTTCCCTATTTTTCCCTCCCTTTTTTTCCCCCCTTCCTTTTTTTTCTAGCAAATTAGGACGTATACCCACTGCTTTATTACATTTACATTTAGACATTTAGCAGATGCTTTTATCCAAAGCGACTTACAAATGAGGACAATAGAAGCAATCAGAATCAGCAAAAGAGCAATGATACGCAAGTGCTATAACAACTCTCAGTTAGCTTAACGCAGTACACGTAACAAGGGCTTTTTAAATAATATAATAAATAAAAAGTAAAACAGAATAGAAAAGAAATAGAGCAAGCTAGTGTCAGAGGCCTTTTTTGCTTTTGTTAATTAAGTAATAAAAAACTAAACAAATAGATATAATACAAAAAGATTAGAGAAGCTAGTGTTATTTTTTTTTTTTTAAGAAAACAAGCAACAAATGAATAGAGTGCAAGTCTAAAAGGGGCAAGTTTGTTTGTATGTTTTTTTATATATAAAGAATAGAATTAAAATAATAGAGAGTGCTAGAGTTAGAGTTAGCGTTATTACCGGAGCATGTCATGTACATCATAGGTATATACAAATAATAATAACATATATGCAAACATTAATAACAACTCATGAATGTTTTAAGAAATCGTCATACATCCACCATTAAATATCACATCAGACTGTAAGCTCATTCAGATTCCCATTTTTCTGCTATTAAGACTCTATATTATGCTAAAAACCATGCAGTAAATTTAGTAATAATCTCAGGTTATGACCACATTGATACAGATGAATGCACAACCCAGGCTCTGGAAATGGCATTTGAAAATGAGAAGCAGTATGTATCATGTAGTTTTCTTCCTTCATAGGGCGAAGCAGGACCTACCGGAGCCAGAGGACCTGAGGGAGCACAAGGACCCCGCGGAGAGTCTGGCGTCCCCGGATCTTCAGGACCTTCTGGACTCTCTGTGAGTAACCACTGAAGAAGATTAATACAATCGAAAACGACTCAAATTGCTATATTTTCAATCACCATCCTCACTGTGCCCTTGAACGAGGTCAGAGGTGACTCCAGAAACTAAAACATTCTGCTGTTGACATGGGCAATGAAGTGAAGTTATGCCCAAAACATGACTGAAACTCTTCATGAACACCTGCAAGAAAGAGCATAGCTGGCTGGACATTAATGACATAAATAGTGGAAACCATCTTGCTGGGCAGGATTTAAGTTCCTCAGGATGGACGCAGTGAAGGGTTTGGGACTGTGTGTGTGCTCCAGTCCATGCTTTCATGACGTCATTTTCTCACAACTCCAGAGTGATTCGTCACATGACCTTTACAGCTGAGATAACCGGCTCAAAGGTTCTGAGCAGTGAATGTGGACATGATGGATAGATCGCTACAGGTACTCAGTCAGAGAATACATGAAGACTTATTAGAGGCAATCAGCAGAAGACAAGAACCCGCTGTGGATGATGGGAGAGAGTTGGTTTGGCAGTTTGGTTCCTCCTGAGGTCAGCAGCGGTGAAGTGCACTGGTCTTGTGCCGTGGACAGATGAATCGTGTTCCTAAATTTAATAGGTTTTATTTTGGCTTGGTAATTCTACGTTTATGCTGGAGTTTTGCTGAGGAGAGACTTGCAGCAGATTAAACAAAAAGTGAATGAATGAATGATGCATATATATAGAGCTTTCTTATGTATTGATATACTAAAATATACTTATATATTGCTATATACTAAAAATCTTGCTGCTTAAACTGTTGTAGGATCTGGATCTAGTCTCTCTGACTGTGTGCTCTCGCTCAATCTGCAGGGTAACCCCGGGACTGATGGCCTCCCCGGAGCCAAAGGATCAGTGGTACGTACAAGACTCCGTGTAATTGTGGTCCACTGTGAATGAGCTGTTCTCTATAGACCAGTGTGGAGTAGACGTCACAGTTACGTCACTTGCAGCTGCACGCGCATAGCGGTGGCAGAAAAACACTAAACGGGTAAAATACATGGAATAAGAGAAAAAATTTATTGTTGTGCCTTTGGATGTCAGAATCGGAATGCAAATAATTTTTATATAATACTGTCGTCAAAGACGCCATTTGAAGCTAAACGCAGACGTTTAAACGAACAGACTATGGATGAAACCTGCTATGATTACCCTACTTTTAAAGCATAAATTTGATTTAAACAATAGGTCTATATAATATTCATATAGGGGACATATTGTATTAGCCCTACAGTTGAAATACATGCATGAAATACTATTTAAACCTATAACATTTTACATAACATTTACCTATTTTATCTCACAATTAAGACTTTTTTTCTTTGCAAATGCAGGTTTATATCTCCTAGTTCGGACTTTATAACTTTATTCAAGTCAACAATTGCGAGTTTGTCAATTCTGAGGAAAAAAAGCCAGAAGTGTGGGATTATAAACAAAAAAAAAAAGAATAATGAGTTGATTTTTCTTACCAGAATTGTGAGATATAATCTCGGAATTATAAGAAAAAAGTCTGAATTTTGAAATATAAACTCAAAATTGAAGTTTGTATTCTTTTATTCCATGGCTTGAATAGACTGCTACGTTAAAACTGGCATTTTCTGCCACCAGATAGGCTCCGCCCACAAAACCGTCATCACTGTTTGCAAACAAATTTGTGAGAATCACTTGTGATAATTTGATTCTCCAGAAGCAACACAGTAGATAGTATGAGGATTGGAGCTGTTTGTGAACCTGTTTGCACACGCTCATCTGTGTCGTCTCATAGGGTGCTCCTGGTATCGCTGGCGCTTCTGGTTTCCCTGGCCCTCGGGGCCCTCCTGGCCCTCAGGGAGCGACTGGACCTCTGGGGCCCAAGGGACAGTCTGTGAGTTTCTGTGTTCATTTCAAATGATCAGTCTTCAGACATCCATTCACCTCTGCTAAATAAACCCAGATCAGGACCTGACACCAGGTTTATCTAGCAATAATGACTGTTTAACCCTACATTACACTGCTTTACTCTGCTTTACATTACTGAGTGAGTGTTTGTGTTTCACACACCGTGTGCAAATGACCACAGTAAACACAAAACAATCATCAGGGACTCGTGATGAGTTCAATGTGATGATGTGAGATATGAAATATTGATCACATGTTTTGCCCTGTGCCATAATACACACTTAGATATTTCACAGATCTGTTTTATTTAAACACACATTGAACCTTTCCAGGACTGGCTGATATGACGATATATATAGTGATGTTAATTGATAGAGATCTTTCTATCTATCTTCTGGTGTATTTCTGATCATGCTGATGTTAGATGAGATTTACTCATGTGTTTGTCTTTAGGGTGATCTGGGTCTCGCAGGGTTCAAGGGTGAGGCCGGTCCTAAAGGAGAAATCGTAAGTTCTGTTCCTTACATTCACACTAGAAGTTATTCATAGTCATCTTCATAAATAAAACTTCATAATCTGCAGCACTGTATTCTAAAAGCAAAGCTGAAATACAAGGAGCGAGTGCACTGTAAACCCTTTTCATGAAGAGTGTTTGCTAACATAAAGCAACGTCACATTAAAATAATACTTTTCAGTTTACATTTCTTTTTAACATGTTAAAATGTTACTTTTTTATTCGTTTTATTTAAAAGCAACTAACCTATTAATTTTACAGCTGCACAGATGCAAGTGAAAAGTCATTTAAACCTACTATCAGTGTGTTTTTGTGCTGCATGTGAAGCGTATCTGTCAGAATGCAGTGTATGTAAGTGTTTTACGTGAGTTAAATGTGTCGCCTTACAGCTGTCATAGTTAAATGAAAATGAGGGTTTTAAATGAAGGATGGTTTGTTTAGGGTAACGCTGGGCCTCAAGGTGCCCTTGGCCCTGCCGGAGAGGAAGGTAAGCGAGGACCCAGAGGAGAGCCTGGTGCTCTTGGACCCCTCGGGCCGTCTGGAGAGAGAGTAAGACACAGCTTCTTCATGTCTGACCTGATCTTTTGTGCCTTCTATATGTGACCCATACGAGGAAATACAGTTACTCAGCTCTCTGAAGGCCTGCCATCGGTTAGATGGGGCTGGTGTAGTTCTTTGAGATGAAGCTTTACACTGCATCGTGTTCTAAATTATATTCAACAAGGATGACATGTTTTCTGCAGGGAACTCCTGGTAATCGAGGTTTTCCTGGACAAGATGGTCTGGCTGGTCCAAAGGTGAGACATGTCACGTGTTCGAAATGCATAACACATGCAGTCTTTCAGGAAAAATATAAGCATTTAGCTGTTTAGAGATCAGGAGTGAGCAGGAAGTTCTGGTTAATAAGTTCTGGCAATGTGCCTGGAAGAGAAATTACTGACGAGGTAAAGTTCTGACAGCTATGTTTCCCATGGCGCAGATGAAGAAAATGCAGTCTGAAGCTCATTTTGCCATCAGAGACTTACAATACAACAATTTTACAACAATTAGCCAGATTTGCTGTGTGGCGGTGGCTTTTGTTGTCATCATGTCTGAAGTTGTTCCTCTGCTATATGCTGCTCTGCGGCCTTCAGTCTCGACTGCACTCCACTACATTGCAAACCAAACTATTAGTGAGCACATGGCTATGAAAGGCATGTTTTAGCTGATAAATTCAGCATGAATTGAGTTTCTGGCGTTGTTCTGCAGGGTGCTCCGGGCGAGCGGGGAGCTGCGGGGGTGTCGGGGCCCAAGGGGGCCAGCGGAGATCCGGGCCGGCCTGGAGAACCGGGTCTGCCTGGTGCACGGGTAAATCAGGACATCTGTCTGCAGTGTAACAGTGCAAACAGGTTTGATGCTGATTTTACACGCTTGTCATTACCCCGTTACGCAGGGTCTGACGGGACGCCAGGGTGATGCTGGTCCACAAGGCAAAGTTGGTCCGTCTGTGAGTAGACGCTGCTGTACATGCTTATATTTTTACACAGATATTTTGACTGTATGGTTAATAGTGAATTTGACCATTACAATAATCATTTCAGCTAGTCTGCTCTTTAGATATCAGTCTTAGCCATCACAATGTACATGGAAAAAAAACATAATTGGTGCAGAAACAGTTTTCACTCTGAAATTGCTTGTAAATCTTATAAATAATTACAAAGAAGTGGCACACATCACATTGTATTAAACATGAAACTTTGAAGCAGAAAGACTGAAATAGTCTTTTTTTCTTCTAAATGTGTGCTCCAGTAATCTTTGTTTTATTCACAGCTTGGAAAAGTAGCATAGTGAAATGGAAAAACATCTTCACCCTCGTCTGTTAAAAGCATAAAGTCTGTTGGTTCCACGCAAGCAGACAGCCTTGAAGAGTCTCTGTGTAATGCACTGTGAATGCAGTGTCCTGATTCTGTTTAAAATCTCAGGCCATGCTGCTTCTTATATACATATCATAGAGTAGGGCTGTCAAAATGGCTGAAAAAACTAAATTCAAATTTTTTACTTAAATATTATAAAAATTCAAATTATATTCAAATTTAAACTGCATAATTTCAGTTAGGGTGAAGAAAAGCTTTTGGCTTCTCTCCTGAGGGCGCATCGAGCAAAATATTACTAATGCACATTTATTCAAAGCATAAGAAAACATGACTATCTGTGAAAAAAGTGCATAATGTTTAAAATAATGTTTATAAACCAATTATAATTAAGTTGCTTAAACAACTATAAACAAAACAGCATCATGTACGTATGCATAGTTTAATACAAAAGGGCCGAAGAGCACATTTTTCATTTAAAAACACGAGATGCAGTGAGATGGGGAAAAAACCCGCCATAAAGTCTCGAGATATGTTTTTTTTTCAAAGTTAAACTTGCATTAATTTGCTTGGTAAACATGCGGCTCTTTTGTGTGAGACGCGAGTGCAACGCTGATAGATGTCCCTCTAGAAAATGTGCGAACGGCTTGGTTTCGGTTTTGATGTAAACAAGATCTTCTCTGCATTGATGTTCTCTTTTCCCGCAATATGTGTAATGAACAACGCAGCAGCGCCGCATCTAGTGGCTTCAACTGGATAGACTAACAAACACATTATAATGCAACGACACTTACATCGTCATCACATCTCGTGCACCGCTGATAAGGCTGCCTCCTTAACGCACACCTAAAATTAGAATGCAACGTTTTTGCATTCGAACGTGGATTTTTATTTTAAATTTGACGAATATTTTAAATTCGAATTTTTTTTGACAGCCCTATCATAGAGGGCCCTTGACTTCCTGCTTCCTGTCATGTGATCTCTCACAAAAGACTCGCGGTTCTATCACACGTGTTTAAGAGCTGTACCCTGAGTAACTGCAGTGCTCTGTTGAGGGTGTAGGGTGCTGCTGGTGAAGACGGTCGGCCCGGACCCCCGGGCCCTCAGGGTGCTCGCGGTCAGCCGGGAGTCATGGGCTTCCCTGGACCCAAGGGTGGCAATGTAAGCCATAAAACTCTTGTCCTTACATGTCTGTTTCTTTGTGTCACAGCAACTTGAATGTGTACATCACTGTTCTTTATTGTTATTAACTGTGTTATTATGTAAACATTTTTCATGTGTTATTACTCTAAGACTATTTCACGTAGCCATTAATGAAGGCAGTTCACATCAGGCATGTTCGTCTCGCTGCAGGGTGAGGCTGGGAAGTCTGGAGAGAAGGGACTCGCTGGAGCTCATGGCTTGCGTGTAAGTTGCTCCATGATCCTCAACACATCTACACTGCAAACGAAGCTTGACTGGTCTTCAGAGCGACTGAGCTCTGCGCAGGACTGCTGGTGCTTGGCAGGCTTTCTTGGCCATTTCTTTCTTCCTAAAACGGTGGCTTGTTCTAAAGAAAACCGGACATTTGATCTTGTATATTTGAGTCAACTTTATGATTTTTCTAAACATACATTTGGGTAAACGGTAATTTACAAAGTGGAAAATAGTAAGCGAGATATTATAATGAAAACGTGCTGTTTCCAAAACTAGTGATTGGCTTTTATTTCAAGTCAATGTGCACAGAGCAGGGTGGACCATGTACATTATATTTCTTACTTGAAGGATTCTTTACATAACTACAAAGCAGTTGTTTGCTGGGGAAGTTCGTCAGGGATGTAACTTGTCAATGTGCCAAAGTTTCTGTGTCACAGTGCATCAAATCTCTGAAACATATTCAAGAGTTTTGTTTGAGGACTGAACGAGCTCCTGAACGAGTCTGGTGTTGTCCTAGCATTCATTTAAAAAAAACAAAAAAACACATTCGGGAATCCTAAGTGATCAGAGCCTCGACAGAAATATGAGGACACACCTGTATCACTATCTCTAAAGAAAATGCTGCCACAATGGTAAACATAAGAGGCTAATCATACAGTGAGAGGCTGCGGCAAACCTCAGTGTCTTTCTCCAGAAGCTTTGGGGTGTTTTGCCAGTCGTCTGCTGTCTGTCTGATGCTGAGATTAGGACAGCACTACAGTATGTAGACTACAAGCAGTGCTCTAAGGCTCTTCTGAAGAAACAGCTGTCTCTGGCACACACACAAGCACCTTTCACTCCTGGGCTTCAGCTCTGATCACACAGCTCTCTGCACTGATGGAGTGACTGATGTCTGTGCTCTGCAGGGTCTGCCGGGGAAAGACGGAGAGACGGGCGCTGCCGGACCCCCTGGACCTGCTGTGAGTGTGTCTGCACAGGCATGCCTTCACATGATGAGTTTATGAATGAGACTGATGATGATGATGATGTTGACAGGGTCCTGCAGGAGAGAGAGGAGAGCAGGGTCAGCCCGGACCCTCCGGCTTCCAGGTGAGTTGCCTTGTTAATCTTATTCAAGAGTGTATAACATCACCCAGTCAACCTAACTGCATTCATTCATGTCTATGGGTAAAATCAGGTATAAAAAGCTGTTTAAGATTACAGTGCAGAGTGTTTCGAGCACTTCTTACAGGAAATTCAGTGTCACAGCTTCTTACTTAACAGTTAACATTAACAATTCCAGCAATATGATGAGAGATATGTATTTATAAAAATCATTCTGCACTCAAAGCTAATTATTCCCATCCGTCCGGATGACTGTTGACGTCGATCTGTGTATTCCTGTTGATGGAAGATGGTTTTAATGCTTTGCATCAGTTTTAACCGCAGTATGATCTTATTCTTCACAACAAACTCATGATTTGTCTATATATTTACCAATTTATTTAGTTTAATTATCATTAATGAAGAAATGTAATTAATATTGAATATAAAGTAGTACTTCCTCTTCAATCTTTTTCAGATATGAATGATTTCTCAGGTGGTCATGAGGTCATTTCAGATTTTACAGGCATTGATCAGTGATTTATTGCTGAAGTCATTTTCTTCCACTAACCTGAAGAAGATTGCCAGCTGAATTTCTTCATTCTACAGTTAATAGCGGAACATATTTTATGATGGATGAGCCAAGCAAATCTTTTACAGACATCATTTTTTGTACAGATGTATCTGTGATGCATCTTTGCTAGCTAAAAAATATATCTTTTTTAATTTCCTGGATAAATATGGACAATGAATAAAAAATCATCATGTACAATATGTGCCACCCCAGCAGGGCATTCGTTCAGATCATGTCTTTGCACATTATGATACCTGTAGCTGTATGTAATAATAAGTAATAATATAAGTAATATTATTATATGACATAATGATCAAATGATTGACATGATTAACTGCTACTGCGAGTCTTTCTGAAGGAACTATCACTCAGGCTTCTGTTTGGAATAATACTGAGATTAATGGAGGTTACGAAAAACATCCTTTAAATGGATCTGTCGCTCTACAGCTAGTTGTGCTACTTGAAGATTTATTTTATCAATCAAATAACGAACCGTGTTGTTTAACACCATGTTTGCATGTCATAGCGTTGTGAATAAACCGTTTGTTTGTTGTGTGTAGGGTCTGCCTGGACCCCCGGGCCCCCCTGGTGAAGGCGGTAAACCTGGCGATCAGGTGAGCGTTCCTGAGGAAGCAGAGGACACCTTGCTCTACATGTCACTCTGCTGGCTCCACACAGATGTGTAATAAAGTCTGGTCTTTGCTCCCTCAGGGTGTTCCAGGAGAGGCTGGGGCCGCAGGGGCCACCGGACCACGCGTGAGTCTCCACTCCATGCTCTCTCTTCGGTTCGTAAGTGCTTAGTATTCTCGTGTGTTAAAGTTCCCTGCGCCGCTATTCCTCCTCAGGGTGAGCGGGGTTTCCCAGGAGAGAGAGGAGGTGTGGGGCCCCAGGGCCTCCAGGGGCCTCGAGGTCTTTCAGGAACTCCAGGAACTGATGGCCCCAAGGTGAGCAGATCAGTCCAGTCCAGTACACCGTGATCACAATGTAGCAGAATGTACCATACGGAGGTCTCAAATCCTGACTCACTCACGTGTTTTATGATAGCACATGCCACAGCCTTCTCTTCATTAAAGCTTGCGGGTTAAGTGTGCTGAAGCCTGTAATGATCCGTAGGGTGCCGTCGGCCCGGGGGGAGCTCCTGGTGCTCAGGGGCCTCCAGGACTGCAGGGGATGCCTGGAGAGAGAGGGACATCTGGCATTCCTGGACCAAAGGGGGACAGAGTGAGTGAGATTTATTCAGCTCCACCCTCGTGAGACTAGACCTGTGTCTTTCTGGAATGAAGAGAAACTCATGTTTATAAAACTCTGTTGATCCGTTACCTGCTGCTTGATTATGTGACATTCATCAATGTTCCAGCTGCTTTGTTTAGAAAATATTAGAAAAGAACATGTTAGAAAAGCACTAGTAAAGCACTATTGCCCATTGACTGCTGTGTGCAAACATTAGCGATACAAGTACTGTAATGGATATCAGTCATAAGATCTGACTGTCTGTATCACAGGGTGACAACGGTGAGAAAGGACCTGAAGGAGCTCCTGGGAAGGACGGCGCAAGAGTAAGAAGATTGAACATCTTGGGCCAGATTTACTAAACAAGGCAAATTAGCATGAGAGCGCAACTCCATAAAAGCGCAGATGGGAGGGGAAATTCTGCAAGTGATTTATTGACAATGCACACATTAAAGAACACAGACGCAGCAGATCATTTCCATAATAACCAGCGCAATCTACCAATCTATCTTACCGCCTGCTTTAAGACATGCTTTTTGGGCGATAAATAATGGTGCAAATACCAGTAATTTGACGAGCACAAGCGTTAGTAAATTGAGTTGCGTGATTCATTTTAATTCTCTCCTCCCATAAATTTTGTGTCTAAAAGGGAAACAAATGCATATTCAATAAGGTCAGGCGCAAAAATAAATCTGTCCACGCCTTTTTAGCACTAATTCTTCACATTGTGTCTTTAGTCAATCCTAACAGTATTAGCTATTTTACCTTTTACTATTTTAACACCAAAAGATGGTTAGCGCTGGCGCAAGCTGTTAGTAAATCTGGCCCCTTGTTTTTTCCTCCAATATTTTCAATATTTACTTTGTGTTGGTTTTTACATCTGTGGTTGGCTGGTGTTTTCCAAGAGTGATGAAGCACAGATGAATGTACTATCATCTATTGTGTGTGTGTGTGTGTGCAGCGTTGCTCTCAAAGCTGTTTCTCAATTTACCGCTGAACAGTGAACTACATGTCTGATTTGGTTTACAAATGGCAATAAGGAGAAATATGATTAAGCCAGATTGCTTGTGTAGTCTTCGAGCCACTGGACTCCACTGGTCTACATGATATAACTAAACACATGAACCAAACGAATAGCATGTGTGTGTTGCAGTGTGTTAGCTTTACACAAAGGACAGTTCTGGATGAATTTGTGTGTGTGTGTGTGGGTTAGTGAGTGGGTTAGTTAGTGAGTGAGTGGGTTAGTGAGTGAGTGAGTGGGTTAGTGAGTGGGTTAGTGAGTGTGTGAGTGGGTTAGTGAGTGGGTTAGTGAGTGAGTGTGTTAGTGAGTGGGTTAGTTAGTGAGTGAGGGGTCGGTTAGTATGGGTTAGTATCGTGTGTGGGTTAGTGAGTGGGTTAGTTAGTGAGTGAGTGGGTTAGTGAGTGGGTTAGTTAGTGAGTGAGTGAGTGGGTAGTGAGTGAGTGAGGTGAGTGGGGTTAGTAGTGAGGGGTTAGTGGTGGGTTAGGAGTGAGGTGAGTGGCGTTAGTTGTGAGTGAGTGAGTGAGTGAGTGAGTGTGTGGGTTAGTGAGTGAGTGGGTTAGTGAGTGGGTTAGTGAGTGAGTGAGTGGGTTAGTGAGTGGGTTGGTTAGTTAGTGAGTGAGTGAGTGAGTGAGTGAGTGGGTTAGTTAGTGAGTGAGTGAGTGAGTGGGTTAGTGAGTGGGTTAGTTAGTTAGTGAGTGAGTGAGTGAGTGAGTGAGTGAGTGAGTGAGTGGGTCAGTGAGTGAGTCAGTGAGTGGGTTAGTTAGTGAGTGAGTGAGTGAGTGAGCGAGAGAGTGTGTGTGTGTGTGGGTGTGTGGTGGTGTGTGAGTGTGTGGTGTTGGTGGGTGTGTGTGTGTGTGGGTGTGTGTGTGTGTGCGTTTTTGTGACAAATGAGGACATAAATGTGTATATTGACAAAGGTATGACAGGTATTTGTTTCTTTGTCGTTTATTTTTTTACAAGGAGAAGGTGACTTTTCAGGACATTACCCCATGTCCCCACTTTTCAAAACGCTAATAAATCACACAGAATGGAGTGTATTAAAAAAATCTGAAATAGCACAATGTTTCCTGTAAGGGGTAGGTTTAGGTATAGGGTTAGTGTAGGACAATAGAAAATACTGTCTGTACAGTATAAAAACCATTACACCTATGGGGAGTCCCCACTTTTCACAAAAACAAACTGTGTGTGTGTGTGTGTGTGTGTGTGTGTGTGTGTGGTGTGTCTAGAGTCAAACTGCTCTGTAGGGAGGTTAAAACTAGTCTTTTTTTTAAAGATACTACTGAGGTTTATGAACAGGAGTGCTTGAGGAAACTGCTTTGTATCTTAACAGGGTTTAACGGGTCCAATCGGTCCCCCTGGTCCTGCGGGACCCAACGGTGAAAAGGTACTGAAGTTATCAGTTTATTATCAGTTTGTTAATGTGTTTAATGTCTAATATTAATCTCTACACCGTACGTTCCTCAGGGAGAATCTGGACCTGCAGGACCGTCTGGAGCTGCTGGTACTCGCGGTGTTCCTGTGAGTCTCTCACTAATTATATCAGCGTTCAGACACCTGTGTTCAGAATAGTGCCATTTATCTACTTTCTATACTTTCCACATTGAAGTCAATATATTTTTGCAACTTGCGTATGTAACTGAATGCATGCAGTTATCTTCTGTTGCTCAAACTTTATACCAACCTCTGAATTTACATACGGAGAAGTTTTATCTGTCATACAGTTGTGTCATTGTGTATCTCACTTAATACACCAGACATGATATGACACACACCAGATCTCTGGATCATTTAGATCTGATATATTTTTATATGCTTTATACATGTGCACTTTTAGGAAAAGAGTGTGACATGAGCAACCTCTATAATCTAAACACTGTTTTAGCTGATGGCATGGCATCATTATTGTACATACAGTATAAAAATGTACTAATATGATATAATAAAGCTGAGGCTTTATGTTTTTGACAGGGTGACAGAGGAGAGACTGGTCCTTTTGGTCCTGCTGGTTTTGCTGGTCCTCCTGTAAGTACAGCAATGCAATCACTGCACCTCATCTTCACTCTCTCTGTATTTCTGCCTAACAGTAAAATCTCAGATGCTCTCATATGCCAAGCTCACACAATCTGATCATCAAACTGCTGGAATAGCTGTTTTTAATATTATAGCAGTGCACAAATGAAACCCACAAATAAAAAAAAAAGGCTTTGGCCTAGAGACTACCCAGCTAATGGTGAAACCAGTGTTTGTGCACTTATCTTTGCAGAAAATTAAATGAAGAGGTGAAAAAGATGTGAATGCTTATAATTGCTTGTCCTTATTTATTTAATAAAGCAAGAACTGAGATCTCAGTGATCAGTCAAAGAGAACGCAGATGAGTTTGCTGTCTAATCATAAATGATGTAATGACATCAGCTCATTACCCAGAACAACATGCAAAATGTTTTCTGCCTCTGCACTTTGTTTGGCTGCAGCACTTGTCATATTACACACTTTTAAAACTGTTCCTGTGACTGCACCGGTGATGACAGCGAGCTCTGACAGAACACACTACAGCTTTATAGCATCAACTCAGCTTTGGCTGTTTTTGTGCAGTCAAAGTCCCTCTAAAGCAGGGGGTGACCAAACTCGGTCCTGGAGGGCCGCTGTCCTGCAGAGTTTAGCTCTGACCCCAATCAAACACACGTGACGCTGCTAATCAAGCTCTTACTAGGAATACTGGAAACTTCCAGGCAGGTGTTATGAGGCAAGATGGAGCTAAACTCTGCAGGACAGCGGCCCTCCAGGACCGAGATGTGTGACCCCTGCTCTAAAGCATCTTCATTATCTTCAGTGGTGAAGCTGATTCAGGAGCTGGAGCTGTGGCAATGGTTGCCAATTCAGTTGTTTTTAAATCATCACTGTGAACTTATTTTGGGACATATTTCAAGAAATGCAGTGGAGGAAGAAGCAGAAAAGAGTTTTATTAAAATTCAAAATCAAGAACTAAAGTTCATACAGTCATGGATTAGATTTAACATTTTAAAAGTGATATTAAGGATAGATGAACTTCCTTTGCATCTTGATTAATGACAAAAAGGTGTGCGTGTTGGAGCACTAACATTGATGAGCTGATTGTTCACTGATTGATCTGGATATGTTAGGGTGCAGATGGACAGCCGGGCGTTAAGGGAGAGCAGGGTGAAGGTGGACAGAAGGGTGATGCTGGTGCACCGGGCCCCCAGGGTCCTTCTGGAGCTCCAGGTCCTCAGGTAACATCAGCCAAATGAATTTGCTTTCCCCTCTCAAGACAACATTTGCCCAGTATTTCTTCATATTGTGTATTCCTGCTTGGTTATAGGGACCAACTGGTGTGTCTGGACCAAAAGGGGCTCGCGGTGCTCAAGGACCTTCTGTAAGTACTAACAAGAGACTATCCTTTGTAAATGTAGATCATGAAACTGAATATTTATTTTTATGAATTTTATAGGGTGCCACAGGTTTCCCAGGAGCTGCTGGTAGAGTTGGACCTCCTGGTCCCAATGTAAGTAAAGCAATGGACCGGTTCACTATGACAAAGACCTAAAGTGGAATATCAAAATAAAGAGCTACCCATATTCCCTGTAGGCAGATGTCCTTTCACATGCTGTGTCCTCCACACCTCAGTCTTTCATTCATGTTAATGTGCGTTGGTTCGCGTCATTCTCAGGGTAACCTGGGTCCGGCTGGTGCTGCTGGTCCTCCTGGTAAAGACGGTCCGAAGGGTGTGCGTGGTGACGGTGGTCCTCCTGGAAGACCCGGGGACGCTGGCTTGCGTGGGCCGGCTGGGACTCCTGGAGAGAAGGGAGATCCTGGAGAAGATGGGCCTCACGTATGTAGTTTTACAGGCTCTTATTTAGCACGGCTGTTCATCAGTGTGAATAAACAGCATTTACAGCTCAACACACAGTAAAGACAGGAACACTCTGTAAAAAATGTATGTTACAAAATGTAATTGCGATTTTTCTGGTTAAAAATGCGATTAAAGTGTGATTTTTAAAACAAATTAACTATATATATATTGTGTATATATATAATTAGATATATAAAAAAAAATTAAATATAACAAAAATAAGCATTTTATTTTACAGAAAACTATTGTTTTACAAACACCTGCAAGGTTACTTGTTAACATGCAAAATCTTTGACAGTAATTTCTTAATTTTTATCAGGAGGTATGAAAAATCAAAAAGAGTCTGTCTTTAACATGAAATATGAGCCTTTTATGCATCCACAGTGTATACAACTCCTGTACACAGTGTATACGGGATTTTTCTAGTTTTGTTTTTACACTGGCGGAAAACACAGGATTATCATATGTTATTTTCTCATTAGAGGGAAGTATTATTTTCCGCTTTTATTTTACCCTAAAGAGACCTGAGTGTTGGATACTGAGCTATAAGCAAATTATGTGTGTTTCATTCATACTGGATGCCAGGGGGCGCCCTCGTGCAGAAAATCCACATATGCTTCACAGATGTAATAGAGCTCATGACGTTCCAGGAAATCCCTAATATGGATAAAGGCATCCAGCTATTGCTGTGATTGAATAAAAAGGAAATATAAACACTTGAACTAATCTTGGGTATTTTCATAATTAAAAGTACATTTATAGTCCACACTCGACTGATGCTGTGGAGTAAAAACATGTTATTAAATGTTCCCTTTTGTTGTATAACAGGTTAATAAATGCTTCTGATTTAGTTTGATGCGTGTTGCTTTTTCAGATGTACGTTAAAAGTGACTCAAACTCACAGCACTGGCAGTGATTGAGCAGCATTTACTACTGATGCTGTGCATATATTTATTAAGTTAAAAATCGCAGGCTTTGCAATTTCATAATCGCATTAAGCCAAATCACGATTTCGGTTCAATTATGATTCATCATTTAGCCCAAACTCTGAGTGTTACTTAGAGATTTTAAATGCAAAGTCCGGACTCATTTTGTGATGTGTCTTGTATTATAAAGCATTTTTCGGTTCTATTGTCATTGTGGCTTTCTCTTCTGTCCTGTCCCAGGGTCCGGATGGGCCTGCAGGTCCTCAGGGTCTGGCTGGTCAACGTGGTATTGTTGGACTTCCAGGACAGCGTGGTGAAAGAGGTTTCCCCGGCCTGCCTGGACCCTCTGTGAGTCTAATCTGTCCCTGATAACACTCTGACAATTAGGATAGTAATGATGACAGTGACACAGGAGACAGAGAAACCGTTCTTCAAGCTTTTTATCAGATTATCCTTTAAGGTGCACTTTATGTAGTTCTACTCTGCCAGCTTTTCAGTTTCCAGTGAATGTGACAATTAGATAAAAGCATGAGAATTTGTTTCCATGTTTGAGGATCAACTGCCCTTGCCAATGATACACATAGCTGTTAATGCATTACTAAAAATAAATAAATAGTTGCAAGATACTGTATGAAGGCACTTCTGCTTTGCTTGTCTCATGCACATTAACCACAGAGACGAGCATTTTTCACAATGTCACCAAAAATCACAACAGCATGCCTAAAAATCAAAAGGCATCTTGTTAAATATGGGATTGATTATTTCTCAGATAGCACTTAACCTACAGTGAAGAAATAGCAAAGACAAAGAGTTTTATACAGGCAAGTGCAGAGCTAATAAGGTGGCTCACGTTGCGCTGATGAATCCCCATCACAGGGTGAGCCTGGTAAACAAGGAGCTGCTGGGGGATCTGGAGACCGTGGACCCCCTGGACCCGTGGGAGCGCCTGGTCTGACCGGACCTGCTGGGGAACCTGGGAGAGAGGTACGTCACAGACAGCCATGGTCCTGGTGATTTACTCCAGCACAACCCACAAAATCAACCCACTCAAACCAAGGAAAACATGCAAACTGCACAGTTCAGGCCACACCTAAATGATATTTCATTCATTACATTCTGCACAAATCCAAATGTGCGAGCTTTGCACAGGTTTTGTGTGCTTGCCGTTACTTGGATTATATAACTCGCTTTGAAATATACACCACAGCATGTGATAAAAACCTGTGACTTTAGTCCAGAAATTGCTATAAGCCAGTGGTTCCCAATCCTGCAGTCCCCAGCGCTGCACATTTTATATGTCTTCAGTATGTCTATATAAATGCAGCATCATTCATTCATTCATTCATGTCTCCGCAATCAGTCACAGCTTAATCTAGTTATCACCTCATTAGTAAACAGTGTTGGGCAGTAACTAGTTACTAGTAATAAAATTACTTTGTGCAGTAACTAGTAGTGTAACTAATTACTAATAAAATTTGGTAACACTTTATTTTAAGGTGTCCTTGTTACACATATTACATGTACTTACTATTATAATAACAATAAATTATGTATAATTACATGCAAGTAACCCTAAGCCAAACCCTAACCATATAGTAAGTACATGTAGCTAATTAATATTACTCAGCACTTAAATGTTTCATTACACTGTAACAAGGACACCTTAAAATAAAATGTAACCTAAGATTTCAGAAATAATATTACAGTGGAGCTTCATCTTTAACCCTTGCAATGAGCTGAGGGATGTCTCAGTGTTTTGTGTTCAGCAGCAGTCATACAGGTTTGAAATGACATGAAAGTAATTAGATGAGGACAGAAGCAATTTTTTTTAAAATAATGAATGGCTGAAGCATGAAAGTAAGTGTTTACTACTTAAGGCAGTGGTGGTCAGTCCTGTTCCTGGAGATCTGCCATCCAAAAGTTCACCTCCAGCCCAATTCAAACACACCTGGAGCAGCTCATCAGGATCTTCAGGAGAACAGGTGTGTTGGAGCAGACTGGAAGTGAACTGCAGCTCTCTAGGAACAGACACCGCCCTCTCCTCGCATGACGGAGCGGTGTGAACCAGCTATCCTTACTAAAGGGGAAGCATCTACTGTTTGCCAGATTTAGAAACAAGCAGTGTAGCAAACTGTGAAATGAACATGAACTGAATAACATTATAGCCTAAACCACCACAAGCACCAGTTCCCCATAAAGAAACTGAGAGTGTAGTATCTCTGGCTGCGGAGAGGAGAGGAGAGGAGCCAAACCAAATGTAGATACAAAGACATGCTAACAGGGTTAAGTGTCAACATGGTTAGGGTGCAAATGGCCATTTGGATGACAGAGTAATGACCGATTGAACATTTCATATGGACTTACTGCAAATTAAAAACACTGCTTTCACACACGTACTGGTTAAGCAATGTGATTTAATTTAGTAAATCTGAAAAATACATAAATAAATAAATAAATAAATAACACACAAGCACTATACCTCATTTTTTGTAAAATATAAGGCAATTTTTCCAGAGGCTTGCACCATAAATCTAGTTGAACAAGCTCAGGGTTATAGGACTGGTTTTGAACTGAAAAAAACAAACCAAAAAAATAAATCAGTTTTACCGTTTGCCAAAAAAATCTAAAACCATGCAACAAATTTCTACAAAAAAAACAAAGCAATAGTATAAAAAAATAACAAATGGAGATTAGATGCTTTCCTTGTACACAGTTGCTTGTTGTCATGAAACTGAAATGAATACATGCATGCATGCTGTACGTACATAAAGCGTTCACAGCTGTCAGAAATATGGACCGTCTGTGTTGAGTTTCTCCCCATGTGCCTTCCATGACCTAGTTTTCCCTCGTGTGTGACATGCCCATATTTGGTTTCCTTCCTGTTCCTGTTCATATTGTGTTTCATTGAGTCCAGTGTCTCGTCATCCCCTCGTTTTGTCGTGTACTTAAGCCCAGTGTTTCCCGTGTCTAGCGTGCTGTGTTAAACGTCAATCCCCGATGCTATGTGTGCGTCTCTTCCGGCTACCCCGTGTTTCCCTCCAGTTTGGATCATTAAAGACTGTTTTCCTTCAACTCCTTCGTCTCCGCGCTCCTTCATTCCTCCACAGTAGGCAATTGTGACAACAGCAAGTTTAATATTATAAATTGTTTTTTGCAGGGCAATCCCGGATCTGATGGTCCTCCTGGCCGAGACGGTTCTGCAGGAATAAAGGTGGGCATCAAAGAGGATTGTGTATCACTGCTGTATGGTGTGAGGTGCGCTGTCTGACTCTCTGCATCGCTGTGTGTGTTGTGTTCAGGGTGACCGAGGAGACACTGGACCCGTGGGCGCTCCTGGTGCTCCGGGTGGCACTGGTGCTCCCGGTCCGGTCGGACCCACCGGCAAACAGGGAGACCGAGGAGAGGCCGTGAGTACAGATTCAAACAACACTGCATGATTCTTAGTCTGTAGCATTGTGTCAGGAAAATGGTATTTATTATTCACGGTACTGAACGGTATTATTTAAGGGATTTTTACCACAAACGGTCTCAGTTTTAATTGAATGATAACAAACAAACAGTTAACAAACAGGCTGGAAAATTTGTCAACTAAATTGACTATATCAGTGATTTTGTGACATTGTACTAGTTTCATGATTGACTTACAAAAGTCTATTCAGTATCAATACTCATGCCATTTCTCTCAACAGGGTGGAATGTGTATGAGTGACATTAATGCACTACAAATGCTATAAAAACATCAATCAAAACTGTTGAGACAGTCCAAGCTTTTTAGTTGAATTTCCATTAAAATGTGTTGCATGTGGAAAGTGGTATAGCTGGATGGGATTACATCTCAAAGCTGCCGTTAATACACAGTGAAAGCATGGAAACCATAGGCCTGTCCAAAAATACACTACTGCAAGCGACATTTTACATAGACCGCTCTTGACACAGTCATTACTTTTAACTGTAGGGACCCAAAGGACCTGCTGGGGCTCTGGGGCCTGCTGGATCTCGGGGAATGCCTGTGAGTGCTTCTCTTGCCACACATGACTCGATTCTGCTTTCAATGGTCAATGTGTCAATTTATGCACAACAATTGGATGTAGACATATTGAGTTAATGTAGAGTTGCAATGCTCATGTCCATTAATCACAGGGCCCACAAGGCCCGCGCGGAGATAAGGGTGAGGCTGGCGATTCGGGTGAGAGAGGACAGAAAGGACACCGAGGTTTCACTGGTCTTCAGGGGCTGCCTGGGCCTCCTGTAAGTTGCAGTTTCTTTGCTAAAGCATTATATATGCAGATACTGAGGTAAGATGAGCTAACACAAAAACACCTGTACACTCCACACACAGGGCCAAGCTGGTGACCAAGGAGCTTCTGGACCTGCTGGACCCGGCGGAGCAAGAGTATGTAGCCAGGAGCATTATTACCGCATCTGTATTTGTCAGGTGTCAAACCCTGCAGCGTTTAGCTCCAACCGTAATCAAACACAACAGGCCTTATTTATGAAATTGGAACTTTGAGTGTGCATACACTAAAACCCACAGCAACATTCTTTGACATGGAAAAGCTCCATGTCAGGGTTTAAGCAGATATACACACTTTTCCTTGTGGGTATGTAGGATGGTTTCTGTGCAACATTTTATAAATGAGGCTCAAAAATGGCTTGAAAGCCACAGGCAAGTGTGTAAGAGAAGGTTGGAACTAAACTCTGGAGGCCCTACAGGAGCAGGATCATGCAAACAGGTGATGCTCTGCTGAGACTCAGACTTCTGACTCTTCCCAGGGACCCCCAGGCCCCGTTGGTCCAGCTGGAAAAGATGGAGCAAATGGTATGCCTGGACCCATCGGACCCCCTGGACCTCGCGGTCGTTCTGGAGAGACTGGGCCATCCGTGAGTATCACACTTCACATTTTCTATGCTCCCCTAGTTAAACACACTTGAATAAACTCGTCAGCCAGTTAGTAGAGACTCCACGGCCAGATGAAGGATATTTCAAATGTGTATGTGGGGGCAATGTTCTGTAAGAGTGGTTTCTTTGCAGTGGTTCAGGCTGTAGGATTGCCGAAGGACTAAAGAAACATTATCAGCACGATGGTATAAAACTGAACATTTCCAGTCTATTACCATCCACTGCCACTTATACCAACGACGGAAATAAGTGCAGTTAGAATAGCTAAATATGTGGGAGAGCGTTGCTATTGAGTGACTGTATTGTATTGCAATAGGTAGCACTTTAATATTAACCTTGAATCAAGACTAGTTAGCACATAATTAATTAACTAATTTATTAATTCTTTATATAATATTTTCTTTAACATAATTAATTTAATAACAATATTTTGTTATGGTTACACTTGAAATGGTTACAAAATAGATGAAGGATGGTAAAACATAAACAATTAATTGTACCCAGCATGTATGTAAAATATTACCTGTGTTAAGAGAGGGGGGGGGGGAGAGAAGGATCTTGTTACTCACGATAGGTTTGGGACAGGAAAGCAGATCGTTTTTGACCCTATAGTTCCCTCTAACAGGCGACCGCACACGCACATGCAAAAATGAGTTGGGAAAGCCTTTTGATTGAATTCTAGTACATGCTAAATAACTGCAATGCTCAGGCAAACCGCTGTAGAGTTGGTGTCACTACAGAACCGGTGAATGTGGTTAAACAGGTTTTATAGAAAAAGAATTATGTGCGCCAAATCAATCGAACTGTAGAAATCGAATGCTGTAATGGTTGCCGACGAAACAGCTCAACACGAGAGCCAACGCAAACGCAATGACGTGTGAAATAAAACATCATCATGCTTTAATGAAGAGTGGCTTGATTAAGTGGTGGAAAAAGCGGATGATGGGCACAGAACGGTAACAAAACTACTAGACATTTGTGTAGTAGGGTGCAAACTCTTCATACGGGTGTTTAGATATAAGAATTCATATGTTCACGTTTTTGAAAATATTTAGCTTACAGATCTCAGATTAAATGCTTCAGTTTGTTTTTTTATTTATTAGATTTAAATGCTTCAGTTTGTTTTTATTTATTATATTATATTATATTATTATAAAGAACTGAACTGTTCTGCTTGAGGTTTTAAAAAATTAGATTTTTAGTAGAATTTCTTAGTAAGACTGTAAAAAATGTTTTGTCTGGTAGCCTAAATCTGCATATTAAGGTTAAAAGTTACAGGTATGGTACAAAAAATGTTTTGCTCAAGTGGCCAAAATATCCACCCAATAGAGAAAATTTTGCTTAGCAAGAAAAAAACAATTAGAGGCAACATTGGTTGGGGATACTCTAGGACCAGGGCTGGGAAATGCTGGTCTTAAAAATTCTGATTAAAAAAGGCCATGTGTTTAACAGTAGATGGGTTCATATGCTGCTTCTCCTCAGGGCCCCCCAGGAAACCCTGGTCCCCCCGGTCTCCCTGGCCCCGCGGGGCCCGGCATCGACCTGTCTGCTTTCGCTGGTCTGTCTCATCCTGAGAAGGGTCCGGACCCCCTGCGGTACATGAGGGCAGACCAGGCCGCCGAAGGTAACGTTCAGCATGATGCAGAGGTGGATGCCACTCTGAAGTCCCTCAACAACCAGATGGAGAACATCCGCAGTCCTGATGGTACTAAAAAGAGCCCGGCCCGCACCTGCAGGGACCTGAAGCTCTGCCACCCCGACTGGAAGAGCGGTGAGTCTTCTGCCTTCATGAAGCACAGGGAACATGTGCGGGGAATAACGTGCCGTCTCTCCGCAGGTGAATACTGGATTGATCCTAACCAGGGCTGCACCGTTGATGCTATGAAGGTCTTCTGCAACATGGAGACCGGCGAGACCTGCGTTTATCCTAAACCCGCCAACATCCCACGCAAGAGCTGGTGGACTTCCAAGGGTGCGGAGCGCAAACACATTTGGTTTGGAGAAGCCATGAATGGTGGATTCCATGTGAGTCTTTCTCGTTCTGGTCCTGCTGACCTACTGGATTCAGGTCTATTCAGAACGATTCTTCAGGGTTTAGATCATCTCTGTCTAATGCACTTTCTTCTGTTTTCCATCCCCAGTTTGGCTATGGAGATGACAACCTGGCACCTAACACAGCAAGCATTCAGATGACTTTCCTGAGACTGCTGTCCACAGAGGCCTCGCAGAACCTCACCTACCACTGCAAGAACAGCGTGGCCTACATGGATGAGGCCACTGGAGACCTGAAGAGAGCTCTGCTGCTGCAGGGGTCCAATGATGTGGAGATCCGAGCCGAGGGCAACAGCCGCTTCACATATACTGTTCTGGAGGACGGCTGCAAGGTGAGGAAACACTTCTGACCAGGCTTGGGAAGCAAGAATTTAATAATAATAATAATAATGGAAGTGAATGTAACCATAATAGTTCTAGAACTGTTTCAGTGCAGCAAAATAATACAAAGGCTCTGTTTACACCTGGTGTTAAGATGTGTTTTGGTCAATCGGATCACAAGTAGACGAGGGAGACACGTACCTGTTCACACCTGCTGTTTTAATCCATCTCTTCTGTCCTGATTTCTTTTGAGGGGAGGTCTGTGGGCAAGCGTATGTGGGCTTATCGACCTTTCAGATAATTGTGGTGGAATAAGTAGAAGGCAACGATTTCCAATTTTTTTGTAAGTGTGACCTGCCGATACTGATTTTTGCTGATTCCGATTTTCTTTCTAAGAAATGTAATTGACAGCATATGCAAACAAAAATCTATGCAAATTTCAATGCAAAAATTATTTACATAATAAAAGTAATTATTAAACATTACAATTCCCCCAATCTGGACTAAGTTGCAGATTGTCTCTCACTTAAACAACTCTCAAAGTAAAGTGCTTTGTGACTGGAAAGAGGAAGAAATAACAATTAGCTGAAAAGGAGTTGCTGTATATAACAATACAGATGTAATTTCCCACTGTTTCTTAAATTGTCATTTTTTTCACTGACCTTATTAAATCTGTCATCTTTCACATCAAGATGTGTTTCAATTAATTCAGTTAGAATAATAAGAAACTATAGAGTTGTTACCATTCAAATGAAATTATTGTTAACAAACTCTATCTTTGCACTGCTGAGGAAACAGAAGCTGCATCTGAAGTGGCATTAGATGCATTTACACAGACAGTTTGATGAAGCTGAGGTGCCATAAATGCATTTACACTGCAACATTTCAAATGCATAAATAACTTTATAAGATTAATGTTTTACATAGTTTTTTAAACAAATAAATGTTGAAAAAAATGCAATGATACTTTAACATGACTAAACCACCAGTAGGTGGCAGCAAATGTCTGTTTTAATGAGTGAGTCATTCATTCATTCATTCATTCAAAGAAACAAACAAACGGCTGATTCATTCAGAAACGAGGCAAGTCCTTATGAATGGGCCACTGAGTCAGTGACTCACTCGATTCGTCCAAAAACGTGGATTCATTCAGTAACAAAACACCGCTGTGTGTTGCTCGGAGACACACAACAGTTCTGCTGTGGCTTTGATCGGAACTATTCTCGTCAGCAAAATTGAGCAAAAACAGTCAATATTGTGTCTAAAATGTTAGTCACTTAATTTTAACTTGTTTATTGAAATACTATTGTACAAATCAGTGTCATCACTATTGACATCAGTGTCAAATTGCAATCGTGTAGATATCGATATTCGGGGAAACATCATGGCTGTATAATGTTTCTTAACTAAATCATATTTTGTAAATATCTTTGATTTTCCACCGCAGTATGCATCTATAAATTTCTGTGAGTGACTTTGTGTGTGCTGTCTCTCTCACACACTCACTCAGGCTGTGTAAGCCTCATCTGGCACGACATAAATACATTATCAGTCGCCGTTTACACTGAATGCAATTAAAATTAGAATCATTCTCAAACAAAATGACATGTTTACACACGACTGTGAGTGTGCGCGTGGCTGTGACGTCATTGCCGGCGCCGCTGATAAAAGGATCGGCTCGGAATCGGCAAGACGTGAGACTGACCGCCGGTCACCGATCCGGGCCGCTCATGCAAAAAAACGTCCGATTCTGATCACTGGCCAGTCAAGTCAAGTCATCTCTAGAAATAAGCTCACACAATTCACATATGAGCTAAACACTGCAAAGCTTTTTTTTTTTATGTTTACGGCATGGATACATTTTTTCCGTGATGTGGCCATAAAAAATTAGATGAAAGACTTTTCCCCCCTTTTTTTTTGTTAATTATTTAACTGAAACCTATTTTGTGTAAGCCTTTTTTTTTCTATCATATGTCATTTTATTCTGTTTATTTTTTATGTTTCTTTCCTGTTGTTTATGTACATGTAAAACTAAACCACTGAAAAGAAAAAACACATTTATTATTAATGAGTGACATTATACATTTATCAGTTATAATTTAATGTAACTAGTTTAACGTTGTAATTTTGTGGGCTAACTGATTGGAAATGAATAAGCTCAGTCAGCGGAGAGCAGGCGGTCTTTTGTGGCTGTTTGAACACATTTTCTGTGTGTTTTTAAAGCTACCTCTGTAACTGGTATAAATCGAACAAGCTCAAAACATGTTAGACCCCGTTCACACCTGTATTTAATGTTGTCCACTTGTGATCGGATCAATGAAATCTCAGCATAATGCCAGGTTTAAACAGGGCCAAAGAGAGCAAGTAGACAACAATGCCTTTGTGTTTTTGTCCTCACGGGTTGAACTTAACTACAAACATACGGTGCTACCAGTACACTGTGACTCACAAACGCCTTCTAAAAATGTGCCGCTCACGTTTACATACAAAAACAATAGAGAAGCAGTTCGGTAGAGTGCAGAAACATGTTCTGTGTGAACAGCTGAGTTTTGTCCCGACAGAAACACACAGGACAATGGAGCAAGACGGTCCTCGAGTACAAATCTCAGAAGACGTCACGCCTGCCCATTGTGGACATTGCACCGATGGATATTGGAGGAGCTCATCAGGAGTTCGGAGTGGACGTGGGTGCCGTCTGTTTCTTGTAAACACAGAGGAACAGATGAAACCGATAACACTCTCGAGAGCGAGGAACAAAGAAAGAGAGAAACTAAAGAACTTGACTTTTTAAAGTGGGACATCTTTGTGACTAGAAAAGAAGTGCTTCCGAAAGTATTTTTAGGATAGGCACTGATAGGCACTAGAGGTACTCATCTGTGACTGACCTGCCATTCCCTGACCCTCGGCACTCTGGGAACATCTCACGATCCAACACAACGCTACATGAGGCAGAAGCCAGAGAAAAGACAGAAGCAGAAGTGTGTCTTGGTTTTATTTATTTATTGTTAAGGTGCTATTTCCCCCTGTGCATTTGAATCAAGAGTTGTACATCGGTGAGTCCCACACTAAGTATTTTATCATTTTCTTCTATAATTATGGGACTCACACATTCTACAACAGCCTGAACTTTGAGAATCACATGCAAGTCTTTCTTATCACCACAGTGTATGTAAATTACTGTGCATTAAAACAATCAATGGTGCTAATCTTATGAAACACCCTGCATTTTTTCCAATGACCAGATATATAATAGACATCGAATTGTTTGTGTATGTGTCCGTGCATTAAAGTTAGGTTTTTTCAGCCCTATTATGTCACAATATTCAATGTACTTTTAAAAGATACGTTCCACATATGTGGTCTGTAGCCCAGTTTTGAGTTTTCTTTTTTTAAGCTACCTCACGCTGTAAAAAAACCACAGAAAAAGAAAAGCCTTGCTAATTTGTAACGTCAGCATTAAGCCAGACTGCTTTGGTCAGAATTGAAAAGATAACTGTAGCTCTTTTCCCTGCTTTATGCTACTCTTTATAAAATTACTTTATTGAGCGGCCCTAAGCACATGTGCTAAAATTACCTTCCATTGTCTCGCATCTGTCCTTTGAAAACCTATGTATGCGATAGTGGAAAAGTCGTATTATTGTTTTTGTTTTGTGTTTTTAATGAATGAAAATGTTAAAAATGTACAACCTAGAGATTGCTTTTATCCGGTTTCCTCTTGTTTTGTTTGTTTAGTTTTAGATGCACTCTCAGACACAGGGAAGAGCCAGCTACTCAAGAGTAAGAGCTTGTTTGTTTGTTTTGTTGAATTTTTTTTGCTAAAATAAAAGGATAGTACATCTTTGTTCTGTTATATAATATTCGGGTTTCAGAGGTGGGTTGATTTATTTTGTTTTGGAAAATAAAGAAAAAAATATAGCATCACAGCTTAAGTAAAATAGTTCATTGTGACGGTTATTAATATTTCAGATAATACATCTGTGTACAAATAATACATTGTGCAGTAGTGCAGTCTGGCTAGTGTATTTATGTTTAGTATATTTCAACATTTGTGCTCTGTTTTTCTATGACTTTTTACCGTAGCAACAACACAGAATCATTTCTATTAAATAAATAGAGTATTGTTGGTATATCTTTGACGGTTCTTCTTATGATTATGATTGTACAGCATGCCCTTGTGAGTCAGTGAGGATATCAGAGTCAAAGTAACGTCACAGATAACTGTATAATTCTACCTTAGTTATGAACTATGATGTACAGCAGAAGCAGAGCGAGAAGACGAAACTATCATTGTTCAGGTGTGAAAGAAAGACTGGAGCAATCAGTCTGTGATGCAGCGCACACTGATCATCACGCGTGCTCTCTGGTTGATCGAGACAGGGCCGAATATTCATCCATTCATCACAAGAATACAACAGTATTTACGTTTACACCAGAAACACTGATACTCTGCTGGGACACTGCTTGTCAGATCTGGATCCTCCCTTCCACCTTCTTTTCTCAATGGTGTATATACATACACTTTTCCAATACATGTTACATTTTTCCTCAAATAAATGTTGAATCTCTCCATACTGAACATTGTCTGGTTATATTTCATGGTGGCAGCAGACTTTAGCCATGACTATTGGCATATGGCATATTTAAACTGTAAATATGCTGCTGGGCGAATCTGTGTTAATGCATGCTCTTGAGCACTAACTGAAAGCCCACTCCAGACACGTGTGTGTTTAGAAAAGAGCTTGTTATAGCTGTTGTTTGGTCCGGTGTGACACAAGAGACTTAGCAAACAATATCATCAAATGTGAGCATAGTTCCCAAAATTAACGTACGAGAGGATGAAAAGGTCGGATCCAGCCTAAAGGAGGCTGTTTTTAAAAAAAAATTTTATATATTCTCACTCCTGGAGAATATATATATACAGTGGGTACGGAAAGTATTCAGACCCCCTTAAATTTTTCACTCTTTGTCATATTGCAGCCATTTGCTAAAATCATTGAAGTTATTTTTTTTTCCTCATTAATGTACACACAGCACCCCATATTGACAGAAAAACAGAATTGTTGACATTTTTGCAGATTTATTAAAAAAGAAAAACTGAAATATCACATGGTCCTAAGTATTCAGACCCTTTGCTCAGTATTTAGTAGAAGCACCCTTTTGATCTATACAGCCATGAGTCTTTTTGGGAAAAATGCAACAAGTTTTTCACACCTGGATTTGGGGATCCTCTGCCATTCCTCCTTGCAGATCCTCTCCAGTTCTGTCAGGTTGGATGGTAAACGTTGGTGGACAGCCATTTTTAGGTCTCTAGAGATGCTCAATTGGGTTTAAGTCAGGGTTCTGGCTGGGCCATTCAAGAACAGTAACAGAGTTGTTGTGAAGCCACTCCTTCGTATTTTAGCTGTGTGCTTAGGGTCATAGTCTTGTTGGAAGGTAAACCTTCGGCCCAGTCAATGAGGCTGAGCACTCTGGAGAAGGTTTTCGTCCAGGATATCCCTGTGTTTGGCCGCATTCATCTTTCCCTCGATGCAACCAGTCGTCCTGTCCCTGCAGCTGAAAAAACACCCCAACGCATGATGCTGCCACCACCATGCTTAACTGTTGGGACTGTATTGGACAGGTGGTGAGCAGTGCCTGGTTTTCTCCACACATACCGCTTAAAAATTAAGGCCAAAAAGTTCTATCTTGTCTCATCAGACCAGAGAATCTTATTTCTCACAATCTCACAACTCCATGCGGGCTTTCATGTGTCTTGCACTGAGGAGAGGCTTTCCGTCAGGCCACTCTGCCATAAAGCCCGAACTGGTGGAGGGCTGCAGTGATGGTTGACTTTCTACAAATTTCTCCCATCTCCCGACTGCATCTCAGGAGCTCAGCCACAGTGATTATTTGGGTTCTTCTTTACCTCTCTTACCAAGGCTCTTCTCCCCCGATAGCTAGTTTGGCCGGACGGCCAGCTCTAGAAGGGTTCTGGTCGTACCAAACGTCTTCCATTTAAGGATTATAGATGCCACTGTGCTATTAGGAACCTTAAGTGCAGCAGAATTTTTTTTTAACCTTGGCCAGATCTGTGCCTTGCAACAATACTGTCTCTGAGCTCTTCAGGCAGTTCACAGGCAGACTTCATGATTCTCATTTGCTCTGACATGAACTGTGAGCTGTAAGGTCTTATATAGACAGTGTGTGGCTTTCCTAATCAAGTCCAAGCAGTATAATCAAACACAGCTGGACTCAAATGAAGGTGTAAGAACCATCTCAAGGATGATCAGATGAAATGGACAGCACCTGAGTTAAATATATGAGTGCACAGCAAAGGGTCTGAATACTTAGGACCATGTGAATTTCAGTTTTTCTTTTTTAATAAATCTGCAAAAATGTCAACAATTCTATGTTTTTCTGTCAATATGGGGTGCTGGGTGTACATTAATGAGGAAAAAAATTAACTTACATGATTTTAGCAAATGGCTGCAATATAACAAAGATTGAAAAATTTAAGGGGGTCTGAATATTTCCGTACCCACTCGATATATATATATTTATATATATATGGCTGGAAAAAAACAAAGCCAGGAAAAAACATGTACGCACTGGACACACAACTACGTGATACTGATACAGACAAGAGAAATCCTGACACCTTGTGGAAGTCCAGAGGAAACGCATGTGAGAGCATAGACATTTATAAAGTTTTGGGAAGAAACCCTAGAAAAAAGTGCTTCCGTCTCTCTTCCAAATGTGAAATCTTGAAGTTGTGTACAGCTAAATGGTGTCAGATCTCCAACTTGTAAACAGCCCTTTTATAGTGGTACTAGCTTATAAGAGAGCACCTGTCAAGAACTGCTCAGGTTTCCAAATGCCTGCAGTTCTCTGAGAAGTGAGTACGCCTGCTTAGAGCCTGACGTGGTGCTAAGCACTTTTCCACGCGTTTCTATAAATCTGAAAGTTGGCATGGATTTTGGAAATGAGGCCCCTGGTCACTACAGGCAGAACTTTAGCAATGAAATGCAAATTCTCTAATGAAGAGTTAACCTTTGAGAAGTTATTTGTACCGTAGATGTACTTAGCACTCACAACAGCATAATCTGAAAAAGTTTTTGTCAAGAACATGCCAAAATTGTGATACAGGCCATAATTCAAGGCAATGTCCTGCATACAATGATGACTGCTGTGCAACAGGTAACAGAGAAACATGCTGTAAACAGAACACCACAGACAGCAGTCCACGTGTAGGGGAGGTTTTGCTTCAATTTATAACAATGTTTTCAGTATTTCTCAGAGGGCGGGCTTCAAGTATAACTCGTTTGAAGTAATGGTGCTTCATATAACATTGTCCAGAGAAACAAGTGTTAATGATAAATCCCCTGTGATGTTTGTACTGGCTACTGTATACAGGCCACCAGGGCACCATACAGACTTTATTAAAGAATATGGTGCTGTTATATCAGAGTTAGTGCTGGCTGCAGATAAAGTTTTAATTGTTGATGATATTAATATCCATGTTGATAATGAAAAAGATGCATTGGGATCAGCATTCATAGACATTCTGAACTCTATTGGGGTTAGACAACACGTGTCAGGACCTACTCATTGTCGAAATCATACTCTAGATTTAATACTGTCACATGAAATTAATGTTAACAGTGTTGAAATTCTGCAGCAAAGCGATGAAATCTCAGATCATTATCTAGTCTTGTGAAAACTTCATATAGCTAAAACTGTAAAATCTAATCCTTGTTACAAGTATGGTAGAACATCACTTCTACCACAAAAGACTGCTTTGCAAGTAATATTCCTGATTATACCAATCCTCAGCTATCCAATACCTCAGAAACAATTGAGACGTAACAGCAAATATGGACTCTCTCTTGTCTAGCCTTTCGGCACGGTTGCCCTTTACGCTTAGGAAGATTAAGGAACCCCAGTCTGACACGTGGGATAATTGAGTACACTTGCACCTAAAGAGAATGGCGCGCAGCTGGAAGAAAACAAAAACTAGAGGTATTTCGTATTCTTGGGGAGGGAAGTAACCTATCCTTAAGAACGCATAAAAAACGGCTAGATCTGATTACTTAATCCTCTTTTTAGAAGAAACCAAAACAAAACCAGGGATTTATTCAATACATGGCAAATTAATGAAAATAACGCATAAAAGGTTGTTGACATTTTCCCAACGCACAGCGTAATGGACTTTTATGAACTACTTTACTTCGAAGACGATAACATAGCGATAACATTGTAACCATGCAGCGTCCCAGCCCCCCCACAACCAACCTCCCCCCCCCTAAGTATAGCATCAGATAGCTTGCTATAGATCCTCTGAGGAACAATTCCATTCATTCTCTACTATAGGAGAGGAAGATTTGTTTAAATTTGTTAAATCATCTAAACCAACATGTATGTCAGACCCTATTCCATCTAGGCTCCTAAAAGAGGTGCTTCCAGAAGACATAGATCCTCTTCTGAATATTATTAAATTGTCAATTTAATTAGGATATGACCCCAAATCCTTTAAAACTGGCTGTATCTGATCTTAGTGCTGCGTTCGACACTATTGACCACAACATGCTTTTTAGACTAGAAAACTTTGTTGGCATTAGAGGAAGTGCATTAGCACGGTTCAAATCGTACTTATCTGACCGCAATCAATTCATAGCAGTGAATGAAGAGATATCATATCACAAGTACAGTATGGAGTACCACAAGACTCAGTACTAGGACCGTTGCTTTTCAAGCATTACATGTTACCCTTGGGAGATATCATCAGGAAACACGGTGTTAGCTTTCACTGTTATGCTGATGATACACAGCTCTATATTTCTTCGCGGCCCGGCGAAACATACCAATTTGAAAAACTAACGGAATGCATAGTCGATATAAAAAACTGGATGACAAGTAATTTCTTACTGCTAAATTCTGAAAAAACAAAGGTGTTAATTACGGACCTAAAACCTCGATGTACTAACCTAGAAAAACAATTCTCTAAGACTCGATGGGTGCTCGGTCAATTCCTCGTCATCAGTTAGGAAACTACATGTGCTATTGCTATTTGATAGCAAACTTTCCTTTGAAAACCAAGTTTCTAGCATTTGTAAAACTGCATTTTTCCATCTCAAAAATAATCTAAATTACGACCTATGCTCTCAAAAATGCAAAATGTTAATTCATGCGTTCATGACCTCAAGGTTAGATTATTGTAACGCTTTATTGGGTGGTTGTTCTGCACGCTTAAAAAACAAACTCCAGCTGGTCCAAAATGCAGCAGCTAGAGTTCTTACTAGAACCAGGAACTATGACCATATTAGCCCGGTCCTGACAACTCTGCACTGGCTCCCTATTAAACATTGTATACATTTTAAAATCTTGCTAATCGCTTAAAGCCCTGTATGGTTTAGCTCCTCAATACTTGAGCAAGCTCATATCGCATTATAGTCCTCCACGTCCGCTGCGTTCTCAAAACTCTGGCAATTTGATAATACCTAGATATCAAAATCAACTGCGGGCGGAAGATCCTTTTCCTATTTAGCGCCCAAACTCTAGAATAACCTACCTAACACTGTTTGGGAGGCAGACACACTCTGTCAGTTTAAATCTAGATTAAAGACCCATCTCTTTAACCTGGCTTACACATAACACACCAACACATTTCTAATATTCAAATACGTTAAAGGATTTTTAGGCTGCATTAATTAGGACAACTGGAACCGGGAACACTTCCCATAACACCCGATGTACTTGCTACATCTCTAGAAGAATGGCATCTATGCTAATATTAGTCTGTTTCTCTCTTATTCAGAGGTCACCGTAGCCACTCAGATCCAGTCTGTATACAGATCAGATGGTCACTGCAGTCACCCCGATCCAGTATGTATCCAGACCAGATGGTGGATCAGCACCTAGAGAGGACCTCTACAGCCCTGAAAGACAGCGGAGACCAGGACAACTAGATGAGCCCCAGATACAGATCCCCAGTAAAGACCTTGTCTCAGACGGCCACCGGGACAAGACCACAGGAGCCAGTTGAGTCCTCTGCACAATGTGACTTTGCTGCAGCCTGGAATTGAACTGCTAGTTTTGTCTGGCCAGAGGAGAACTGGCCCCCGACTGAGCCTGGTTTCTCCCAAGGTTTTTTCTCCATTCTGTCACCGATGGAGTTTTGGTTCCTTGCCGCTGTCGCCTCTGGCTTGCTTAGTTGGGGACACTTCATTTCCAGCGATATCGTTGACTTGATTGCACAGATACTATTTAAACTGAACTGAGCTGGATGTTGACATCACTGAATTCAATGATGAACTGTCTTTAACTGAAAAAAATTGAGTGTTTACTATTGTCACTTTGCATTATTGAGACACTATTTTCCTAATTAATGCTGTTCAGTTGCTTGACACAATCTGTATTGTTAAAAGCACTATATAAATAAAGGTGACTTGACTTGTAACCCAGTGTGACATATGAAACAGCTGAACAAACCTTTGAGCAATGATTTCTGAGGAAGAAACACAAATCTGTGTTCTAGCTTTCATCACAGATAACATCCAGATCATATTGTCTGGAAACATCTAGCACACGTTATCTTAAATATTCAGCACTCCAGCACAGAGTCAGTCAGACACCTGAACAGAGCATCAGCTCCTGCTAACGAGGGGTCCATAGCTTATCCTCAACCTCTGTTCAGTTCAGTCAACTGTATAAATGATGCTTGCATTGCCTTGGCTCTTGAATGAGAATCTGGATGCATTTGATGCTTCAATAGTTCGATGGTGGTGGAAACTTCCAGCATGCCTTCTTGTAATTTTGAGGTCCTAATTAACTAATTAGACATTAGGTTTTCTTATCCAAGCTTGAGCCTCTTTGTCCAATTTATGTAAGTTAATCTCACAGTCGTTTTCAGCTTCTTTTTTTGTTTTGTTTTTTTAATAACAGGTCCAATTCTAGGTCTAATCGGCAGCGTAGGACCGTGGCTCTGCTGTGAATGAGTGTTGGGAAAGCCATAGGTAAAGTTCCCACTCAATCCTCAGGTTTTTCCACAACACAACATTGCTCTCAGTGTTGCTTTTCAAACAAAACTTATTTTATGACTTGTTTAGTGGCCTCTTTTGGCACAATAATTGGGCCCACTTTATATTAAGTGGCCCTAATACCTGTGTACTTACATAGTAACTAGATGTGTACATAGTATGTAATCACAGTGTAAGTACACATTGGTACATAGTATCTACAGCTGTAATGTTTGTGTAACTACACATATGTAACAACCCACTGAATGGTATGTGTAAATACAAATCTGTAACAGGACATTGGTAACAACACCTTTTGGTAAAGAAAGTGTTACACTTTATATTAGATTCATCATGTAATTACTCTGATGTTACACATCAGCAGCCAGTAAGTTAGGCTTTACATATAAATTGTGGTTGGTGTCCAGAATGTTACACTTTATATTAAGTGGAGAGTTCCTGAGGAGTTAGCATGTAAGCACACTGGGATTACAGTGGTGCACCAACTCCACCAACTCGAGAGCCAACTCCTCCCACTTTACATATCCCTAAACCTTCCCATCTCCACCCCCTGCATCAAATTGTTCCAATTACTCTTATACATATTGTTGTTACAAAATGTAGTTATATATGTCCTGTTACACATTTGTACTTACACAAACCCTCCTGAGGGTTGTTACATGTGTGTAGTTACAGAAATATTACAGCTGTAGATACTATGTACCAATGTGTACTTACACTGGGGTTACATACTACATACACATCTAGTTACTATGTAAGTACACAGGTATTAGGGCCACTTAATATAAAGTGGGACCCAATAATTTGTCCACCATTAATAAAAGATATTTCTTTCTACTGTCCTCAAAAACATCAGTGGAAGATAAAAGTTTCAAAGCCCTTCAGGTCAGACCTACACAACATCAGGAGCCAAAAGGTGCGCATGCACAGATTTGATCTTAGAGTGCATGCGCTAAAATCCACACCAACATTCATTTTCATAAAAGTGGCCTTTGACGTGGAAAAGTGCCGAGTGTCACATCAGGGTCTAATGGATCAGTGGGCATCAGCACACACTAGTCCAATTAATGATGCACAATGGACTACAGTTACAAGGTGATCTACAGAACATGTCCCGCTGCTGCAGGTATGAGCAACAGCGATGTGCAACAATCTCCAGCAGTCTGGGAAGTCTGTGAACTAACCCCCGGCCACAACTAACAGTTTCACCTCCGCTTGCACTGTTCACCATTATGTATGCACAAGTGTGTGTGTATGTTTGTTTAGACTAGTTATGTTAAGTGCTTTAGTTGATAAAACTTTTGTGCAGTATTACATTAGTTTGGCTTATATAACATAATGATAAGTATAAACATAAATTAGTAAATGAATTGTGTTACTAAATAAACAAATGGGACTTACAGTCACCTGAAGAATAACACAAAAATTTAATTAGAAATTAAATCAACAAAAAAGTGCAAAAGAAAAACAATATTATATTTGTAGGTATTTTCTGATTGAATCTGTTAAAATATCGCAGAGACCAGACATTTTTTCGCACTACAATCATTATATCTGCACTGTTGTTTACTTCACTGGTTTGCACTCTATCTGCCATGCGCCTTGTGCTGCTTTATATATTTTTTTACATTTTACCTTATTTGTATAGTTGTATTTAATCTGTATTTATGTTCTACTGTAGTGTTATCTGTATCAAGGGTCTGAGAGTGACGCAATTTCAATTCTCTGTGTGTATGTGCTGTACATGTGGAAGAATTGACAATAAAGCAGACTTGACTTGAGCTGTACTCCCAAACAGAGAAATGCAACCCACAACTATGCCTGCAGTGACAAGTACTTACTACAACAAAGAGAAATATGAGAAATATGGAATGACTAAAATAATCTAACAGACAACAAAATAAAGGCTACATATTGCAATTTATCTGTAGGTGTTAGCCAGCTAGCTAGCTAGTAATCTAATTAGCTTCTCATTTAATTTCATTTTTTGATACAGTGGAAAATGGCCCATACTGAAACTTAAAGTAGTTAATGATGAGCTTTTATTTAGTCCTAGTCATGGTGTCTTGCAAAGGACACTGAGTGCACTTTTGGTGAAATAAAAGCAAGCAGTAATGTAACTGAAATGAAAACATTTACTGAAGCTTACATTCTTTGAAAGAAAATAAAGTAAAATTAAAGCAGTTAACTCAAGCAAAAACGTTCCACAGTGTCAGTGTTGCCAGTTAAGATGTTCTAAAAGGCTATTTATAATACAGCATATACAGCAAGGGCAAGTACAGGTATTAAATTCTGATCTTACTTTGTCTTTTTCCTCTTCTATTCTTGGTGGCTTCAGGACCTTGGGCTCCCTGATCATTTCTTTTTTCACTCATGTTTTAGAAAATGATCCTTCAGAGCACAAAATGTCAAAAACTATGCATTGTGCGCCCTGCATAATTAATGCATTATGAGATGTATTAGAAGTACCATCATGACGCGACAGTGTTTAAATTAGTACCAAATATGTTGTCAAGTCTTAAATTTTTCATTGATGTCAATTTATTATTATACCACATTTTAATCAGTTAGTATCGATCAGTACTAACATTTTTGAATTGTCAGCGTGGCTCAATATTGGGTGAAGGATGTGCCGATGGTCCGGAGGAAGGAAAACACTTTCGTGCGGCGCCACAGTCATTTTGCGGGCATAGTGTTCTAACCAGGGGTCCGTGGCCCCCTAGTGGTCCTTGACGTAAGCAACTGCCTGTGCCACGGGCCGGCCCGGACTACATGCAAACGAAGTCCCTTCAACGAACCAGTCTCGATACATGCTCTAATGCAGGATCCTCAACTCTGGCCCACGAGAGCCACTTTCCGCAGAGGCGAGATGTAACCGAATCAAACACCCGAGCAAGCTAATCAACGTCTTCAGGATCATTAGCAAGCCACAGGTAGGTGAGTGGTGATCAGGGGTGGACGACTGACATCGTCAGAGCATGGCCCTCCAGGAAAGAGGGTGGAGGAACCCTGCTCTAATGCAACACGTTATTTTCTGTGGCCTCCAAAATACCATTTCTTAGAGTTGAAATGAAATGAGACTGAATGTTCACTGGACGAACAGATTATAGTTGATTGTAATATTCATTCTGCTAGAGTTCTGGCAGCTGATATAAATAACGATAATCAATTATTTCTACACATTTCCCTTTTGAGCTAATTTGCTAGAAGGTGTTCAAGGAAAGGAGCAAAAGCAAAACTTACCATCCTAACCCTAAACAGAAGTACACAGAGAGTCACTGCCATGAAATGTGTGTCTGACACCTAGAACCAGAAACAGTACACTTTGCCAAGTTCAAGATTACGGTTTAGTTACATATAAATCATTCTTTGAGGCTTCACTATAAGCGCAACAAGGACTAAAGAGGACCACTACATCTTAAACAGGTTCAACATCTCACCGAGATGCCACTATGTTGTTCAACAACACTATTATCCACGGAATGCACTGCATTTCTATCAGACTCATTTCATTCCTGTCCAAAATTAAATATGGCTCTACCCTAAGGTCTGTCATTAACACATATGACTAAACTGTTCATCTTTAGGCCAAGAACAAGCTCAGTGTTTTCATTACCTGTATAAAAAGATCACTGTAGATGTCTAGTCCAGTTAATCTTCCACAGGAGACCGAAAGAACAAACCTCACAAACAACCCACATTATCTCTGTAAAGCTCTGTATTTTCTACAGTGAACACAAACAGAAGCATGAACACAAGCACAAGAGCTGTTGTATTTATTAGTGAGTGATGTGATCAGGTGCTGGGTACAGCTCTGGGTGCGGTCTGCAGCGTTCTCTTGGCCATCTCCAGCGCTCCCTCCTGCGTGCGGTTCCCTCCGATGAAGCCGCTGGCGTGGACGAAGATGCAACCGGGAATCCCGCTCAGCTCCGACAGCGCCTCGTCTCGCACGCCTCGCCATTCCTCCAGAAGACTCAATCTAGAGATATGACCAGCACAAATCAAGCTCCTCTCCCTTCAGCCGTGATCAACAGCACATCACCCACAGTCAACAGTGAATGCAATAAAGCTTTCGTGAAGCCTTCAGTTATTACACTCCAAGATCTTTCACGTCTGATATACCCGGCAGCAGAAGCGTGTGCTGATGGTCTCGGTATGAAAGTGTTTCGAGGACACGGGAGAAGGCGCACCTGTTCTGGAAGGTGTTGAGTCCGGCCGGGACACACTGCACTCTCCAGTGTCCGCTCTGATCCGGGTACAGCACAAACTTGATGAGCACGTCCACCTTCAGCTCCTTCTCCAACGCAAACAGATGCTCTTTCCAGGGACAGCCTCCCTGAGCCAGCAGCAGCAGCTCCCCGCTGGGATCCACCTGCACAGGACCGCTATTACACACCAGAGCCATGCTGCACGCATTCACTAACACAGAACACCGGCTGGAGTCTGCTGGGACACGGATTTAACATTATATAAGTGGAGTAGATTCTGTTCTTCAGTCTCAGACTGGGTTGCTCTAGCCGACTGCAGGATTGTTTGGAGAGACTCTCTCTTGCTTTAAAGACGGGTAAATGTGCTCCCAGCTGCCGTTTCCAACTAACAAAGAGGAAAAGCCTCTGGATACAAGTGAACTACAATAGCTTGTGCAATGCATGCTGGTTACAGATGGAAGCTGTGTTTACTTATTTGTTTCTGTTTTTGCTCCATCTTGTATTACTCACACTAAACTCTTAATTAAATAAAATGAATGCATGTTTAAAGTCTTTATTATTTGACCACTCTTTCAAGTCTTGTTCATCTAGTCTATTATTGTCTGTTTTTTTTTTGGGCCTGTGTAGGTGCCTCTCTAGATTGTTGCCTGCTGATGAACTGAATCACACACACACACACACACACTCACGCACACACACACACAGTTCAGTCTAGGGCTGTGAGATATACCAACATTAATTAGAAATTGCGATATTGCTTAGTGCACTTTTCGAATCGCGAAGGCCGCGATTTAAATCATGGGTTGTGTGTTTTGAAGCGCTGTAACACTACATGATTTTAACATTTCCACACGCTAGCATAACACAATTTACAAGATTTCTATTATTTCCTTGCTATATATCATCACGAATAGAGAAAAAAGTGTGCCAAAATTCAAAAATCTTTTGAAGATATCACTGAACATTTAGCCATTGCAAAAGTCAATTCCTGGCTGAAGTAAATTTGTCATCTCATTTTTTAGTGTTTATTTAAAATGAGACATCTGTTTATTATTCTTACAATTATTTCAATCTCCAAACTGTTTGAGATAGCTCTGCTTCACTTATGCTTTGCTAAAAACAGTGTTGGGTTGTGCTCTGCTCTTCTCACACACACACACACACACACACACAAACTCACACACACACACTCACGGCACGCACTCACACTTCACACAAACTCATCGGACTCACCACCCACTCACGCCGCGCTCCACACACACACACACACACACACGCACACAGAAGGATCATTAATGTATTTTCTGGGCTGTGTTTAACAACACTCGCAGAGCAGATTACAGTTCATATCCGCACCGGAGCGAGCGTGTTTCCAGTTTTTATGGTTATATTTCATAGTCTCACTAATATCTGTAAATGAAGAAATTAAAACACTAATATTAGTAGTGAAATTTTACAGGTGTACTATAAAATAAAATATTTTTTCTTAAATACTTAACTTCTGCCATATTAAACTTTTAATTAAGATTAAGCTTACAGTAACGTCAATTGTTTTTTGATCTCGTCTTTGGGGTATGAAATATATATTTATATATATATATTATATATACAGTGGGTACGGAAAAAGTATTCAGACCCCCTTAAATTTTCACTCTGTATATTGCAGCCATTTGCTAAAATCATTTTAAGTTAATTTTTTTCCTCATTAATTTACACACAGCACCCCATATTGACCGAAAAAAACACAGAATTGTTGAAATTTTTGCAGATTTATTAAAAAGAAAAAATGAATATCACATGGTCCTAAGTAGTCAGACCCTTTGCTCAGTATTTAGTAGAACCACCCTTTTGATCTAATACAGCCATGAGTCTTTTTGGGGAAAGATGCAACAAGTTTTTCACACCTGGATTTGGTGATCCTCTGCCATTCCTCCTTGCAGATCCGCTCCAGTTCTGTCAGGTTGGATGGTAAAGTTGGTGGACAGCCATTTTTAGGTCTATCCAGAGATACTCAATTGGGTTTAAGTCAGAGCTCTGGCTGGGCCATTCAGAACAGTCACAGAGTTGTTGTGAAGCCATTCCTTCGTTATTTTAGCTGTGTGCTTGGGGTTATTGTCTTGTTGGAAGGTAAACCTTCGGCCCAGTCTGAGGTCTGAGCACTCTGGAGAAGGTTTTCATCAAGGATATCCCTGTACTTGGCCGCATTATCTTTCCCTCGATTGCAACCAGGTGTCCTGTCCCTGCAGCTGAAAAACACCACCACAGCATGATGCTGCCACCACCATGCTTCACTGTTGGGACTGTATTGGACAGGGGATGAGCAGTGCCTGGTTTTCTACACTAACGCTTAGAATTAAGGCCAAAAGGTCTATCTTGGAGAGTCCTCCATGTGGGCTTTCATGTGTCTTGCACTGAGGAGAGGGTTCCGTCGGGCCACTCTGCCATAAAGCTCCGATTGGTGGAGGGCTGCAGTGATGGTTGATTTTCTACAACTTTCTCCATCTCCCGACTGCATCTCTGGAGCTCAGACACAGTGATCTTTGGGTTCTTCTTTACCTCTCTCATCAAGGCTCTTCTCCCCCGATAGCTCAGTTTGACGGACGGCCAGCTCTAGGAAGGGTTTAGTCATCCCAAACGTCTGCCATGTAAGGATTTGGAGGCCACTGTGATCTAGAAACCTTAGTGCAGCAGAATTTTTTGAACCTTGGCCAGATCTGTGCCTTGCCACAATTCTGTCTCTGAGATCTTCAGACAGTTCCTTTGACCTCATGATTCTAATTTGCTCTGACATGCACTGTGAGCTTTAAGGTCTTATATAGACAGGTGTGTGGCGTTCCTAATCAAGTCCAATCAGTATAATCAAACACAGCGGGACTCAAATGAAGGTGTAGAACCATCACAAGGATGATCAGAAGAAATGGACAGCACCGAGTTAAATATATGAGTGTCACAGCAAAGGGTCTGAATAATTAGGACCATGTGATATTTCAGTTTTTCTTTTTTAAATCTGCAAAAAATGTCAACAATTCTGTGTTTTCTGTCAATATGGAGTGCTGTGTTTACATTAATGAGGAAAAAAAAACTTGAAATGATTTTAGCAAAATGCGCAATTATACAAAGAGTGAAAATTAAGGGGTCGAATACTTTCCGGACCCACTGGAGAGCTATTGTAATGGAAAAGTTGGGAGCAGATGTCTCAGAGCTTGTTTTAAACACAGACGGATGCTAAGACTCTCTCACACACACCTGTTCAGCACACAGAGCCATCAGTGAATCATTCGAGCCTGTGGACTGTAATGTTGAGATATTAATCACCTGATATCTGCTCTGAACAGCTTGCTGCACGATCTCTCTCGCCGGGAGCCAGGCCTTCATGAAGAAATCCAACCGGTCCTTGAATTCTGCTCCTACAAGAGCCAGCGCTTTCTGGAAGCCCTCCTGTGATGTAGAAGTTTTAAGATTCAAGCAATATTCTTTATATGACAACAAAAGTGTATGATATTCACCTGAACTTCATGCTAACGTATTCAGTTGTTGTGCAACTCATCTGACAGAGACATTTACATTACACCCCGTGTGGCACAGATCAGATATAACACACAAGCGTGAGCAGGAAAAAAGCAGATGCTCGCACAAGTTTATTATTTTAACACTGTGGGAGGAGTACAATTTGCATATGTGGTTTCAACAACCAGATGCAGTTACACTTGTCCAGTTTCGTCTCCTGATGTGGTTCGAGTGATCGGATTTAAATCACTGTTGCCACACTGCTATAGCGAGCTCTCCCCTGGATTGCAAGTCTGACGGAGGGAACGGCTAGTTTGGCTAGTTCTGATTAGCAATTGGGCTGGATTTATATCGCAGACCTGGCAACCCTGTTTCTGGGTCAGTATGTCTACCTAGAGTTGTTTCGCCAAATCTATGATGTAATGCAGATATTGTATATGGGTCACTTTAAAAGATCATGTAAGTTGGGAATCAAGACCTGCGGTGCAAATGCATTTTCAATTAGACCGTCTGCTGTTTGTGTTTAGATCAATTATGTATAAAATACAATCACTTATGATTTTGACTCAAAATAACCTAGAACCTAACCCAGAAAAATGGTCTAAAGGCTGAAGAATGGTAAGTAAAAGTCTGCAGGTGACTGTGGTGTAAGATAACTGTGCAGCGGTGTGTTAACCTCAGTGTCCTGGTCAGAGCTGTTCCAGCGAGGGTTGAGGTGGCCGACGCGAGCGCTGAGGGTGGTGCTGATGGAGTAACGCACCTCTCCGTCACACTGACTGATCCCGTTATCCACTGCATCCACCTCCTCCACGAAGCTGTCGTACATCTGGAGCAGAGAGGAGTCTGTGAACACTGTCTGTGTGCTGCTCAAAGCCTCGAGACTGCACTGACCTTGTCATACAGGAGCTCCAGCTGCGGCTCGTGCTGCTTCAGCTGCGTCAGCTGCTCCAGAACACGTCTGCCGAAGTGAAGGTAGATCAGACCCGCCGAGCTCAGCTTCGTCACCCAGCGCTTCTCTGGACACAAGCTGTGGAAGCTCTCTGCAAAAGACCTGACGAACGACACACACACACTGTGCACTCGGAGCCTCTCGTTCTGAATTATGCATCAATGTTCCAGTTGAAAGAGTATTTCTCATTCAAGCATATTCTTATGTTTGATTTTTGATTTGACTAACATATATTACTAGTCATATTTAACATCTGTAATATTGCTGCTGAAAGACTCTTCTGCACATTTGAGGTTATTCATGGTCAGCTGATGGTGATTTATTAATACTTTCACGTTTTTACATTTCCTTTCAATGTTTGATGGTTTCAACAAGTTCACGGTCAGTCGCTGATTGTTTACAGTTTAAAGGAAGTCACTGCCACAATTCAAAGCGTTGCGTGCTGAAGGAAAACAGTGGGTAGCTTATGATGGAACCAAAATGAAGCATGCACTTGTTATTGGTTATGTTGGAAAATACTGTATCCTGAAGCCTGACTGGTCGAATGAGCAGATCGTCAATAAACCTCATGAACTCATTGTTCGATTACAATCACTAGGACACATTTCTCAATACTAAAGTCACTTTTTCACAACTGTTCACACAGTTCTCCTAACCATCTTTCAACTCGACACAGCAGTTCATCTCACAATAAGACCTACACCACAACAAAAAATCACTTCACTAAGGGGCGTGACTACCTCCAACTCAACCTCCCTATTGCGCTCCGGTCCAGCACTCGTACTCAAAGGTTTTCACCAAACAAACACACGTTATCACTCATAACACAATGACCTAAAAACACTGAAAACAGAGAGCATTACACAATGTTTTCTTTTGTAAAATGTCTTTACAAAACAAGAATGACACTCTGCTGTTATTAATTCTCTGCAGTATGTGTTACATGCTCCATGTTTACAGTACAGTACAAAATGATTCCTAGGTTTTGTCCTTTTGTACAGATGGTAATGAAAGTGAAAGACTAACACTTGTGAAGATGTCCAGCTGCATGCAACTGCTTTGATGGTATTTGATTTTTTATATCCAGAATATTTTTCTATATGATATTTCTTATTCATTTTTGTACTGTGCAGTACTACTCAAGTGTAACAGTTTTGAAAACAGTATGTAAACATGTGCAAATTGGCTTGTATAGAACATAAAGGTTTGGTGGTGTTTGTGTCGAAACCAGGCACGGCGCCAGAATGTTTTCTCTACCGGTGCTAAGGGGGGCTAGACCAATATGTGAGGGTGCTAAGAAAATAAATGATATTGATGACGTCAGAGTTACTTCATAAAGAAATGGGGCTAAACCGGGGCTATTACATGCTGACACACCCTAAGCCCCTTGCAGGCCTCACTGTGCAACGAGAAAAGAATTCATGTAATTTGGCAGATGTGGTCAATGGGCCTCATTCATGAAACTTGCGTAAATATAAGAGTAAATTCAGAGTAATTTGCGTGTAAAACAGACCTTCCCGAAAACTCTCCTCCGGATTCACAAACGCTTCGTAAATGTCCGATTTGATAGTTAAATGTATATGTAATGAATTCCAATCATTCGTAAATGGGGCGCTCGTGCATGCTCATTCACGATTAGCATAATCCCCATGCGCCTATGAATTACAGCTATTAATTGTGTGTCAGGAACGCAGTGGAATATTCTGGTCTACTTTCTCAGGTTTGGCTCCAGTATATTGCATAAATGAAAAAAAGACTTATAGGCCACATGCCTAACAATAAATATTAAATAAAGTGTGTCCACCAAAGTGTTTTTAGACGGCTGAAAAATGTCAGGCACTCTTCTGAAAATGACCAGTTGGTGGCGCTTGAACGCTTTGGTGGCACAGCGTTTTTAGTTGCTATGGTATGCAATATTAACGGCGGCAACATATTAGTCTACTAATATGTAATTTTTAAGAATTTGACTAAATATAATAAAGCAGTAATCAGTAATATTGACTTCTCCATCGTTGTAGGCAGTCGTTGTACAAGTAGGATGTTTAGATATTTGTCCCGCCTCTCCTCTATTTACGGCTGGGTTAATAGTGACAGTGACGAGCGCTACCTTTAACAGTTTATCAACCAGGCTGCTGCAAAAAATTTTTTTTTTAATTAAAAAAATGAATACAGAATTTAAATAATTTTTTTTTTAAAAGATTGCATCAAAATTCAGTGTCATCAGTTTGCCAAAGAGAGCACAGAATGTTTTAACGCACCTGGTAAAGAGCAGGTGTAGAATTCTTTCGTACCACCTAACATTTTGAAAATACAAACACTTTTATGAATCTGAAAATTTACATCAGAACAGCTTTACGAATGAATGCATTTTGTGCCAAAGCAGTGATAAATGATCCACAGTTTAGCCTCAGAGACTGATGTTGTGCTCGCTGTGTGAAGAGTTGTGAAAAAGTGACCCAAGTAATGAGAAATGTGTCCTAGTGATCATAAAAAACTGTAAATTAATGTGAGGTAATGAGATCTGTAAACAGCGGTTTCAGTATTACATGTATTATCATTATCATTCTCAAGTATTATATATATGTGACCCTGGAGCACAAACCCCGTCATAAAGCTCAATGTTTTGGCCAATATTTGGTCGAGATGCAACTATTTGAAATCTGGAATCTGAGGGCGCAAAAATATAAAAATTGAGAAAATCGCCTTTAAAATTGTCCAAAAGAAGTTCTTAGCAATACATATTACTAAACAAAAATCAAGTTTTGATATATTTACGGTAGGAGATTACTAAATATCTCATGGCCATGATCTTTACTTTATCCCATGATTTTGACATACAAGGAGAATGTTAATTGTGGACCCATACAATGTATTTTATGGCTATTGCTATACAAATATACCCCAGCGACTTGACACTGCTTTTGTGCTGCAGGACACATAATAGCATAGAAATGCACATAAAAAGTGATTAAATGCCAATTACCTGAAAAACTCATTTACGAGCTTTCTAATCAGCAGTTTTGATAACTGATAGTTCGGGTAGATGCAATAAAACGCTTGCAGTACGGATCGTAAGCTGTAGTGCCGGTGATGATGATGATGAAGATGTACCTCTGATGATGGTCATATCGCTGCTGAGCGGGATCATATTCTCCTCCGACATCCACCACAACATCACACTGCTTCAGGAGCGACGCGTCTCTGCTGCGGAGGATCTCTGCGTCCTGATGAAGAAGAGCACACAGATGGTGAAGAGCACACAGATGGTGAAGAGCACACAGATGGTGAAGAGCACACAGATGGTGGTGAAGAGCACACAGATGGTGGTGAAGAGCACACAGATGGTGGTGAAGAGCACACAGATGGTGGTGAAGAGCACACAGATGGTGGTGAAGAGCACACAGATGGTGGTGAAGAGCACACAGATGGTGAAGTGCACACAGATGAAGAAGAGAACACAGATGGTGAAGTGCACACAGATGATGAAGAGCACACAGATGGTGAAGTGCACACAGATGGTGAAGAGCACACAGATGGTGAAGTGCACACAGATGGTGAAGGGCACGATCCCATCGATGGTGAAGGTTCACGAGCACACAATGGGAAGAGCACACAGATTGGTGAAGGGCCACACAGATTGTTGCAGTGCACACAGATGGTGAATTGCCACAGATTTTTAAGTGCACGAGCACACAGATGTTGAAGTTGCACGGGACACAGATGGTGAAGACACACAGATGGTGAGGAGCACACAGATGGTGAAGTGCACACAGATGAAGTGCACAGCACACAGATGGTGAAGTGCACCAGATTGTGCTAGGTGCACAACAGATTGTGAAGTGGCACGAGCCCACCTATGGGTGAGTGCACGAGCACACAGATGGTAGAGCACACACGATGTGAATGCACACAGATGGGTGAAGTGTACACAGAGTGTGAAGTGCACACAGATGTGAAGTGCACACAGATGTGAAGTGCACACCGATGGTGAAGTGCACACAGATTGTTAAGTGCAACGAGCCACAGATGGTGCTGACGATCACAACAGATGGTGAAGAGGGCACACGATGGTGAGTGCAACACAGATGGTGAAGAGCACACAGATGGTGAAGTGCACGAGCACACAGATGATGAAGAGCACACAAATGGTGAAGTACACACAGATGGTGAAGTGCACACAGATGAAGAAGAGAACACAGATGGTGAAGTGCACACAGATGAAGAAGAGAACACAGATGGTGAAGTGCACACAGATGAAGAAGAGAACACAGATGGTGAAGTGCACACAGATGAAGAAGAGAACACAGATGGTGAAGTGCACACAGATGAAGAAGAGCACACAGATGGTGAAGTGCACGAGCACACAGATGGTGAAGAGCACACAGATGGTGAAGTGCACGAGCACACAGATGATGAAGAGCACACAAATGGTGAAGTACACACAGATGGTGAAGTGCACACAGATGAAGAAGAGAACACAGATGGTGAAGTGCACACAGATGAAGTGCACGAGCACACAGATGGTGAAGTGCACGAGCACAACAATGGTGAAGTGCAACACAATGGTGAAGGCACAGCAGATGGTGGTGAGAGGCACACATATGGGTGAAGTGGCCACAGATGAAGTGCCGACACACATATGGTGAAGTGCAACGAGCGCACAGATGATGAGGAGCGCACAGATGATGAAGAGCACAGATGGTGAAGAGCACACAGATGGTGAAGTGCACGAGCACACAGATGGTGAAGAGCACACATATGATGAACAGCACACAGATGAAGAGCACACAGATGAAGAGCACACAGATGAAGAGCACACAGATGAAGAGCACACAGATGATGAAGAGCACACATATGATGAAGAGCACACAGATGGTGAAGTGCACACAGATGAAGAAGAGAACACAGATGGTGAAGTGCACGAGCACACAGATGGTGGTGAAGAGCACACAGATGGTGGTGAAGAGCACACAGATGGTGGTGAAGAGCACACAGATGGTGGTGAAGAGCACACAGATGGTGGTGAAGAGCACACAGATGGTGAAGTGCACACAGATGAAGAAGAGAACACAGATGGTGAAGTGCACACAGATGAAGAAGAGAACACAGATGGTGAAGTGCACACAGATGAAGAAGAGAACACAGATGGTGAAGTGCACACAGATGAAGAAGAGCACACAGATGGTGAAGTGCACACAGATGAAGAAGAGCACACAGATGGTGAAGTGCACGAGCACACAGATGGTGAAGAGCACACAGATGATGAACAGCACACAGATGATGAAGAGCACACAGATGGTGAAGAGCACACAGATGGTGAAGTGCACACAGATGGTGAAGTCACCAGATGGTGAAGTGCACACAGATTGAAGCACGACACACAGATGTGAAGAGCCCACAGATGTTGAAGAGCACACAGATGGTGAAGAGCACACAGATGGTGAAGAGCACACAGATGGTGAAGAGCACACAGATGGTGAAGTGCACACAGATGAAGAAGAGAACACAGATGGTGAAGTGCACGAGCACACAGATGGTGAAGAGCACACAGATGGTGGTGAAGAGCACACAGATGGTGGTGAAGAGCACACAGATGGTGGTGAAGAGCACACAGATGGTGGTGAAGAGCACACAGATGGTGGTGAAGAGCACACAGATGGTGGTGAAGAGCACACAGATGGTGGTGAAGAGCACACAGATGGTGAAGAGCACACAGATGATGAAGGACACAATGATGATGAAGAGCACACAGATGGTGAAGAGCACACAGATGAAGAGAAGCACACAGATTGTGAAGAGCACACAGATGAAGAGAAGCACACAGATTGTGAAGAGCACACAGATGAAGAGAAGCACACAGATGCAGAGAAGCACACAGATGGTGAAGAGCACACAGATGGTGAAGTGCACACAGATGATGAAGAGCACACAGATGAAGAAGAGCACACAGATGGTGAAAAGCACACAGATGATGAAGAGCACACAAATGGTGAAGTACACACAGATGGTGAAGTGCACACAGATGAAGAAGAGAACACAGATGGTGAAGTGCACACAGATGAAGAAGAGAACACAGATGGTGAAGTGCACACAGATGAAGAAGAGAACACAGATGGTGAAGTGCACACAGATGATGAAGAGCACACAGATGATGAAGAGAAGCACACAGATGATGAAGAGAATCACCACACAGATGGTGAAGAGCACACAGATGAAGAGAAGCACACAGATTGTGAAGAGCACACAGATGAAGAGAAGCACACAGATTGTGAAGAGCACACAGATGAAGAGAAGCACACAGATGAAGAGCACACAGATGATGAACAGCACACAGATGATGAAGAGCACACAGATGATGAAGAGCACACAGATGATGAAGAGCACACAGATGATGAAGAGCACACAGATGATGAGGAGCACACAGATGATGAGGAGCACACAGATGATGAGGAGCACACAGATGATGAGGAGCACACAGATGATGAGGAGCACACAGATGATGAGGAGCACACAGATGATGAGGAGCACACAGATGATGAGGAGCACACAGATGATGAAGAGCACACAGATGATGAAGAGCACACAGATGATGAAGAGCACACAGATGATGAACAGCACACAGATGAAGAGCACACAGATGATGAAGAGCACACAGATGGTGAAGAGCACACAGATGGTGGTGAAGAGCACACAGATGGTGGTGAAGAGCACACAGATGGTGAAGAGCACACAGATGATGAAGAGCACACAGATGGTGAAGAGCACACAGATGGTGAAGAGCACACAGATGGTGAAGAGCACACAGATGATGAAGAGCACACAGATGGTGAAGAGCACACAGATGATGAACAGCACACAGATGGTGAAGAGCGCACAGATGGTGAAGAGCGCACAGATGGTGAAGAGCGCACAGATGGTGAAGAGCACACAGATGATGAAGAGCACACAGATGAAGAGCACACAGATGATGAAGAGCACACAGATGGTGAAGAGCACACAGATGATCATTCTCCTGCTATACACTCATCTATCACAGCTCTACAGTAAACAAGATCTGTCTGCACCGCTGCTTCAGTACAGTACTACAATACAGTACAGCATACTGTACACTGACATAAGAGACACTGTGAACATGAGACTGTTTTTATGTTGGGATTCACTGTGTGATGAAGAGTCTGGTGAGTGCTTTATCTGATGCTGAAGTGAAGTAGCAGAGTGTAAATATAGTGATGAAGAGCACCTTGTATTCCGGCAGCTGTCGCAGGAGGAAACACGCCAGAACCTCATCGCAGTGAAAGGTGCCGTTATGAGTCCCGATCTTCATCTTCATCTTCCTCAGAAGAGCGTTATTCAGAAACACTTGACTGACCGACCAGCGGAGCACGTGCATCAGCTACCTCTTCTTCTTCCTCCTCCTCCTGAAGGGTTTCAGCGGCTGGAGAAGCAGCGTTAGCGCCACCTGTCGGTCAGGAGTGACGCGATCTCACTGTCCACTGTGTCTGTCATATGCATGATTTCATCTGTTGCTCTTAATAACACACTGTACTGGTCTACTAGGGCATTCGGGAGATAGTTTAATGCTGAGCTGTGCAAAACCCAAGATTTGTTGACAAAGTAATTGCATTGTTATTAAAACATTAATTTAGCACACAATAATGAATATACCTGGTAGATGTTTCAAGCTTTCTCTTAATGTTTTATTCATTGAAAAACTGCCTGTGCTTCTTTATTAGCCAACAAAAACATGCCAAAGATTCCTCAGCACACACAGTTAAAGCCATTTAAAGTGAGTTTACAGTTGATTAAATCTGAAATACATCACTTGCGGAATACTCATGTCTATATTAACTACAATATCTATTTCAGCTTCATCAATTCCTGATTATTAACTTTGATCAATACATATTTACTGCTTCAGGTAGTGCAAAGAAACATTACACTACAGGTGTTGTGTCTGAAGCTTCCTCAGTTAAAACTAAACGTATCCAGGCCAAAGCATATAGGCCTACTTTTTAATTGTTTAACTTTTTGATGAACACAAGCGAGGAAGAAGCAGGCCTGACAGCACACATATCTCAGAGACGTCTATTCCAGGTGTGCGTTTACATCTGCTCATCTGCAATACGTTTCTGAGACTTCTCCTGTCAGATGTTAAAGATGTTATTTAAGATGTTTATGATTTAGAATGTATGTAAAAATACCTTTTAAAGAGGTTTATCAGATGTTTGTGCACAGCAGATGTTTTCCAGACGTCTTGCAGACGTATGTGTGTGTGTGTGCTATCTGGGACCTTTCTCCTTAATGCATAAACGAAGTGAGCTTGTTTAATTACAGTTGTCCATTCTCAAATGGAGGCAGATGTCTGACATTTCAGTATGCTGTTCACAACTGAGTCAAGTTCAGTAAAAGTTATAATTAAATCATCAAAAGACTGATGATCTCTTCACATGTACAAAAAGCTGACTCTATTCCTACCCTTATTTATTCCTGTAAACTGCGACAATGCCAAAAATTCACTCAAACAGGGCGATACACAATGAGTACGATATAAGGTGCGCAATACATTATCTGCATTTGATTCATGTATGTAGTATATCCGCAGCGGACGTGGACCATTCATTGATCACGAGACCCTGAATCACGTCCTAAAGGACATACAGACGTCAACGGAGAGCAGGTTGTGTGTGCGTGCTTGTCTTCAGTCAGAATCACTGCTGCTGCTGCTGCTGCTGCTGCTGGATGAGGAATGCTGCACAACAACACCATACACAGCATCAAGACCTTCCACATATTCGACTATACACAAAATAAACGCAATATGCAAATATACACAAAAATGAAGCAGTCATGCCTTTTAACTCCATACATCTACATTCTCATTGCATTAAAAGCACTAGTAGCCAATGACAAATGTGTTGTATGATTTCATTTAAAATAAATGTATTTTATTTATATTAGTGTTTTTTAAATCTTATTTATTAACCATAATCATGAACTGTACCTGTCAGTCTTGCTCACTTTTCCGTAAACAATTGCGCATAAATCATAACTGGGACTAATTCAATAATAATGCCGGAGCCTCAACATTCGATTTGCAGCGTCCATTCGCGCTGATATTAATTATTTTATTTCAGTTCGTTTTTCAATAAATGTTGTTAGTTTAGTTTTTCAGTTATTTTGTCATTTTTATTTTATTTCAGTTTACAAAAATGTTTTTTGATCAGTCGTTTTCGTCTTAGTTTTAGTTTACGAAAATAACCTTGCTTCGGTGTGGCAGCTGTATTCATAGGGCCTTTCGCACCGCTTTAGTTCTAGAACTAAATTTACAGTACTAAAGTACTGGGACGATTTCCCAGTACCATTTAAAGGGTTGCATTTGCACAGAGAGTGTGTACTAAGAAGTGACATAAGCCAGTCGACAGCAACGTCATTTATGCACGGCGTTCAACAACAGAAACAAAGAACAACACTAACAACAGGGGGGAGAATGGAGGACGCTGTGATCGGAGCTGTGTTTTTGTTGTGTCTTGCGGCTTTCACAATAATGGAAATGGAAAGTTGACGTATACGTAAAGCGATTGAAAGAACGGAAAGGAGGACTAAGAATCTCCAACGACAACTGGCAGTGCTACATTTGCTACAAGTGCCTGCACTTCAGCGCCGTCCATCTATCGGTGTTCTCCATACTTGCGAAATAAGTTAACACAATGTTTACAGTATATGTTTACACACTGTTTTAAATCATGGCGGGTGAGGGCACTTTCGTATGCGTTTGGCCAATCAATGTCCACTTACGTCACGATTAGTACCAGTTGTGCTGGTTAGACCCTGCTCCGGAGTAGCAGCTAATCTGGTTCTCGAAAAAGGCAGTCCGGTACTAAAATCGCACCCAGTTCCGGCGGTGCGAACACGCCGAAAAGTGGGTAGTTCCACAATTAGTTCTGGTACTATGAAAAGGTTCCCGCGGTGCGAAAGGCCCCCATAATTGTCATTTATAAGGTCTCTCAGAATCAGCTCATCAGCGCAGCACTTGCTCAGCCTCTCACCTTGCCATGTTTCATGTGTTTGTGCTCCTTGTGAGCTTTATGGGCTTTATGGCCTTTCTTCATTTTCTTGTGTTTCTTGTGTCCAGGTGCGTGGACTCCTGCGGGGTGGCCCCCGTACTGAGGGACGGGGCAGGGGTGAGCAGCCCCGGGGAAGGGCCCCGCCGGGGGGAAGGGCCCTGCCGGGGGGAACGGCTGGTTGGGTGCGGGGTACGGGATGGTCATGGGATGGTTCATGGGTGGATAGACAGGGTTGGGTCCAGGCGGGCCGGATGGGATGGGCATGGCTGGGTATGCTGGGTTTGGAGGACAAGGAAAGGCAGGATTGGGCGGCCCAGCGGCTGGAGGTCCTGAGAGGAGAAAATCACAATACTCCAACACACAGAAAACACTCAACATCTACACAGGGAGAATCACCAACATGCTCTTCCAACCCAGATTACTGTTTCCTTTCTTCCATGAAACATAGACCTAAACTGGTTTGTTCATTAAATGACAACAGATGATTTTCAATGGCGAACTGCAGAAGAGTAATGGCAGGCCATACTGTATGACATCTCCATCTGCTTTCATAACAGAGCTGCCCTTTGACTTACAATTCAGGCTGGAACAGAAAATGACAACAACAACAATGGCAATGAACTGCTCAAAGTACTGCACCGCTAGTGTGTTTAATATCAACCGCTTGTGCTTCAGGACTCAGATGTGGCAGCCATGTGCACTGACTCTGACCTCAAAGAAGCTGAGAGCCTTTCCATCAGTCACCTTGTTGTGGTGGGTTAAACTAGCTACTGGTAGAGATCCTGGAGGAGCTAGCACCTAAACTAACAGCTGTTTTTAATACAGAAGGGGACAAAACTCTCTGTGTTTGGTGTTAAAAAGGCACTGCTAGAAGAACACAACCTCACGGCACACACACACACAACACACACATACACACACACACACACACACACACACACACACACACACACTCACTCACACCCACACACACACACACACACTCACACACACACACACACACACACACACACACACACACACTCACACTCACTCTCTCACACTCTCTCTCCCACACACACACACTCACTCACTCACTCACACACAACACACACACACACACACTCACACACACGACACTCACTCCTCACACCACCACACACCTACACACCACACCCCACTCACGTTCACTCCACACCAAACACACCACATCAGCTCCCACGACACACACTCACACTCACACACACACACACACACACACACACACTCACTCACTCACTCACACACACACACAACACAACGCACTCACTCCTCACAACACCCAACACACACACTCCGCACGTCTCACACACACACCCAACACGACTCACTCACAACACCACCCACCACACAACACTCACTCCACACCACCACCGCACTCACTCAAAACACACTCCCTCACACCACACACGATCACCTCACTCACTCACTCACCCACTCACACACACTCACACACACACATTCTCTCTCTCACTCACACACACACACCACACACTCACTCACACAACACCACACACTCACTCACTCACTCACTCACTCACACACCCTCACCTTCACAGACACACACACTCACTCACTCACTCACTCCCTCACTCCTCTCACCACACACACACACACACACACACACACACACCACACACACACACAACCACACACAGCATCACTCCCAGTCACACACACACACACACACACACACACACACACCTCACTCACACACACACACACACCCAAACTCCTCACTCCACGACACCTCCTCAGGAACACTAGACTTGTATCGAGCCTAAACACCCCTGACAGAGGCACACATAGACGCTGATGAGTTGAGAAATGATTAATGAATGCAAAAATCACCTTGATTTGGCCACATGTTTGTCTCTTCCAAATGACCTGCAACAAATAAAAAGACAGACGTTATTCTCTGATGTAAAGTGAACAAACACTAATGTCCACCAAAGATTCACCGCTTTCACTGCCCACCTCAAACCGCTTCTGTTTAGTTATATTTTTTATAATTATTATTACTTCCTGATATGTCTACAAATATGGTTTATTTATAGGAACTGTTTGCATTACATTAAGCAGTGCCTAAAATAGCCAAAGACAAATACACATGTGAGCAAGTCTAAACCGTCTAGATTTATAAACAGGTATGAAACAGAATGTGAAAAGTTCATTGAATGCCAGAGGTCAATGATATGGGATTTTACTGCTAATGCTTACAAATGTGAGAAAAAAGCCAATGTCAATTAATCAACTTTTTTTAAAACCATATGTCGAATAAAAATATTTCCAATTGTTCAATGTTGTCCACCCTTCTTTGCCTCACGATCTCTGTCCCAATCAACATGCTTTCTTTAATAAGCACTGCCCTTTCTGATGTACAGCCTGCTGTTTTCAGATCTGCTGTTGTGTATCTGAGTTTCATTTGCACTGCAGGACCACCTTATTTTACAGGTTAATTGTGATAGGAGGAATCTCACTTCACCACATTTGCAAGCAATGGGAAATCATAATAATAATAATAATAATATAATAATAACGACAATAACAAAACAAAAAAAAACAACAACAAAAAAATATATATATGATTTTTTCTAGATAACTATGATTTTTAAATTCAACTACATTTCTAGTCATTAAATACGCGTAAAACACAATTATCTGTGTTCTTTTCTGAAACTGCGCACTCCATGTAATCCACATCCGGGAACTGGAAACGCCCTGGACAAACAACAGCTCTCTCTCTCTCTCAGATCTGAACAACTAACAGAACTTCTGATTGTCAATAAGCCCAAAATACATATTCCGTTCACATAAAAGCTGTTAAAAGGCAATGATATGAAATAGCGTACCATTCAAATGCAACAACAAATAAAGTCATGTGATAGAGCCTGCTTTCAGGTATTGCGGTAAAGATAAGCCGATGGCAATTTCCTAAAGATGTATTTAGTATTTGCAAATAACGGCAACAGTAGCGTCACTAATGATCAGGTTTAGACACATACCTGCTACGACACCTGTCAAGCTGTAATGAGTCCCGCTTCCGCATTCCGCGAGCTCACCGATCACCGGCGGACTCTGACCGCCTCACCTGACAAACATCGACAGGTATATCTGTGGTTTTATACTGCAGCCTGTCGCTGTTCAGATATTCAGAGGCGTTTATTTGAAGAGTAAACTCTCAGCTGATAGTAATGGATGAATGGTAATTTTCAGAACAAAATCAAGTTCAAAAAGAACTAAATCAAACATGTTTGTTCTAAAAATTAATGAAATATAATGTAGAATTACAGTGAAATAATTCCACTAGCTCAACTTACCCCAGGACTTTCGACTCGTTACCCACTCCTACCATTTTAACAAACCTATATAACTAGCAGTTTAGAGCTAATGTCATGCTAACAGTATAGCCTCCTATTAGAACTTCATGATATTTCTTTCAGATTTGTCTGTAAGTGTTCAGACACAAGACGCATGAATCCTTGAACATTGAAAAATCAGTTTTTTAACCTAAATGTGGCCATTAATCATCCCCTGGGCATCTCTCCATCACAGGGTGAGTAAAATGGATAACTCTTTACATATTTGTGGTCACATCACCAATTGTGTTTAAGGTTGTCTAGAAACAAGGGGTGGCTCTCCCCTACTTTAGCCTGATTACATTTCTGAAGAAAAAACAGCACTGTTTGCTCCTTACACAATTTGAAAAGTACTCTTTACATTTTTGCATTTAATTTCTTTCCATTCTTCTTAATTACTAGTAAACAGAATGATGTTTGTTTTCACGCATCAAGCACATGTGTTCAGTTTCAGGGGTGTATTCCAGAAAGGAGGTCCAATAAAACCTGCTTTCTGGGATACAGCCCTGGGGTCCTCAACGCTGGCCCTCGAGAGCCAACATCATGCAGAGCTCAGCTCTGAACAAACACCTGGAGCAGCTGATCTTCAGAAGCACTTGATATTTAATCATGTGTAATTATCAGTCATTAGCTGCTTCAGGTGTTTGATCTGAGCTCTGCAGGAACAGGATTCTGGATCTGTAATGTTGCTAGTGTACATGCAGAGGTTGCTACAACGGCCTTCTTTCTTATGCTCTCTGGCTATGGAGCTGCTGGAAACACTCCCGTCTTTAAATGTATTTAACATTTTTTACAGTCGAACCTAAAGGAAACATGAGCTTGATTTAGGTCATCTCTAAGCGTTAGATAGAAGATGAGGAACATTTTGCCTTTTTTACATTTATATTTATAAACAAAGCTGTCCAAAGGCGATCCAAGAACACAGGAGCAGAAGAAAACACCACATCTCTGCACATTTTACAAAGACAAAACGAAGGAAACGCTTCTTTACGCTTCTTCAGTGTCATCCGCCCAATCTGCCAAATTTATGGAGAACAGAAAGACTTTTGGCAGGAGTCTTTACCAAATCTGGCATCATCTCCTTGACTCATTTTATGATTCCTGTCCCCTCTTTCATCTATCATTTTCAAACCTCACAGATTTGGCGTCAGAAAGATCCAGAATGTGCTGAAAGACGTTAAAGGGACTCTATGAGCAGAGGGTCCTCTGAGGCGCAATCTCACTGCCCACAGAAGAAGCAGTTCAGCAGTCTGAGCTGTGGTCAGTGTCCGAGGCTTTCAGGAGTGACACAGACCTGAGCAGGTTGTTGCTGATGCATCTAATCTTGTGCTAATTATTTCTCTCAGTCAGCACAGATGCAGTGTCAGAGCAAAATTCAGTGATCTCTATGGTATCAACGGATCGTTTCAGGGACTCTTTAAGCTTGCCCTGCTGTCCTGAGTATTTAAAACGGGAGGTTAGGAGCCCAGCGAGCTCATCATGACAGGAGCAAACACACTCGACAGGGTCATGTGTACATTCACATGGGACTGCAGATGAAAATTAGCCTGTATGGCTAAATCTGGCACATTTACATGATGGACTTGAGTGCTCATGCTAATCAATGTGCATTGTCCCTTTTAAAATAAAAAAAATAACAGAAAGAAATGTATGCATTTAGCAGATGCTTTTATTCAAAGTGACTTACAAAAGAGGAACAAAAGCTATTTGTCAAAAAGCCAACAATATTGGTAACAGGTTTATTAGATAACTGATGAACTAAAGAAGAGAAGAGGAGAAAAGCAGAGAAGCATCTGCAGGTCGGTGTCTCTCCGGCAGCAGGGTCGCAGATCGCTCACATGAGACCGGATCGCTTACACGCTAATTCTACAGGTTTCCATTGATTCTGAGATTCTGCCTCTGAATGTTTTCACCCGTCTTCTTGAATGGAGCGAACAAATATTTGTTAACAAACAGCAGGTTCTGTGTGTTACTGCAGGCTATCATCCCTAATTTTAAAATTTAATTCTGTTCCTCAAGAAATCTTACCCATTAATTTGGACTAAAACATTTCCCAACATTTTTTCATTATTTACAAATTTTAAAAATGTTTTGCTCAATATGTTGCTTGAACTCGATATTAAAGGTTAATAGGTTTCAAAAGATTTCAGTCTCAATGATGTTGGGCACCTGAGACCCTCCGGTCACATTAGAGATTAGGGAACAGATGAGGAATGGAGTCGGGCTCTGATGTCCACTGCTCTTCCAAATGCTCAAGAGATGCTTTAATACAGTTTCAAGTACTTCATCAACTACACTTTTATAACATGCATCAACTGCTACACATCAACATGCATGAAATAGCAGTTGTGTGTAAATCCACTGTTTTTGCACAACAGTCTGGTAAGTTGGGTGATTGATTGTTCAATACCTCGGCTGCATCAGAAAGCTTAGACCAGGGGTGTCCAAACTCGGTCCTGGAGGGCCGGTGTCCTGTGGAGTTTAGCTCCAACCCCAATTAAACACACCTGAACCAGCTAATCAAGCTCTTACTAGGCATACTAGAAACTTAAAGGCAGGTGTGTTGAGGCAAGTTGGAGCTAAACTCTGCAGGACACCGGCCCTCCAGGACCGAGTTTGGGCACCCCTGGCTTTAGACTGTATCAGAGCAGAATATTTCAAAAGATCTAGATCCAGTCTGGCAAACAGAACTTGCAGCAGGAGAGCCTGATTCAATAGGAATCAGTGGCTGCGTCCGAAACGATATATAGTAGGAAAAAAGCAGTATGCGAGCGAATAAGTATGTTTGAATCCTCAGGATTCATAAAACCGTAGGCAAGAATACATGGGTGGTGCAGTAATTCTCTCGAGATTCGGATATACGTACACTTAAGTTGCGTACAAATATGCCTACTTACCTATTATATAGTTGGGAAAAAAAGAGTACGTGAAGAAAGAAGAATGTTAGAAACCTCAGTATTCATAAAAGAGTAGGCGAGAAATCCCCGGATGTCCCACTGCTTTAGTCCAGATTCTGAAGTGCTCATCGATGGATACTCTTCTATCCCAGAAGCCCACGGGAGATCAATACGTCATCATCAAACGTGACGGAGAACAGCGACGAGGGTGTTTACAAATGTGAATATTATAAATCAGAAACACGGTTCCTTGTGTTAAAACCACATTTGTGTAGAGTAAACAAGCTATATACCTGTTTGACTCTGTAAAGCTGCTTTGACACAATCTGTATTGTATAAAGCGCTACATAAATAAAGGTGACTTGACTAAAACTGTTAAACTGCGGAAGGTGTAAAGATGCTAGACAGTAACGTTACAGTATATTTGTGATTTTGCTGTAAAAACATGTTTTATTATGCATAGCGAACAGGGGAGCTCCAGTAATCACACGTACGTCACCAAAGTGAATTTGCATAAACCATATACATCTTAAAGACAATTACTAAATGTGTATTTAATATCTGACAGGAAAATGTTCTAAAAGAATTAACACAGCTGGCAATAGAATGTGGGTTCACTGCCTGTGAATACATGATCGTTAGAACGATTAGTTTGAGTAAAGCTTTTATAGTTTCATGCATTGCTGACTTGTATATGTATGCATTTGTTGTGATGCTTACTTTTATTCATCCTATTGTTGTCAGCAAATAACATATTTTATTAATTCATGCATTAATTCATTGTTTGACTGATGTATTCACAGCAACTCCACTGGTCTAACTAGTGTATATTCATGCATATGTCGTCATGACAAAACTAATTACATTTTGGTTGTCTTACTAAAACATGTCTTTTTCAGTAAAAAACAAAAAGAAAAAGTAATATAATTAATTATAGGTCAGTATTTATCATTATTATTGTTTGTAAGTGTTGGGGTTGACTAGCAATTTATTCTGGGGTAATCATAATTTTTAAGTAGTAATGGTCTACTTACTTTTTTCGAGCGTAAAAGCAACAGTCTTTTCCAAAGGCGAGATCTTCGAGCAGCTGCCCGACGTCTCCTTTGTGCAGATATTGCAAACGCTGAGAAAGTTGGACGCTTTTGTAAATGCAATATCTAAAATGCAATAAAATCAAGAATATGTGGGTTGTTAACTTGTCTTTAAACTTCATTTAATTGACAAACGTACAATTAAAAGATATCCAATGTTTTTACTGACCAACTTAAATGTATTTTGTAAATATACATTTTTTTTTAATTTTGAGGGCTGCAACACACTCCACAAAAGTTGGGACAGAGGCATAATAAAAGTGAAAAGGTTATAGAATATCCAAGTTAAACTGTTTTGAAACAGTCCACAATAAGCAGGTGAATTGGTAATAGGTCAGGGTATCATGATTGAGTTTATACAGAGCATCCTGTCTTTGCCAGCAAACCTGGATCGTGGCTCACCACTTTGTCCCAAATTTCATGAGAGACAAATCAAAAATCACATTTCCCAATGCAAAATTGCAAAGATTTTAGGTCTTTCACCAATTACCACACGTAATATTGAGTAAAGATTCAGGGAATCCAAAGAAATCACAGTAGATGTAGGGCAAGGCAGGAAACCTCAGCTGAATGTGCTTGACCTTTGAGCCCTCAGATGGCATTGCATAAGAAACCATCATGCTGCGGTGTGAAATATAGCCACATGGGCTCGGGAGTAATATGGAAAACTGTTGTCATTTAACACAGTCTGCAGCTGCATCAAGAAATGTAATGTGAATCTCTGTTACACAAGGATAAATCTATACATCAATTCTAGGCAGAGACACCATCCAGAGACCATTCAGACTTCAATCAGTGACAGGTGCAAAAGCAAACATTCGTCATGTTATGGGGGTGCATCAGTGCAAACGGCATGGGTGACTGGCGTATGTGTGAAGGTATCATTGACATGAAGGCATATTTTGGGATTGTACAGAGACATATACTGCCATCAAGATGACATCTTTCATGGGAAGTTCATGTTATTAGATGCCAGCTCTCGTTCTGCATGTGCTACAACAGCGTGGTTTCGTAGACACGTGGATGTGACTGTCTGGCCAGCAGATCTGTCTCCTATTATTAGGATGACCATACAGGCCATTTTTACAGGACACACCCCTGCCAGGATTTCTATATTGCCTAAAATATCCAGGTTTAGGCTTTGTTTGCATGTAGACCGATCGATTGTTATATGACATTATTTCATGAGAGCTAAAGAGAGCAGAGCAGATGGCTCCTTATGCTTTCAAATCGCTCTCGCGGCACTTTGGTGTCATTCAACGATCTGTGCGCAGCTTCAAGTCGAACAAACACATGTGCGTATTTGCATCGCTTTGATCGTTCTCTGTAGATCCCACCTTCTCACATGCCATGATTGGTCCATTGTGTATAATTCTTGCATGTTATTGGTCAAACTACTTTGGATGTTTTAGGTAATATAAAAATCCTGGCCAGGACGTGTCCCGTATGAACGGCACATATGGCCACCCTACTTAATGAAAATATGTGGTCCTCTGAAAGAGCAGACAACAATGACTATGGACTTTTGAGCAGCTCAAGTCTTGTATCAAGTGTGACTGGGCAACAATTTTGCTTGCAACACTTTAACAAATAGCATCCTTAATTCCCAGATGATTAAAATGTTTAATTAAAAGGAAAGGTTACTTGACACAGTGGTAAACATGCCTCTGTCCCAACTTTTTTGGAGTGTGCTGTAGACATCTAAATTAAAATGTGTTTATATTTACAAAATAAAATTAAGTTGGCCAGTGAAAACACTGGAATTTTTTCTTTGTACTTTAATCAATTAAATAAAGGCTAAAGAGAATGAACAAATAACATTCTTGATTTTATGGCATTTCACAAAATGTCCCAACTTTTCTGGAATTGGGGTTGTAGGTAAGGTTTGTGGAGTTACTGATGCTATGAGGCGTTTGTGCACCTGTCGCTCTTATCTTTTTTTATTATTATTGTCAAACTTATAATTACATACAAGCTCAGGGAAAGATGGCTGTATCTAACAATAACAAATTATAATGACAAAAAATACAGAAAACATAAATATAATGGGTTTGCATTCATCATACAAGATTATACACATAGAAAAAAAGCACAATGACAAGGTTAAATATCTTTGAATAATTCATCATGATGCATTTTTTTAATAACCCAGAGGAATGAAACAAGAGAGGTAAATTCAACAAGAAAAATAAGAAAACATAAAATATAAAATTAACAACAATTAAGAGATAACGATTTTGGGTTTTTGTAATAAAAAATAATACCTTTAAGGATAAAACTGTGGGTCAGGTGTTAAGTTAAAAACTTAAATTAACCCCAAATTTATTACAATCACAAAATAAATAGGCAGCCGTTTCTTCAACAAAACCACAAAATGAGCAAATTTCATCAACATCAAAATATTTACAGATAGATTAATTAAACCTGCCGCTCGTATCTTTTAAGTTGTTGTGCTTGTAACGTCGTAGATCACATGATAACGTCAACATGGCGGATGATGTCTGGATCGCATTCACACTTAACGAGATTTGGCTGTAGAGTACGTACTCTTTTAGCGCTCGTTAAGGAAGTACTTATTGAAATTAAGTACCTACTCAGTGAGTATGCTGTTTCAGACGCAGCCTCTGTAACATCTCACTGTTACTGATTCATCATGCAGCTCAAAGCATTATGGGTAGAATCTCTCGTCAGTCTATTCTGATTCATCAACACAGTTTCACTGATGATTTATCATAAACACTAAACCCAGGATAGAGCGGCTGAGTGAATGTGGTCTGGACTGTGTGGATGAGGCTCATTGTGTCAGAGACGCTGTAGAAGGACAGAGTTCCTGCACTGTGATCCACAAACACTCCTATTCTGCTGATGATGGACTTCACAGAGAGATCAGTCTGTATGTTATTGTGTCTGAATGAGTAACTGGAGGAAGAGCAGAACAAACTCCAGGACTGATCATTACGTCCAAACACACACTCATAACCCCATCCCTGCTGATGCTTTTATATGACACTGATATAAACACAAAACCAGATTCACCTCCACTCCACTGCAGCTCCCAGTGACAGCGTCCACACACACTCTCTCTACACAACACCTGAGACACACGATCAAATCTGTCTGGATGATCAGGATACGGCTGGAGTTTGCCAGTGTCAGTAATCACTCTGTTGCTCTCAGACAGATGGAGGCGTTTATTTACTGTGTTCAGATCCAGAGTGAGCTGATGGGAATCTGATGGAGATAAAACACATCAGAATCAGGAATTATGAATGAATTCCTTGATCAGACCCACAAAGACCCGATCTTTAAAAAAAGACTATAAAATGACTAAATGTAATATGGAGCTAACCTACACCAACCCTAAACTGACCTGAACCTCACAGAAAACATTCTCTATATATAGTCTCTATATAAAAGGTACATTTGTAAGGAATGGCCCATATACACTGAACATAATTATTAATGCAACACTTTTGTTTTTGCCCCATTTTTCATGAGCTGAACTCAAAGATCTAAGACTTTTTCTATTTACACCAAGGCCTATTTCTCTCAATATTGTTCACAAATCTGTCTAAATCTGTGTTAGTGAGCACTTCTCCTTTGCCGAATAATCCATCCACCTCACAGGTGTGGCATATCAAGATGCTGATTAGACAGCATAATTATTGCACAGGTGTGCCTTAGGCTGGCCACAATAAAAGGCCACTCTAAAATGTGCTGTTTTACTGTATTGGGGGGTCTGAAAACCTGTCAGTATCTGGTGTGACCACCATTTCCTCACGCAATGCAACACATCTCCTTCGCATAGAGGTGCACAGGTTGTTGATTTGTGGCCTGTGGAAAGTTGGTCCACTCCTCTTCAATCGCTGTGCGAAGTTGCTGGATATTGGCAAAAACTGGAACACACTGTCGTATACACCGATACAGAGCATCCC
>JADLZN010005610.1:0-279862 GCA_018155175.1 Sinocyclocheilus anophthalmus
TAGCAGAAGCGGCAACACACACACACACACACAACAGAATGTGGTAACAAAAGCCAAAATGTTATGTTTCTATTTCCTTTTTTTCTCCCATTACCCCCTCCTCGTCACCTCCTGTGGGTCTACGTTTAAACAACCAGTCAAGTGCTAATATTGAAAGAGGAGGACACGCTGAATGAATGGAGGACACGCTGCATTAAGAAACACACATTAGCAAGAGACGACAGGGAATATCTGTCAGGTCTCGCACATACACATCTAACATGAGGATTATAATATCTCATATAATACAGACTATTCCTTACGGGTTTACAGAGGCCACAACATCACAGATAATCCATAATGGTTATGCATTTTTTGTTTGATCCATGGCATCTGGTTTCTAGGTTATATGTATTCATGAGCTGTCCGTGAGAACAATGACTGTGTGTGTTCGATCGCTGCTTGAAAAATAGTGTGAAACTACTTTAGAGTATCTGTAACAAGTTTAGAGATACATACCTTAAAGGAGACATATCATGAAAATCTGCCATTTCCAGGTTTTAAGTGCTATAATCAGGTCCCCAGGGCATCTACAACAAGGAGAACGTTGAAAAGATAAATAGTACTTGTTGTGAGAAGCTTTTCTGCAAGCTTCTGAGAAAACAAGCGCGTCTGATTTTGCTCCCTTTGTGACGTTGCAAAGGGATCTCATTATGATATTACCGCGCTTTAATCTGTAAGTTTCCACCCACGGCATTGTCATTTTGATTTCGCAAGCGACAATGGTGTAACAGCTCTAATGCCATGGCGAAAGTTTGAGCAAAAACATGCTAACTGTTCTGTCATTGGCTGCACAGACGAGCACAGAACACTATTTAGAGTCCCAGCCTCAGAAGAGACAAGACAGCAGTGGATTTATTGACTTATTTAATGTATATTGCTGCTGCCACAAAGATCTAAAACATGCAATTTATTTCCCAGCTCTTTACCTTCACAGGACCCAAACAATTGTAAAACGACTGTTTTTTGTAACCTGTGTGTTTTTAACATAAACTGTGGTATGAGCGGTAAGGTTAGCTCCTATTCTGGGAAAAGGGCGGCGGGGGAGAGCAGCCTCTTTGCAGTTAAAGAGCAGGCCCGAAAAAAGCCTTGTTCTGATTCCCTACATCGCATTTTCAATATATAAATGAATAGAATAATGATTGTGGAGTTTTTGAGCTGCAACTTCCCAGACACATTGGGGACACCAGGAGGATTTAGTACATTTAGTAAAAGGGGCATAAATATGTCCCTTAAAAAACAATTAAAAACAATTGCTACCTCTTGGAACCGTCAAATGCAGAATGCTACAGAAAACATAAAGCTCGATCTCCATGTTCACTGTTCATCCATTGTGGTACGAGAAGTAGCTTCATGTCTATTTCTATCTTGCTGAAGCTTAATTGTTGTGTTTTACACATTTGAGTAATTTACGCATTCTTGCTGCATAAACGTATAATTCTTCCAAATATATACAAAGAAATCGCACCACCCCAAAATTTTAAAGGGGGTGCGTATCTCTCGCCCTCTTTTTTGTTCGAACCCTTAAATGACACACAACGCCTTGCCTTTCTCTCTTTATCTCCTCATCTCTTTCATTAGCTTCGTTAATGTATACTTTAAACATGCTATGGCGGTGCTGTGGCCCATTTAAGCCGTATTTCCTACCCCCCACAGACATATAGCTTCTCTACCCCCCATGTTTCACCCTGATGCTCTCTGCTCCAGTGGGGCAGAAGAAGGAAGAAATGCCCTGAGGGTCGCAGAGAAGCCATTCTGTTACTTAGTTCCACTTAACACACTTACAGAGCAAAGCAAAACAAGATTGCCTTCCTAAGCCTTCATATACAGAGACAAACACACTTCTATACAAATACAGTATCTTATTAGACCAATAAAGCACATGCATACTGACACACACTCATGTTTGAACACATATGTCCCATTTCAATTGAATAACCAGCAGCTACTGCAAGGTCTGCAATTCCCAAAGTATTCCCCATATTTTACATGTTAATGTACTTTTTACATTTCTTATGCCCAGTATTTGAGGAACAATCTTGTCTGCTGCTTATTGACCTAAACCACAAAAGTTACTGTCCTCTAAAATCAATCTGTCTGTGTGACAGCAGCCCATTTTAAAGGAAGGAGTATGTTTATTGAGACTAATCGATAGATTAAACAGCATATGATGGGAACAAGACAGACGCATGTGATAAATTCCAGATATGAGCTCTTAAAGGAGACAGGTAGTCTCTGTCCAGTCTGATTCTGAGAGGGTCAGTGATATGGTGGTATAGGAAGAGTGTGGTTCATTGTTTGCTGTGTTCGCTCCTAGACTGAAGTATGCAGGAGTCTTTGTTTGGCCAGTCAGTAATTCATTCATAAAGACACTAGACCGATGGGAGACCTCAGGCGACCGAGGAATCTGGCACCCCGTGTGCCATCTCTGTCTGACTGCGAACAGCTGAGAACCGCATCAATGACCCCATGCATGAGCCCAGACAGACCGGTATAAATATTAGTGGTCCACTGCATCTAGGTTTTTCTTTCAGGTTTGATTGTCTCTTTACCTGGCTTAAACACATTTTAGGTGTTTATATACTTATATAATCTTTTATCTGATTTGTATTTCACTTTGCTGTCTGTTTTCTTTTGTATCTTTCCTCAGAATCTCAGCTCAGCTGCTTTTTCAGTCATCTAATCACAATGAATCACATTCCACAGAACTGTAGACAACACACACACACCCCCCGCGCCTACACAAAAACACACATGAATCTCTGGCGGGGTCTGGTGGTTTACGTTAAAACTTTTAAAGGAGGAACATTATTCATGCGGTAAACAGCAGAAATTACAAGGCTGCAAAAATTTCCGACAGACGCTTAAGGACAAAACTTTGGGTATGGAAGCTCTGGACCAATCTTTCAGAACTAAAGCTGCTGGCATTCGGTTTTCTACTTACAAAAATGTGAATGCTGAAGATATTTGTGACCGAACAGCCCAATAGCGAAGCCAAACCTGCAAGATTACTCCGTTCCCGTGCGGCCAATTCACACGCACCCAAAGGGAGCTGGGGAGAGAGAATATACACTGCGGGATACTCTCTTGGCTTCCAAACATGTCGGTCTGGATGGAGGGTTTTTTCATCACAGACATTGTTGTTGAGACCTCTCAAAACAAACCCCACCTACACACTTCGCCACACACGGCATATGATTGTCCACCAGGCACAAAGACAGACTTTCAAAACGCCTCTATGGCAAGTAAACCTTTATTACCAAACCAGTGTGCCTTTCTCACTGTCAGCGTTCCCTCCAGCCCAATCCACAGGGGCCCAGAGAAAGTCCAACAGGCAGCATAACTGTCCAATTGCAATGGACATCGTGAAGCGGAGTAAAATAGCATGGAATACAGTTGATAGTTGTGCATACCGGGTAAATCCTAGGTCGTGGTTGTTCCTCCAATAAATATACAAACATTGTGGTCTTGACGTCTTCGCTTATTCCTACGTAATGTCCCTCCCATTATGGGCTGCATCCAGAGTCTCTGTGTTCTTGTCTAATCAGAACTCCACAGCACACTCAACTTCCAACAATGTGATGATGCGTCTGTCGGTGAGGTGCAGAAGGGGTGTGTGTGCTCTCTCGCTCCCTTGGCACTCCCGTTCCTCCATTGGCCTCCTCCCCTCTTTCCCTTCTCAACCTCCCCTTTTGCTCTTCCTCTCTTCTCTCTCTCGTTCACCTCCACTGGATCACAGTAGTATCTGCCAGAACGCAGCTGGGTCTGTGCCTAAGCTTTGAGACCACCCCGTTTCCTTTTAATGGTTGCCTGTGAGCCTAGATACCATAATGGTGTCCACAGACCACAAAAGCACTGAATACATATACCACAAACATACTACACGTATATCAACATTTTAATTATTTTACTATGAAAGTATAAAAAAACTTTAAAACAATGTTATTGAATGTAATATATGAAAGTAGTATTATTAGTTGTCCTTTATTAGTAAAAATATATTCAAAGGGATTTATAGCTTACATTCCTTAAGTGTGGTAAACTCCAATAAAAGATCATTTAATGATGCTGTGGCTGAATGGCGTAAAATATATAAAATAAAAAAAGTAAAAAGTAGAATAAAAAAATATCCAAATTACACACGCATTATGTTGTGGTATTATTAAAAAGTAATAATAAAATAAATAAATAATTAATTATCATATACTAAAACTCTAAGGTTACGGTTTCCAAGCAAAAGTACATTACTTTTAATAAAAATAAATGCAAAGATTTTTTATGTGTGCTAAGATGCTTGGGGAAAAAATTTGTAAAAAAAAAAAAAAAAAAAAAAAAAAAAAAAAAAAAAAAAAGATGGCAATATACGTATTCCATGTCACATAGTTTTGTAAAGACAAGCAATTCAATGTTGCACTGAACAGCAACACTAAGAGACACCAATCTACTGAACAATGACATCTCCTCAAAAGGCCTAATTGTATTGGGTAAAATTAAAGGTTGTCTAGCCTGTCCCAATCAGAACACACATTACGATCAGGCCTATAGAGAGAAACTTCCTCAGTTTTCTGTGTATTTGTGGCTGAAAACAGAGATGTTGTGCAATGTTGTGGATCATATCCACCTCAAGCTAGTATATCAGTGGGAGAGGGGGGCGTGGGAAACTCTGCACTGATCCTAGTTGTGGAGATCAGGGATTTAACCCACGGCAAGCTGCTGGGAAACACCGCTGCACAAAGAACCAGCATTATTATTTCAGATACCCCACTGTAAACGCTGGTCAATGATTAACTTGTGCTTACAAACCTACTGAATAGAAATCACAGGTACATGTATGCATGTACATTCCTTGAGTGTTTCCTCTACAGGCTGCCACAGAACTAACCCCTTCATGCTGTTGTGCCAGAGTACAGAAAGAGTTCAAAACAGGACGCTATTGAAAAAGCGTATGAAACTTACAAACTAGTTTACTATATAGATTTACACATAAACAAACACTTCCACATAGACGAGCAAAAGCAGATATGACAAGTAAACAGTGACAAACACAGAGGCGTCAGTCTGGTTGTAATTCTGGTAAAAGTTTCTCTGGGTCAGGCTTAAGATAAGGGCGGCTGTGTGGCCAGGATTCTCATGATTGTGAGGGACAGATTTAGAGCATTTCACACAGATCAGTGAGTATGACAAAACCTACGTCTATAGTGACGTGCTGGATGAAGGGGAGGAGAAAGAGAGTAAGAAAGAATATTTAAAATCAACTACATTTCTAGACTTACATAGGCTTTACACAGACTCATAATCCCTTGGCAAGATCTATTCTCTACTCTATTTTAGGAAATAAAGAAAGACCACATAATAGTTTGCTCAAAAATATTCATAGAAAATATAAATTTCTGTGTTGCTCATACGAGCGGCCATATCTGATTAGTGAACAGACCATTCTTTTGAATTTGATCTTTTCATTTGAATTTTGAATCGGTTCACAAAACTGGTCTGAAACTGGTTTGTGAAATGTACTGATCTGATTCTTGAATCACGACTTTATGATCAGAAGTGAATAATGACAGTTGATCTCAGTTTGTTCCTTACATAAAGCTTTTATATGGCTTCCGAAGACTTTAACTGTACTTTAATGGTGCTTTTGAATTCTTTTTAAAGCACGAACCCTCCAGTCCCCATTTATTGAAAATGCATGAAAAAGATTTGTATTTGATAATGGGCATTACAATGTTCACGTTTTAAGAGATTTCAAAGGAACATGCATCATTACAAGACACCTGATTCTCCTGCAATGCATCTTATAATTGCTTCTGTACTTCAGCGACAATGAGAGCCAAACATGTCTGTGCAAGGAGAAGGGCGTGGAGAATTAGATGATGTCTCGTACTCCTTTCATCACCAACTAAACTTCCCCTCAGAACAAAGCCGACACACCTTCCCTCCTCTGGGTGTTGACAACATTCACACAACAACCAGGCTCTAAGGAATCACAATGACGTTTGTATCAGACACACAAGAAGTGAATAGAATTTAAGTTCGGTGATGATTTACCACAAGCACAAGTCTCCCTACGCACAAGTAAATTCTGCTGAATAAAGCAAAATATGGCTGAAATATCACTCACTGCTGACTGACACTAAGGTGATTCGTTAAAGCAGCATGTGGTGTTAGACAGGCAATACTCCATTCAGCCGTCGAACTGCCCTCTGTGTCGTTTAAGTTGATTTGTAGGCTGCGCCAGAAACAGCTGAAGTGCATAGGACTTATATAATAAAAAATCATACAAGCATTAAAAAGAATGTGCTGTAAATAAATGGTCCTATTAGGTATTTGTTTTTTTTTTTTTTTCTTTTTTTTCTGTGTGTATCGGACAGGTCGATAGTCGAAGTGATTAAATAGATATGAATATAAAGCTATTCGATTTAAAGGGGTTCATATGATGCGATTTCACGTTTTCCTTTCTCCTTGGAGTGTTACCAGTGATTGGCATCGATAAGATCCGGCAGTTGCAAAGATAACGTCTCAAAACCAAAGAGAATTTTTATCAAGTTAAGACCTGCCCCGCCCCCCCTAAACGGCGCGTTCTAACACGACCCCACATCTCTCCTCTATGTGGAAATCTTTGCATCATGCGCCCATGTGCCCGCAACAGCAGCCGGTGTGTGTCCGTAACCGCCGGTAGTGTTGACGCGGCCATGTCAGGGAGCCGCTGCTGTGTTTCTAGGCGAAGCAAAGGCACTTTATTGCTCCGAAAGTCGATGCATTATCTGGGCAGGCCAAACACTCCCACTGTGGCCGAACCGGCGCGGCTGCAAGTGTTCGCTCCGCGCTGACCCCGGGTCATAGCGCGGTTAAATGGGGACCGAGCTGTGCGACCGACTCGACAGCGTAGAGAGGACGTGTTTACTAGCGCCACTGAGCTGACAGCGCGGCGCGGATCAGTTACAACAGCACAGCGCGAACATTACTCTTCTTCTTCTTCATGTTTTAAGGCAGGTGGAATCCAACGTTAAGGTGCATTACCACCACACTGTGCGAACCATACTCTCCGCCGCGTTCGTGTTTTTTCCTGCACATAAACCATAATGAGTTAGTACATTTCTTTTGCTTTTATCTATCTTACTACATGTCAAAACAGTTAGGTTAGTACTTTGAAGCAGTATAGCCTATATTTAGTGTTCACGTTCACAGCAGAACTCCATTAACCTCGTAGAATTCCAATATTTTATGGTTCATTCATTCAAGGCAGATTTACGTAAATTTTACATTTAAGGACTTTGTGTAACTGTAGCATATGATTCTGCTTGCACACAACGCGTCAATAAAATGTACCCCAATTTTCCTATGGAAATCGGAACTAACAATGGTTTTCTATGTAACGTGCAGTAAACCATGGATTGATTGTCATTTTTGAACCACCACTACAATGTTTGAGTTCAACGGTTCGTGTCATAAACATCATGGTTAATTTGCCTGGTTTTCGCTAACCTAACACCCTGCAGTGCCAATTCAAATACCTCCTATGAATTTACATCATGTCCCTATGTTTGTACGTTTTTTTAATTAATAACTTGATTTAGTATTACTCTGGAGTGTAGAGAACAAAGCCTTACACCGTAGTCATTATATCCACTTGCATGTTAAAGTTACAATAACAGGTCCTGTATAGGAGGACCACCCAAATTCCATATATACTACGCTATTACTAATGGTTCACCTTTAAATGGGCCATATGTGCTGAATCCAGACTTGAGACGACCACAACACTCTAAACCCGTCCCCATAACATATCTTATCTATATACGAGAAGTGGCGTGTGCTCCTCAAAGACTATGGTATGTAACCATTTATTACAGTCTTCTTATTTTCTTTGCCGTTTTTTTTCAACGTACCTGTTACTGTCGGCGCAAGGTTAGCACCACCAATGAATAACTTAATACTGATCTTATTATGTTCTGTGCAGGACACAAATTCGGAGAGAGTAAGTTCGCCCCGGAGGTGGCCCGGTCCGCCCCTTAACGTTTTGGATTAACTGCTTAAAACCGAAGACGAAGAGCGCATTTCGCGCTGCGCTTTCCCTGATCCGCCGCCCGCTGTCCAGCTCGGTGCCTAGTAAACCGTCCTCTCTGCAGCTTTGAGTCGGATCGGACAATTGATACGCGCGTTTGTCCCACATTTGGTTGGTTCGCTTCCCATACATGAAGATTACTACAACAGAACAGACTGCATTTTATGACGACAGTTTGTGACTAGGAGAGGAGGTCATTATGATTGCCCCATGACAATCCGGCGCTTCTGAATCAGCTACTGTTTTGTTATTAGTTTAAGTATTTGCTATCGACTGTTCAAATGCGGAGTTTTGCGCATCGTGTGTGTGTTGCGCTAGCGAGAGAGAGAGAGGATAGCGCGCGAGCGAGAGAGCGAGAGAGAGAGCGAGAGTGAGCGCGCGTCGAGCGAGCGAGGAGAGAGAGAGAGAGAGAGGCGGCGCGCGGAGAGAGCGAGAGAGGGGTCCATCACAAACACATACCGCTTATCACTGTCGTCCGCGACTCTGTTCCCTTGGGATTGAATGATGTAAAACTATGCTTATGATATATAATATTTATGTCTTTACATTTATTTTTAAAGATGAAGCTCGTGATTATGGTAAAGGGGCGTTACATTTCCGACGAGTGATTGCTGTTGTTGCGGCCAGTCACAATGCACTGGGTCAGCTGGCCAATCCGAGCAGACTGCGCTTGTCGGAAGGAGGGCTTTGTAGAAAATGACACGTTTGAGAGAGGCGGGGCATAAAGGAACTACAATAATGTACACTATTTGAAAAATAATCTGTTTTTTGAACATTAAAACATGTCAAAATATTCTGTTACACCAAATACACAAACTTAATTGTCTTTAAAAACCGCATCATCTGAACCCGTTAAATAAAAAAGTATTTTTTCATCTGCCTCTAATGCTTTTTTAAGTATTTCTCTTCTTATATCATATATTCTATATTCTTCTAATATCCATTATTTTTGTTTTATATTCTATTCCCAATATTAATATTTCATTTTATCTTCTTTAATTGTAACTTTTTATGTACTTCTATAATTTAAATTTGGTCACCAGATGTGGTCTCTGATTTATGGACACACTGTATATGCTGCTGCAAGTCATGTAAAAACATTTGTGTGTGAGATTTGTGTGTCCATATCTAGAACTTATTCTATATCTAGTTCCTCTTTCACCTATAGGCCTATCTTTTCAGTAAGAGTATAGTTCAGTATCTTTCCACACACCTGCTGACATTTTCGGCTGTCTTATCTCTAACTGACTCTGCAGTGTGAAAGTGAGGTCACACTTAAATATAGGACATATATACTTTATCAAGCACCTCAGCATGAGACAACTCCTTCATAATCCATACACATACACAAATACGTGCTCAAACAGCACACAAAGGCTGCCAGTTATTATCAAAGACTACACAGTTTCTGGCTAAGTGTCTCAACTAAACTGCCCGCAGACCCTCCAAACCTGTCAGCGTCCTCTTCACAATCACACACACACAAGGGTAGATCACACCGTCATTTGTGCGATAAACTCTGTCCCATTGCTCTGCCCGCAGCAAGGTTGGCACGGTCAGCCTGCAGCTACAGAGGCCACCTGGATAAACAACTGAATAAATCACAAGAACCCCCCCCCAAACACCCCCCCCCCCCCCCCCCTTGTGACCCCCCACAGAGCGGTCCCGTTGTTGATCACAGCATTAATTCTAAAAACAGAAACAACTTAAAATAGTTTACCATCACTGAGAACATGAAACATGACAGGAAGATGTGTCATTTGGCATTTCCCCCTCTTTATTTATGGGCATGACACTGTTATATTCCATAATAAGGTTCTGTAAGTATTTCATTTTCAGTGGCCATTGAAAAGGAACCTGAAATCAATTTGTGGTTCCTTGTTAGACAGTAAGGATGAGAAAACATATACAAACGCAAATGGATGTTCTCTGATAAAAGACAGAGTGTGATGTCCCAGGATGTGACTTATCTACTGATAAAAATGACCTGTTCAAACAAATTCTAGCAGTTGTGTGTGTAATGGGGCTCTCAAAACATTAAGGGCAAATAATCCATGATAAAAGAACACACAGAAAGAAGAATAAAGACTAGTTATCTTGTCTATAATGATTTCTGTACAAACAAACCCGCTGTGACATATATACATTGACATTTTGTTAGGTTTAAAATCCAAACAGGAACATTTAATCACAGGAAAAACATAATTATCTAACTTAAACTTACTATTCATAATGATCAATTGTGCTCTTTTTTTGTGGTTCTATGAGTATCAAACACCACATTTGGGATGCTTTTTAAACAGCACTGAAGAAGTTTTCTTGTACTATCCAGTTGAATTTAATATACAATTCCATTCAAACGTTTCAGGTCGGTAAGATTTTTTCCCTGTTTTGAACGAATTCGTTTATGCTACCCCCACAGCTGCCTTTCTTACTAAAAATACAGTAACAACTGTATATTTGAAAATCGCGTCCATGTCCCCTAACTGTTTCTGTTTTATTATATTTTGAAATATAAGGTATTCCTGTGATGGCAAAGCTGAACTTTCAGCAGCCATTAATCTAGTTTTCACTGTCACATGATCCTTCAGAAATCATTCTGATATGCTGGTTTTCGACCCCATTGGTCTTCTAATGCCCGGCTCTAATGATCTGATGGTGGTCTGTTGGGGTTTCAATCAAGTGACCCTCTCGCTCTGTATTTCGATCTCGGCTTGAGTGCTTATAAACGAGTAACCGGCTTCATAGGGTTGGAGGTTACAGGCCACACTATAGGTGGCTGCCCAGACGGAGTGTCCAATCCTAAATATAACTGGAAGCCAGTGTAAGGACCTGCGGACTGGTGTAATATGCTCAGATTTTATGGTTCTAGTCACTAATTCTCGCCCGCCGCTTCTGCTGAGCTGCCGCTGTCTCCTGGTCTTCTTGGGCCGTCGGCGAGGCGGGAGCCATTACCATTGTCCACTGTGGTGCTAACGGCATTGCATACGTTCTCCAACTCTTTATGGACCCAACCCATTCTAATTCTTGCCCTGTTTTTTAGCTGATAGTTGTGATTAGTTCCTGCTTGACCTGGCCTCCTGCACCCTAAGGTCTGTCTCCCGAATACCCCCCCCGCGTCTGACTGCTTCTAGTTGTTTGGCCCCCTCGAGTCACGGTCTGCATTCACCTTGCGAATTATCTGGTTCCCCTCCCTGGCTTAGTTTTTCCTTGTTAACTGAGCCCGTCTCGCACATCCACCTGTTAATTTCCTCCCTGCAATGGCAGAGGCTCCTGGGGCTGTCTCTCCTTTGGCGATCCGTCGGTCAAAATCTTGGTATCATCAGCATAGCTGTGCTGCCATTGGTTCTTTTCCTTAGTCTTTGTGGGGCCTCTACGGCTCCCCCAGCGCCCGGTGCTCTTCACCTCGTTGTTTTGGTCCAACTCTTTCCCGCCCTGAGCACCAAGCATACTACCTTCCGGTTAATTCTGTCAACTTGGACTCGCCCTATGTCCCCATGGAAACATGCATACGAATAATGTACATTCCCTTACATTCCCGCATATTAGATGCAGCTTTATAGGCAGAGTGATTTCTCATGAATTACACAAGCTCCAGTTAAGCCCAGTAAAGCTGATGGGCATCATCTAACCAGACATGCTAATGCAGGAACACTGCTACATTATTACATCTGGCAGTAAGCTGGAAATATGGGCCAAGTCTATTGAGGGCAGGAAACCACTGGTTTCATGGGTCGTCCTTCTTTGGGAGATGTATTATGAATGGGATGAGTGGCGCCCACCCCAGGGATGGCGGCGGGTGTTTACGCTGTGTCGCCCCCCCCCCGGCCCGCCGTGGCAGATGCACTGACTTCCGGCGCGGCGCGCCAGCGAGGTGGATAATGGAGCAGAAGCGCAGGGGGGCGGCGGAGAGACCGCGCAAACGGAAAGCGGGTGTGGGAGGTTACCCGGCCCCATCATTAGGCTGGATGCCCAGACGGAGAGTCCAAGTGCTGAGACTCTCTCCAATTTACATCAAAGCCCCTGGGACAAGTCCCGGCCCCCCCAAATTAGAGTACAAAAGTTCAAGTGATGCCGACAAAGAGAGGTTCTGGGAACACGGGGGTTGCGACCAAAATATTCCCCCCCCCGCCACACACCCGCACGCGGGTCTTGGGCCTGCCCCAACACCATCACGCGCCTTTCTTTTCCCCCTCCCCATTGACATCGACCTCTCCCTCTAAGAGCTCTGAGGGGCCGGCACCGGGCCGGGTGACCTTGATGAGGTCTTCAGTGTGACGTCTGTTCATCTGTGGGCAATGTGTGTACGCTCCCTGTCTGCTTGATGTAGGCGTCTGTATTTGTTCCGCTGACCGCTTTACGCCTGTGGTGGATTATGGAATTTCTATGGAAATTCGGTAAGTGAGGGTTATGTACACTGTAAGACCAAAAACATGTAGACAAATTCATTCCTCTTAACGTTCCCATCTTTTAGGACTTTTTAATCGTCTAGGAACACTAATGTTACTCTTCCATCATGTTTACCCCCACCTCCGTAGTCGTAGTACAATAGTCCCCCGGCCACAGGCATTAATACTTTTCCCACCACCCCACACAGCCCAATCAGGCATATTGCATGATTTGCTGCAGGTCTGGGAGGTAATGGCTGCCTAAATATGTTGCGTTGCTTATTCTGTGTAAGACGCATTTTATTCACACCCTCGATGACGTTATGAAGGGAGTTGGGCAGTCCAAATTCTGTTCTTCACAGTGGTCTTTTCCAGCTTTCCGATGGCGGCCGCTTTCCTTCCCCGCGCGTAGTCATGAGCGCTATCCCACCCAGCTGTCCTTCTGCGGACGTTTCTTCGCTTTCCGACTCGCGCCTCCACGTCTGCGATTTTTTGGTACCCTGCAGTGAACTCCGGCTATTGTCGTAAACTTCTGGCCTATCTGACACGCACTGATGCTGTTTCCTGTGATTACAGACCGGCATACTATCCACCATTGCGATGCCCCTCGCATCGCTTCCTCGTGCAGCCCTCGTTCACCTTATTTGTTTATGCTTTTTTCCTCCCCTACATGCCGCCTTGTGTAGCCAATACCAGCTCTTCCACAACATTTACGGGACGTCGATGCAAACCTCATTTGCCCTGGTGTGTTGCCTTAAGTGCATCGCAGGTGTGGACCAACAGTTACAATGATAAAACTCGATTCCCTACTTCTTTTTTTTGTTTTCTCCCCCCCACAACCTCACCTTCAAAATCCGAAGTTTGAGTTTTAGCAATCTGGTTGTCCGTATGCTCAGGCCGTCCCCGGGACTGTGTGCCGAAGTATGTCTCATCATGATTATTGCCCTCGCGAGGGGCGGGGGCCCGGGGTGAGCAGAGCTCATTAGCATTTTAAGAGACAGGCCCGAGGAATTAACCGAAGTATGTTGCAGCACATTCATGAAGCCCCTAAAGGAAATCATAAACACCCTGGGAAAGGGCATCTGAGTCCCTTTCACCATCTTGCGCCCCACTTGGAACCAGTAAATGTCACAACTCAACCTGTGCTTTTACTCCTTCCCACCGTATACATCCTACGCGCATACCGTGGGTCCGGACAGTATCAGCCCCCCTCCGTTTCCCTCTTTGGTCTCTGCCGCCATTTGCTAAAATCATTTCAGTAATTTTTTTTCCTCATTAATTTAAACACAGCACCCCATATTGACAGATAAACACAGCATTGTTGACATTTTTGCCGATTTCTTAAAAAGAAAACCTGAAATATCACATGGTCCTCAGTATTCAGACCCTTTGCTCAGCATTTAGTAGAAACACCCTTTTGATCTAATACAGCCACGAGACTTTTTGGGAAAGATGCAACAAGATTTTCACAACTGGATTTGGGGATCCTCTGCAATTCCTCCTTCCGCCCCCCTGTAACTGTGTGAATGTAAATTCAGTGCTTCATGCCGGCTCAATCAAAGCTGTGCACATCTTCACGATAAGCATTCACCCAACCCCTGCTCCAATATTTTGCATTTTTCGTCGTCCAGAATCTCTGTCCCGCTGTCCTGGATATCTGTAACTGAACGCCTGGGTGCCATATCATCGAAGCGCATCGTCGCATTCTATTCTACTAGTCACCTACTCTATCCTGCAGTACCATAACACCTTCTTCACCTCCTGAATCATTCGAGGTATCTTACCCAACCTCCTCGAGAGTAGACTAATCTTCCACTGACACCAGTTCCGTGTGGCTGGATGTCAGACAGAGGTACTCTTTAACTCAGCTATGGCACAGCTGAATCCGTGGTAACTTAAAAGTTGCGTCGGCTAGTCAGCACTCTGGGAGCTGCTGGGTTCGCATGTGATATGGACAGTGTCTCAAAATGCTACAATGCCCACGGTCTTCCTAGCTGTCTACACTCTTAAAAATAAAGGTGCTTCAAAAGGTTCTTCAAGCGATGCCATAGAAGAACCATTTTGGTTCCACAAAGAACCATTCAAACAAAGGTTATTTAAAGAACCATCTCTCTCTTACCTTTTTATAATCCGAAGAACCTTCTTTCGCCCCAAAGAACTTTTGTCCCACAGAAAGGTTCTTAGAGGTTTTACAGGTTTTTATGGACCATTTAGCCACCACGGTTCTTCTAGGCATCGTTGCGTCCACTTATTTTGAAGAGTGTAAATGATAGCTTTCTATTGACTTATACTGTTCTTAAATTAAATAAAAAGCTTCTATAATAATTCATTACTTACTAAAATAATGTAAAAAAATCATTTATAACAATCAATATTATTATTAACTACGATTGTTACTATATTACTAAAAAATAAAAAATAACTAACTGTAAGGTTATCCCAAACCATAACACTGGAATTTTAATATTGAATAAACTTTTCAAGCATCGTCACAATATGAACTTCTGCTATACTTAACTTTAGACCCACCCTTATTACCCTAATTAAATACCCCACTCCTAAAAACAATTTTAATCAGTCATTACTATAATATTATCTTATTGTATAACAATTATGCTACTGTCTAATAAAAACAATACTGTACGCCTATCCAAACCCTGCACTCATTCTGTTCTTTACACTATGAACATTTTTTCTTTTGCTCTTTTTTTTCTGAGATTTACGTCTGTGTATCTTTTTAGTACTTTTGTCCCCCAAAAACTCTCGCTGCACCAACACATACCACCCCCCCCCCTATCTCTAGTTGCTTTGCCGATTTATCTGATTCTGCCTTTGACATCGATGGTGGGGCAACCGAGAACTTGTCCCAAAAGGTATATGCTGCTGCTCCAAACCCATTTTTTTGTGTATTTGGTGTAATGAAAAGGGTTAGGCCGTTTCCGGTTCCAACCCCCCTTATTTTCCTCCTGTCCCCTTCTTGTTTCTCCTCTAGCCGCCTTTCTGAAAGCCTGACTTTTCCACGCTCATCGGTCTGCACCGGCGTGGTGTGCTCTGATTGGCAGCTCTCCCGTGCTGGTGATTGGCCGCGATACCTCACAGAGTGGCGGAAATGTCGCCCCTCCCCCCTCCTGTGCTGCGTGTCCAGCGGAGCGCCGAGCCACCCCCCTTACCCCCTTACCTGCGGCATTTGTTGCCTCCAGTGGGGACATACTTCCGGCTTCTAATGCGTACGGTCTTTTTCCGCGTTGCGGCATCGCGACCTCGTAAACCTCAACCCCGTCTGCCTTGTGATCGGCGCCATGCCAACCACCCGTGTATTACACTGCTCCCCCTCGCGTCTTGCCTCCTCAGTGGGTCCCATCCCCTTTCACTATACAACCACTCCTTCCAGCTTGTGTGAGGTCAGCACCAGCCGGCTTGTCGTCTCCTCTTCCGGAGCAGAGACCCCCTTCCTCTACCCTGCGCTGGGACCCCTTGACTATTGGGTTGCCCCTGTTCTGGCCCAGTGTTGTACACTACAACTTACCCACTGCTTTCCGGTGTCCTCTTTTCTCGGCCCCCCACCCCGTAGTTTCGCTTTCAAACGAACCCGATCACACCTGCGGCCTTGAGGTGGCGGAGGCTGGCTTGATTGAGCAGGTGCGGGGGGGCTTGAACATGGCGTGGCGGTTGGGCTGCCCCCCCCCCCGGCAACCACATTTGATGACCCTTGGCTGGACTCTGCTTCGTCCACGGTGACAGCGCTCCCCGGCGATCCCCCCACACTACTGTCTACCCCATCTTACGATGTCTTTCTTCCCAGCGACCGCATGGATAAGCTCCAGGATGCCTGAAGCGGAGACCGTCCTCTTTTGGCAGACCCCACAAAGTGTTTCGCTTTCACGCCACGGCGGGCCGCGGCAACACTACTACAGCGAGAAAAAAGTCACCTTCTTTCTTTGCGGTGACCATTTGTGCGGCGTTCTGCCATCTTCCCCCATAGTGAGGTAGAGCTGTAGGGGGGTTGAAACGAGCCGTTTTAGGCGGGGTGGTGACTCTAACTTTTCTCCAGACTCTCTCTTTGGATTTGAGCCTTTGTCTTTGCACTTTCCAGATCTTCTTTATGCCCCACGAGCTGTCCATCCACCGAGACAGGAACCTTTCCTCGCCCCATCTGGACCCCTTTCCATCGCCTTTCTCCAAAGGCCTAGCGCAAAGATGTACCTTCTCCCCGATCTTCTCTAGTCGTCTTTCCTCCTGGTACTGGAACACCACACACTAGCTCTGCTCTCGTTTCATGCCTGGACCAACACAAAGCCCAAAAATACAAGGCTCCAGATCGCGCGTCATGTACTCCAAAGCGATGCGGCAGTGCCGTTCAGTCCGCCCCTGGCGTCTCTCCTTCCTTTTTCCTCGCTGTCCTCCCCTCCCCTTCTTCCTCCTGTGGTCTCTATTCCAGGTCCGGCAGACGGATGTGATCTGTCCCTAATTCCTCTCATAAGTTTTGCTTGTCTCTGTACACTCGCTACTGGCTCTGCCCTGGTACTTCCATTCTCCCTTGCCCGCAGCACCCACCCCCACACTCTTTTCAGGGTTCTTGAATGTGAATTGACTTTGAATTGCGGAACCAAACAGGCGTCTTTTGAATTACGGAAGCGGATTAACATTTTTGCGGAATGTATTACTATAAAACTTATTCACACACCATTTGCTAATTAAAACAACAATTATGAATCCGTTGATACTCTCATATTCTTATAATATTGATAATAATATTCATACAAATTATTTTTTAAATACTTTAAAGTTTAACCTATCCTCTAGAAATTTGTATATAATTTATCTACATTCATTATCTTTCATCCATACTAATACCTACACTTTCATTTAATCCCACAGGGGTGAATAAGTTCTATTTACGTACCACGAGGCTCACAGTGTGTGCACCAATCACCCCCGGTTTTTTTTGTTCGGCTCCAACCAAACTGTCATACTGTCTACGCTTTCCTTGGAAATGCAGCATGATCTCCATATGCGCTGCCAGTTTCAGAGCAAAACACTAACTGTGACATTTATCATTCACTGAAGCACTTTCTCGGCTGCGCATCCTGGTATTGCTTTAAGAAAGAGTCCAAACTAAAAGTTGCTGATTTTAGGTTGTTTGAACCTTAATAACAAAATTGAAAAAAAATAACAGTATATATTTATATCTATCTATATATCTATCTATCTCTATATATCTATATATATATATATATTATATATATCATATTAATTAACCTAAAATTTGTAAATATCAGCCTTGTTAAAGTTTGTATGTGTTACTATAACCTTAATTGTATTTTATTAATCCTCACTTTTATTTTAAAACTCCTATCCTCATCACCCTTTATTATTGCTTTATTTATTTGAAAAACTTACCTAAATACCGTGCAATAATACTATTATACTCTGATTCTTATTTATTTTCTCGTTATATTACAGGTCACACTGTATGCAGTGTGAGCAGAGAACCAAATCTCTAGGTGCTCTCTTGAAGAAAAAAAAAACCTTATGTGCAGCTCTTTTAATGAACAATTCATAAAAGAAAATAAATAAAATAAGCATAGAACACATTTGCATAATTAGTCCAAATTAATGGTGCGATCATTTTTTTATTTTTTTATTTGTCTAATCGGTTAATTTAAAGAGAAAGTCTGAACTTTTCGCAACACTTTTACACAATAAATATGATTCAATTTGTTAAATACTGTATGTCAGAGCTGAGTTCTGAACATTGTCTGTAATAACAAACACTCAAATCCCAACAAAAGATGAAGAGATGCTTAAGCATTATTTTGATGAGGACAGCAGAAAAGGGGCATGAGGAGGGAGAGATGGAGAGAAATGGGGGATTAAAACATCAGAAGGTAAAAATTCTTCCCAGACTGATGTCCTGTCCCAAAGGAAAGAAAAAAAAGAATAATCCCTCCCTTAAATGGACAGCCTGCACTTTTACCACCCACAGAGTGCTATACACACACACACACACACACACACACACAACATACACAGTAGCTGAGTAAGCAAATGTATGAACTCTTTCTAGTTTGTTTGCCCTAAAGATACCTAAAGGTGCTGATCTAGGCTCAGACTTCAATAAATAAAGCCAGAATTAGTTTTTATAGACCAATGACAGAATTATTTTGAGATCTGAATTTACCAACACATGTTTATTTTTAGATCATGGTGGAAACTTTCCTTTGAAGACCTATACCAGAATATTTCTGTATTTTTCATTTTATTTTATTTATAATTTTTTTGTTAATTTTTTCTTTTTGTTATTTTATGTTATTTTAACTGATCTTTTACTTGATCTTATTTCATTTTATATTTGATTTTATGTTATTTTAGTTCCCCTTTTCATTTACTTTTTCTTTCATAATTTCATCAAACATTCATGATAATTAAATACTTCTTAAATCATTAGTATAATAAAAAAACTTATATCTAAATCATTAAACATCTAACTGCAAGCCGATCCCAAACATCACACTCAACTTTTAATGTTTTAAAGAAATTCATAAAGAGATTTAGATATTTTTGTTATTTTTTTATCTTATTTCCTTTTGTTTTGTTTTGTTTTCTTTAATCATTTTTATTTTATATGATTTTTATATTTATATGTTGTTCTTTGTTATTTCCTTTTTACTTTATTTAATTCTATTTTTATTTCATTTCACTTTATAGTTTTTCTTTTTCATTTTATTTTATTTGATCAGGGACATGAACTAGGCCCGACTCAACAATCATCTATGCCACAGCTCAGATGATTTCAGGTTTTACTATCCTTGTGGTGACATTTGTTCTCTACAAAGATAGCAAATCCTGACCACCACACACAGAAAGCTATAAAAGAAGTAACTCCCCTACTTTAACAGCAGACATGGCTGAAAGGTCAGCTGAGGACACTTCAAGTGACATACTAGTGATACAGTTGGCACAAATCCTGTTAAATAACCTCTGCCCCTAGAGATCTGACCCGAGTATTCTGGAGAATAGTTCATAATCTGTCAAAAGATCTCATGAACAAAAAAATCCACAGACAGACAGTCTGCAAGGGCAAATTAGGACAAATCCAAAAAAAGAAGTCTACCAGCTGTATAATGCAGTTAAAGAGCTGTGTTTGCATGATTCATTAGAATGCTGAGAGTTATCAGAGATGCAGACATCCACACACACACACGCGCGCTGCGTTTGTACAATCCCTCTGCATCTTGAAAATCCCCCCCACTCTCCGTTCTCCAGGTGTTCATTTCTTTATCCGTACGCCCCCATTCAATTAATGACCTAATTTTTTTTTTTTTTTGCATCCCCTGTCTACGAGTCAGAATTAAAAAGAGGACGGACTTTTTACCAGCCCTATGACCTCCTAACTAGAAGCAGAGGTAGGAATGAAAACTGACTCTGGTATTATGACACTCAAACCATAATACTGATCATAAAAAAACAAAAAAAAACCCTTCTCTCCCTCTCAAAACAAAAACATGCAACCCTAAAGCAACTGCACTTAGTAAGAGGATGACAAGTCAGTGATTGCTTACACAGGTTAAACGATATTGACACAGAAAACATTGGGGTATCTCACAAAGGATATTGAGAACATGCACAGGTCATAAAGTCAAAAGAAGAATTATTATTACGGTATTATTTATTTATTTTAAAGAGAGCCTATTTTTAGTTTCTATTTTTATTTGTGTGTGTGTGTGTGTTTAACCGTGATTTAATGACAGTTAAAGACATTGCCCCCTGAAAAATAAATAAAGTGGTCCAATTAATCACGGCCATATATACTATTTAAAAAAAAAATGATACTTAAAAGAAACATTCTGACCATACAATACAAAATAAATTTTATAAACTATAGTATGCTTGATTTTCTTCCAGGGGGGGGGGGCCCCCCAACAACATTTACTTAACATATGCAGTGTTATACTGCCTTTAAGTTCTTCCCATTGTAATATGTGGCCTAATAGTAAAATATAAATTCGTTCTCTATAACATCTGTATTCTTTTTTTTAGCATACTTTACACCTAATATTTACTTTTTAAACTACATTTCCTTTTGTTGGATTAATTTACTTTATTTTCTTTTTTAGCAAGTACTTAAATCCATGCCATTTATTTTACCTAAGATTACCTGTTATATGTATAAACAAATTTGCTGTTTCATGTGAAAATGTTTCAGAGACACCCCCTCACACACAAACATCAACAAAGGAGCAGAACAAAATACATTCATTACGTTACAGCCTTCTGCATTGGATATCAAATGAATTTTTATTTTTTTAATGAATCAGGTCAAATAAATGTTTTTCCCCTATATCTTTGTCCGCTTTCATTGATGTTTAAAATTGCAGACTACATAAAGAATAAAAAAGGAAGGAGCTCAACTCACCGCAATACATATCCAGTTGTAAACATGCTTCTTTCTTCCTCAGTCTGACCACCCTGCAGCCACACCTGTAACGCTCATTTGCATGTGCTTTAACGTTTGAATTAGACATTTAAATAACATCTTTTTAAAGGAGCTAATCCTCAACCCCACAGGATACTAATACATAAATGTGAAAGTGATTTGTGTAGCAACATCATGTGAGCTTGGCCAAGTACATTCTGAACTCCTTACTTTCTTGAGCAGTAGTAGGGATCATTAGCATGTTTGTCCTATAACTACAGTGTCAAAGGTCAAGCTTTACAGTTCCACTGTAAAAACTGGCACAGAGCAAGACTTCGATAAGATAATAAGTAGCTACAAATAAGCATATTCCTTTGATGGTGTGCCAAATGAAACATAATAAAGTTTTGAGATCATAAAAGTCTATATACACACAATGACAAATATTATCACAAAAGCAAAACACACAAAAAGCTTCATTAAAACACTTTGAAATAATAGATTTATACCTCAAAATATAATAATGTGCAAAAAGGTGCCTGAATGTCTGAGGCCTCTAGTCAAAATGATTGTAATGTGCATTTCTTTTATTTACAATATTTACATTATTTTTAATTGTAATTTCATAATCTAATATTGTTATAATTTAATTGAAGTAAAATTGTATGCTTAATTAGGGATCACTTGTGAGATCTTTTAAGTTTTGCATTTAATTTACTTTATATCACAATTCATGTTTTAATTATTTCCAACATTTAAATGTTTCAGCTTAGATCAGATTTTGAATTAGATATGCAAAGCGGCCCAGCCAGACGGCGTCCCCTGCTTTTTCGATATAATTTCCATTTTATTTGTCTAGATATTATCTAATTATATCTTTATCACTATATATATCACACTAATCATATTTTCCTTACGCCCATGACTAACAAGCCGGGGTGTGTCTACGTGGTGGCCAGGGGTGGCACCGCCCCCCCCCCTGAAATTTGGCTGGCCACCCCAGGTGCCCCCCCTACCAAATGTCTTGCGATAGGCTTGTTTTTAGTAAATTTCTAATTTTAGGCGGTTTCCATAGTGTGATCTTAATGACAATGTCGAGAGCGCATAATGTTATGCGATCCATGTGCGCGAGGACGAATCTCTCCACTCCCAAGCGGATTTCCTTCACTCACACAAAACTGGATGTGTGTTTTTAACATACATCGTTCCGCAAACACAACTCCAGTGAAAGTGGACCACACAGCCATCCTCTATCCTCAGACATCACAGGCGCAGATTATTTCGAGGTTCTGGCTGAATAACACACATACCTGGGGGGCAAAGGTCTGGTCAGGAGGATTCTGGGGACATAAGAGAGCATTCAATGACCCCTGGCCTGTTGTATGAGTGCCATGTATGGCATCTGACCTCTAACCTAGCGTTGGTCCAAAGATATCCCAAGACTGAACATAGCCATTACAGTACAGGTGCATCTCAATAAATTAGAAAAAAAATGTCATGGAAAAGTTCATTTATTTCAGTAATTCAACTCAAATTGTGAAACTTGTGTATTAAATAAATTCAATGCACACAGACTGAAGTAGTTTAAGTCTTTGGTTTTTTTAATTGTTATGATTTTGGCTCACATTTAACAAAAACAAATTAAGCTATCTCAACCAATACAATACTCCAAGACCAATAAAAAAAAAAAAAGAAAACAAAATTTTTTTTTTTAGTGACTGTGACTTTGGAAAGTATGTTCATAATGTAAATGTACTCAATACTTGGTAGGGGCTCCTTTGGCTTAAATTACTGCCTCAATTCGGCGTGGCATGGAGGTGCTCAGTTTGTGGCACTGCGGAGGTGGTATGGAACCAGGTTTCTTTGACAGTGGCCTTCAGCTCATCTGCATTTTTTGGTCTCTTGTTTCTAATTTTCTCTTGACAATACCCCATAGATTCTCTATGGGGTTCAGGTCTGGTGAGTTTGCTGGCCAGTCAAGCACACCAACACCAACACCATGGTCATTTAACCAATTTTGGTGCTTTTGGCAGTGTGGGCAAAATCCTGCTGGAAAATGAAATCAGAAAAAGCTGGTCAGCAGAAGGAAGCATGAAGTTGCTCCAAAATTCTTGGTAAAAGGGTGCCCCAGTGACGTTGGTTTGCAAAAACACAATGGGACTAATTATCCCGTACTGTCCCCAACACCGCAGATGACATTGCACCCAAAATCATCACAGACTGTGGAAACTTAACTTTGGACTTCAAGCAACTTGGGCTATGATTTTCTCCACCCTTCCTCCAGACTCTAGGTTTCCTTGGTTTCCAAATGAAATACAAAAACTTGCTCTCATCTGAAAAGAGGACTTGGACAACTGGGCAACAGTCCAGTTATTCTTCTACTTAGCCCAGGTAAGACGCCTCTGACTTGTCTGTGGTTCAGGAGTGGCTTAACGAGAGGAATACGACAACTGTAGCCAAATTCCTTGATAAGTCTGTGTGTGGTGGCTCTTGATGCCACCACACATCACTCTTCACTTGAGTGAAGTTCACTCAAATTCTTGAATCAAATTTGCTTGAAAATCCTCATAAGGCGGTTCTCTCGGTTGGTTGTGCATCTTTTTCTTCCACACTTTTTCCTTCCACTCAACTTTCTGTTAACATGCTTGGATACAGCACTCTGTGAACAGCCAGCTTCTTTGGCAATGAATGTTTGTGGCTTACCCTCCTTGTGAAGACCAATGATTGTCTTCTGGATAACTGTCAGATAAGCAGTCTTCCCCATGATCGTGTAGCCTAGTGAACCAAACTGAGAGACAATTTTGAAGGCTCAGGAAACCTTTGCAGGTGTTTTGAGTTGATTAACTGATTGGCATGTCACCATATTCTAATTTGTTGAGATGGCATGGTGATGAATTGGTGGGTTTTTGTTAAATGTGAGCCAAAATCATCACAATTAAAAGAGCCAAAGGCTTTAAACTACTTCAGTCTGTGTGCATTGAATTTAGTTAATACACGAGTTTCACATTTTTAGTTGAATTACTGAAATAAATGAACTTTTCCACAACATTTTAATTTATTGAGATGCACCTGTATACTGTAAAAATTAGAAAATAATTTTGGAGAACTTCTCTGGAGAACTTCTGACAACTTTTGAAGCTGTCAAATATCCTATTGTGTGCTCAAGAAACTTGGTCCACTATGTAAATCAAGTACCTCAAATTATTTCCCTTATGACAGTCTTTAAACTTCTTGCAGGAACTTCCATCTTGTAAATTCCTCAGAAAACCACAATTTTGAGTTTTAAACATATCAATACATCCAATAGAAGATTAAATGAATATTCAATAATGGACTAGACAGAAGTCAGTTTTAACCAAACAAAAGCATCCTTTTTCAACTGTTACAAACTGAGAAGTTAAAAAGACATGAGACGAGATCAAAAGTAGAAAATTGTAAAGCTAAACCCAGAAACAAGGGCTAAAAAGTCAATAAAATCACCTTAGATTCGTTGATGCATAAAGAGCTCTTATGTAACATTAACACGAACCGAAACGTCCCCTTAGATTCGTACTTGCCTCCCACAGTGATCCAGGACATCTGGCCTTGTTGCTAGGAAACAGAGGTCCGAGCAACCACTCAGGTGGACATAATTAGTTTAAAAAATAATTTAAAGTCCCAAACACCAGCCTGAACACTTTAAAACACAGATCCTACAAGATCACAATGTTTCTTCAATTGTTGAATTAAATTGGGCTCAGTAAGATTTTTTTAAAGAAATGTAATATTTTAATTTTGTAAGGATGCATTAACCAAGTGACAGTAAAGACATTTATAATGTTACAAATTATAAATTCTTTTAACTTTGTTTATCAAAGTACCCCCCCCCCAAAAAAAAAAATCAGTTTCTAACTTTCTAATTCATTGAATCTAATCATAAATGTTTCTTGAGCATCAAACCAGTCTATGATGCAAAAAAAATTATCTATTTATCAATCTATCTGTTCGAAAAAGACATTTATGCATGCTTATGAATTCTTGCTGAAGTAAGTGTGCTTTAAGATTTAAAAAGGGAACTTTGTGGGTTTAGACGAAATTTCTACTATTACACCTCAAGCTAAGCTTTAACACAACCAAAACAATAATTATCCTCAAGCGCGTGCACGAGCAAGTCAAACGACGAAAAGATATGTGGTTTTCATGCATGTTTGCCAATTACACAAGATGGTCGAAGTCACAGTAACCTATTTATGTGCACAATCTCACATACAAAGTCAGTCTTTGTAGGTGCCACTGCAAAGTCTGGCCATCCAGCCCAGCCAGATGATGAAAGATTTTGGAGCATTCAGTAGAGTGGGGATGCTTTGTGTAAGACACAAAACCTTGTTAGTGTGTGTTGACATTATGTGGGGCCTATGACGGGGACGGGCGGCTCCTTCATTATTCATGATCCGCCTTGCTGATGCTATTTATACCAGCGTTTTGACTCATCATGCTCCAGTGATTCTGTCTGCTTCTGGAAATTTGTCCATGTGAGGACCATGATTGTACTTCCTCAATGCATTTTAAGGTCTTTGTGCTGCTGCACCTGTAATAAGAGAGGGCAGAAAAACGTTTTACTCACAATAAATTACATCAGAAATAATTTATCACATAATTCCCCTATTTTTTTCCTGTTTGGACAGACTGCATTGGCATAGTCGGAATACAGGCATAATGTAGGAAATGTACATATTGTAAAATAAGCACAATAAAGATAAAAAAGCCAAATTTGTACATTTTAACATCAAAACACTTGTATTTTGGGTGCAAATTTGGTTGGTATTTGAACTGTGAAACTCATCTGTGGGTCTTTGCAGGTCTTGGTTCTCTGGGGAATCTCATTTTCTCTGGAGAGGAAACTGGAAATGCCAAGTTTCTTCACTTGGGAGGCTGCCCCATTAAAAGAGAAAGAGGTTTCGGAGCATGTAATTTCAGCAGCAGTCCGCTGGCCATCTGCGAAAGCTGGCCTATACCAGGCGCAGTTGTTTAATAGCAGTTTCAAATATAGAGTCAGATGTCAAGGGCGAGACCACCCATTTTAAAATCCTTATTCATAGAACAATAATGACTCCCAACTCGAATGCTGATGATACACGGGGCAACTTTTTGATCAATGTTGTCCAGTCCACGTGCCAAACCAGATGAGACACCAGGCCCACGACAGATATAAAGTATCCAGATAGACATTTGTCACTCATTCTGAATGGGAAAGTGCCCAAACAGCATTGCTCAAAAAAAGTTGGCATGCAAAATTGCTCAAAAAGTTACCCCGTGTATCATCAGCCTAAGGGATTATACTTCTATATTACTGCTGAGAAATATTTTAAAAGCCTAAGGTCGTTTGGTCTATGGTCTCTCAGCCTGGCCAAGTTAGTTTACAGCTGGTCACAGAGCCTGACTCCATAAAAAGTGTCCACTTAATAACCTCAGAATTTTCACAAAACAAATGCAGAAGGTAAGACTGTTATGAAGTAATAATTTAATTCAAGTAAGTAATATCGTAAGTATGCACTCATTAAATGCATCGCAAACATCCCGAAATTACTTTTGGGTCTGACATACGGTAATGCAGGAAAAGTCTGCCATCTAGTGGTGTATTGGAAGCAGCGACCTCTCTTGACTCCAGGACCTGTCCATCCAGTTACACTTCCCATGGTTTCCAAAATACCATAGCTACTACAGTAAAACAAAACAAAAAATTATCTTCCAACCGTGTAAGCAGCTTTCAAACTTTTTGATGAGCGTAAAGTTTTATTGTAGTAAAAAATTATACCATGGCAAATTCAGAGTCCCTGAGACAAAAATTATTTTATTTTTGATCCCAGAAAAGTCAGTTTTATTTTAGTATTATTTATGTACTGTTATAGTATTTATTCATATTTTCAATTAGCTTATTTTTACATTTTCAGTTGCTTTCATTTGAGTTTTAACGCACAATGTGTGCATTTAAAAAATGTTTTTAAAATACATTTTAAATTTAGTTTTATTTATCATCAACAATTTTTATTAGTTTTAGATTACAATAACAACACTGAACAGAATCGGGTTTAATACTATACCTGCACAATTCATTTTTCCATCACAGACCAAAAGTGTAGTTCATAAAGACACACACATATCCAGTCCGCTCAATCTTTATTGAATAAAGCAGAGATCAGAGGAAATGAACATCACTTTGTAGCTGTAAGAAGTCAGACAGTGTCCACACAGACGTGTGCAGAAAACAAAACGGCTTTACATGGCTAAAGTACAATTCTTTAAGCATTAACTTGCAAAAATAGAGATGCAATTGTTAGAGGGCTAAGTGCTTAAGGAAGGGGGGATCCACATTGGTCACCAATATTTCAAAGCCAACTCTTCAATTAGAGCTGGACTTCACTGAGTGATGCCTATAATTCCACAGGCCAGGCGACCTCCAGCATTGCCAGTTTTAAGACTTTCTTCACTGCCTCCTTTACCCAAGTCATCCTCCTTCTCATGGATCTAGAGCAGAATTTACACAGTGAGGTCTGCTGTTAAACAGCTAGTTATTGCCATTAGATATGCTGCTGATTATAAATCCACTGAGTTGTTTTCTTACCACCATGGTCCTCCCAATGATGGAGTGTTGCCCTAACAGGGTCGCAATTTTATCCTCAATGCCAATTTTTGCAACACCATTGTCATCGGCTATCACGTTACCAAGGTCTCCGACATGTCTGCGTAACAGTACATCACTACTGTTATTATTACTATAAACACATCTGCTAGAACACGGCTGTTTGAAAATACACTGAAAAGGTACTGCATCCAGAATGTTTACACAGTTAGGAAAAAAAAAACACGGTTTGCATGATACCAGAAAATATAGCATTGCAATATTTAGTTTTCTGCCATATATTATGAAAATACTGAATTTTTCTTGTCTAAAGATTACTTCAATAGTTATATTTGGAAGAAATTAATTAATCATTCTAGAATGATTAGGGTGATTTATCTGCATAGAAAATGAAAATAATTTTTTTTAAAGCTGAAAAACGCAGAACACTATTTCTGAGGGTGAACCACCCTTTAGGCCTGAATGATTTTGAAAAAACTATCATATTTGGGACAAATTTGGGTTCAACACTTTTTTTTATTTTTCAGAAACCATAAAGTAAACAGAGCTTTAAAAAAAAAAAAAAAAAAAACTCTCCACTTGAATTTTTTCAGGCTACATTCTCACTCTGTTTGACCCATTCAGTGACTATACAAATAATTATGATTCTTATTGTAAATAATACCAAGTAAAGAATATTAATCAAAGCGAGAAATATATAGTAATAAATACTACCACACAGTAAAATATAAAAGCATGAAATGGACTCGTCTTTCTCGGATCTCACAGCTCAGGATTGTCAATAAGGATGGGTTTGGGACTATGTTGCCATCAACCTTTTAGTGTTTTAACGTTGTCATATACTGTGGCTGCAAAATGAACATCACATTTACAGATCAGGCAAATTATTCAAAAACTTCTGTGTAAATAACTGAGCAGCCGTCATTGAGATGAACAGGAAAGCTAATGAACAAATTACTCAACTTATTATAGACCTCTGTGCTCTCTGAACATTGAAATATCTTGCTGAACACAGAAGTAACAGAACCCTATTTAGCAAGTACCACTCTTTATAAATACACTTATTTGACTTGTAGAGATTTATGCAAATCAAAACAATTTGTATTTAACCAAATATAGACATTAGCATACAAGCAAAGGTGTCATGCCATACATCTCACTGATAAACCCACCTGTCACTATCAGTTGGTCCACCATGATTTTTACCATAAGGGTTGAAGTGTGGACCTGCACTGATGCAGCCTGTGAGGAAACAGAATGGTAAAGTCTATTCAAAATAAAGACATATCTAGGGGTTTAAGGTAAAGTTTCCAGTCTTAATAGGATTAACCTGTACTTTAAGGTCAGTGAATGGAGTAATGGTGCTTACCATTTGTGTTGTCTCCAAAAGCATGGACATGGAAACCATGCTTTCCTGGAGTAAGGCCAGTGATTTCACCTGAGAGCTTCACTGAAGACGTTTCATTCTAAAACAAACAGATCACTCTTTTGGTCAATGATAGTTTCATAACACTTCAGAAAGCAGAAGCATTAACTGTTAAGCATGATGCATGGTGCAGACAACACCAAAGTCATGGGTTTGATTACCAGGGAATGCAGGAACTGATCAAACGAATACCTGCAATGCAATGCAAGCTAAATTAAAAAAATGCTTAAATGTAAATACTTGACAGGGTTTCTGCAGGTTTTATGAAGGTAAATCTAAAACTTTAAAACCAAAAATATGTAAGGAATAAATTTAAGGTAACACAATATGTTCTCTAAATAAATGTAAATGTCTATGAAGCACACAATGAGCTGCACTGGCAACAATTCAAAGTTTGAAAATACAACTTCCTTCATTTTTAAAACATTTTACAAAAACATAGCTTAAGGCTTGGATAGCTCTGCTCGCAACGGCTAGAACATAGAAATATATTTAATTTAAATATATTATAAACGGCTGTATCTTCTAAACGCACTGTAATGAAAGTGATGTTCCTTCAGTGTTTTTGTCTGGTTTTCCAGTGCAAATGTCAAGATACATTTACTTGAGATGAAAAATGGCAGGAAGTCTTGCTTTCTGATGAAGTGAGTTTATGATTAATTATCAAATATCTAACGAGGAGGGCCAAAAAAAAAATCTTAAAAAAGGAAATCATTTTCATAGTCCATTGATAAACATTTGTTCCCGTTTTTTTAACTCCTTAATTCAATTTCTCTGTTCATATCTTAATTTTGCATCTCAAGTATCTTGATTTAAAAACACTTAGATAAATAAAACAAAAATACTAAAAGGAAGAAAATATTTTTTGGCACTGCATGCAACATTTAATTCCGTAACAATGAATAAGACTTTCTGCTCAGATTTAATTTGTGGAAGGGCGGATTAAATACTTTTAGGACATTTTAATACCCCGAATGACACAATGCTGGACAAAATGCAGATGAAACTTGATAGTACATAAACCGTAAAGACAAATTACAATAAATATCATTAGATCTGTAAATATTGTTATATCTGTAACTATAACAAACACGATAAATGGTGTTTGAAGAGCAATGAAACGCTTTTTCAGCCATTGCACCAGTACAGTTCTGCCAGCATTTGTGTGCTGTGATCGCTGTCCTATTTGGCAAAATTTTGACAGCAAACAAGAGACAGAAGACCATGACTCAACAACATTTCCCCTTCTAGTTTCATGAGACTTTTAAGGCAAGTCCATGACACCACTGCCTGCCACCCAACGCTTCTGAACACTGTAAAGTCCCAATTTCAGGTGCAGACGGAGGGCAGTTTCATCATTTGCATGCACGCGTTAAGACAAATAATTAGTATGCGCGTACACAGGGGCGCACACTACAGACCTGCCATCGTGTCAAAGGTCAATGCTGAGCTGCTTTTAACGGTTCTAACGCATTACAGCAATGTGACAATGCACATAAGTCAGTTAACAAGTGAAATCATGTATAACAGCTCACTGTAGTTTTTTCAATATCTGCATGACATTAGCACAGCTAATCCCGTGCAACTGCATATCACTGGACTTTAGAAATAAGGAGTTACATAGTTACATGACACGCCGCGCGCCGCGGGCTAACTCGCTGCTCTCCAGCTACGTCATAACATACGGTCGCAATAAAACACGTCTTTACCTGCTGCTCGAAATAAACGGTTCCGGTCACTTCCCCGGTGCCTTTGAGCACACAAACAGCTTTCATCGCCATGCTGACTTCGAATTATGCAAACTGTGAAGTTGTGACTGAGCTGAGAGTGAAAGAATAGAAACGGATACTGTTTGATAAGAGGAAGCGCGTGAGCCGAACTGACCAATCAGGAGGCAGAAGAGACTGGTGGACGCTGATTGGGTCAAAGTCTGGCGTGTCACGCTGCGTGACGTGAGGGACTTCGATATTAGGCACAAATTCTGTACTTCTCTCTCTTTTTTAAAAAGAAATCAAATGCCTTCATTGAAGTAGTCTAAGAATAATAAAAATAAAAAAGCTTTAAAAACATGTTTCGCAAGTATTTCCGTTTTTAGTGACGAGGTAATAAAAAAAAACTATTTTAATTCTCCATTTTTCCTTTTGCTTGTTTCTCATTGTTACTTGTTACAGAAAGTATAATTTTTGACAATTAAAAAGGTTTCAAAGAAAGGGATAGCAACTGATAAATCAAGCTACATGGTTGTCACTTGAAATACAGTCAAATGCCATCCTCTAATTCCACAGTCATGACCTATTCATATAGATATAGATGTCCTATTCAAACCATGATGAATCACAAGATAAATACCACAATATGGTTGTATATGCCATAAGGCCCAGTAAACACTTACTACTAGTTGGCACAAATACTTATAAATCATAAGATAAATGTTAAAAAAGACTGAAACAACTTGCATATATGTCAGTTCATTCATTTGATATGAAAATATTTTATTAAAACCAAATTCCTATCACTGAAATATTTGAAGTTCCTATCTCCAAAAACTTAAAAATTATAAAAACATCTTTTTTTTTTTGTATGTTGTAAACATTAAGTTAGAAAACATTACAGCAAAAGGGTCTTAATATCTTATCTTATTTTAGTCCATGTTTCCATTACTGAAACTCAACAGGGATATCATTGTAAAATGAAAAACAAAAAGAAAACAACAAAAAAACTGCCAGTCAAAATCTACAAACATTATTTGATTAATGTTAGCGTATTTACAGCAGAAACATTAATAGCTTCTTTTCCTTAACTTCCGTTTTAATACAACATTCAAGCTTCATTGAGGTGGGACAATAAATTCACAAGGCAACGCTCCACGTTTGCCAAAATACGGTTTATAAAGCCTGAAAAACTTGGTTTGGGATGAAGAACCAAGCATCATATGCATAAAGCATCCCACAATAGTTGGACTTTGCATTCTAGCTAGCAGTATTCAAGATTAGCACTGACATGTGAGAAGCTCATATGGTCTTGACATAAAAAGAGGCCTCTATGATTCTTCCGTATGTGTTTGTTTGGCAGATTTGTTCTCTGTAATACGTTCTGAGGCTTTAGAGTCTGCTGTGGAAGGTGTTGGAACATCTGGCTTGGCTTCAGGAAGTTCTTTAGTAGCATTTGCACTGGGCTCGTCGGTATTTGCTGCAAGTCTTTCGTTGGTTTCCTCACTGGCGAGACCCAGTCGATCGAGTCTATCATCTCGGTCCCAGCGTGTGCTCCTCTCTCTGCTACCTGCAGAGCGCCTCGACCGTTCTTCACCATCCCGTCCTCGATCTCTATCTCTATTTCGATCCCTCTCTCCATTCGGACTTCTCCTCCAGTCCCTGCGTTCTCTCTCTCTGTCCCACCCGCCTTGTTTTTCCGGCTCCTCGTGCCAGCCTCCAAATAGTTCACGACCATCTGGCCTTTCATCACCACGCCCCTCACCAAAAGGCCGTCGCCCTCCGTACCAGTCCTGTTCACGTTCTCTGCCCCTTCCTAAACCGGGGCGCTCGCCTCTGAATGGCCTCGCCTCGTGATCATTTGGCCCATCTGGTCTGGGTCCGCTCGGCCTCATAAAGGGAGGACAAGGAGGGGGGAAGGGGCCTCTGATGCCATGAGGAGGGGGCGGCATGCTGAAGCCCCCTGGTGGTGGCTCACGGTGCATCATCTGAGGTGGACCCCTTGGTGGCATCATCTGTGGAGGGATGGGTGGCATGCCAGGCCGAGGAGGTGGAATGGGGAAGCGCTGCATGTGTGGAAGCGGCATCCCTGGAGGTCGCTGGAGAGGCATCATACCCGGCCTTGAACCTAGAAGACCTGGTGGAGACTGCATGCCCATCCCTGCTGGACCTCCAGGAGGCAACTGGTTTCCTGCAGAGTTAATGAAATAACAATGAAATGACTTCACAAAAATGATCATAAAATCAACCATAAAAAAAAATAGTGTAGAGAGCCTGTCCATGCTGAACTCAGCACTGTGATGCAAGTGTTATTCTTAGTGTAATTTAAGATTGTTTTTAAAGCTAAAATTATTGTTAGATGATGGCAAAATGAGATTAAATATACAATATAAACTGATATACATCTATCTATCTATCTATCTGATAAGATAAAATTCAGGATTAGTAAGGTGTTTTATTTTATTTAGGTGTTTTAAAAAGAAATTAATAATTTATTAAAAAGTAAAGGCTTTTATAATGTTGTTTTAAATAATTGCTGCTCTTTTAAACTTCAATTCATATAAGAATCCTAAAAAAATAAACGTTTTAATAAGTTGATAAGAAATGTTTCTTGAGCACCAAATTATTATATTAAAATGATTTCTGAAGGATCATGTAACACTAAAGACTGGAGTGATGGCTATTGAAAAATCACAGCTTTGCTCTCACAGGAATAAATTACATTATAAAATATTTTAAAAAAATATTTCATAATATTTTGTGATTAATAAATCTACAGAAAGACACAGTGGGTACGGAAAGTATTCAGACCCTTAAATTTTTCACTCTTTGTTATATTGCAGCATTTGATAAAATCATTTAAGTTCATTTTTTTCATCATTAATGTACACACATCACCCCATAATGACAGAAAAACACAGAATCGTTGACATTTTGGCAGATTTATTAAAAAAGAAAAACTGAAATATCACATGGTCCTAAGTATTAAGACCCTTTGCTGTGACACTCATGTATTTAACTCAGGTGCTTTCCATTTCTTCTGATCATCCTTGAGAAGGTTCTAAACCTTCATTTGAGTCCAGCCGTGTTTGATTATACTGATTGGACTTGATTAGAAAAGCAACACACCTGTCTATATAAGATTTTACAGCTCACAGTGCATGTCAGAGCAATTGAGAATCATGAGGTCAAAGGAACTGCTGAAGAGCTCAGAGACAGAATTGTGGCAAGGCACAAGATCGGTCCAAGGTTACAAAAAATTTCTGCGCACTTAAGGGTCCTAGAGCATGTGGCCTCCATAATCCTTAATGGAAGACGTTTGGGACGACCAGAAGACCTTCCTAGAGCTGGCCGTCCGGCCAAACTGAGCAACCGGGGGAGAAGAGCCTTGATGAGAGAAGTAAAGAAGAACCCAAAGATAACTGTGGCTGAGCTCCAGAGATGCAGTCGGGCGATGGGAGAAAGTTGTAGAAAGTCAACCCTCACTGCAGCCCTCCACCAGCCGGGGCTTTATGGCAGAGTGGCCTGACGGAAGCATCTCCTCAGTGCAAGAAACATGAAAGCACGCATGGAGTTTGCTAAAAAAACACCTGAATAAGATTCTCTGGTCTGATGAGAAAAAGAGAGAACTTTTTGGCCTTAATTCGAAGTGGTATGTGTGGAGAAAACCAGGTACTGCTCATCACCTGTCCAATACAGTACCAAGAGTGAAGCATGGTGGTGGCAGTATCGTGCTGTGGGGGTGTTTTTCAGCGGCAGGGACAGGACAACTGGTTGCAATCGAAGGAAAGATGAATGCGGCCAAGTACAGGGATATCCTGGACGAAAAACCTTCTCCAGAGTGCTCAGGACCTCAGACTGGGCCGAAGGTTTACCTTCCAACAAGACAATGACCCTAAGCACACAACTAAAATAACGAAGGAGTGGCTTCACAACAACTCTGTGACTGTTCTTGAATGGCCAAGCCAGAGCCCTGACTAAAAAAAAAAAACACCCCCCCCAATTGAGCAGCTCTGGAAGGGACCTAAAATGGCTGTCCACCAACGGTTACAATCAACCTGACAGAACTGGAGAGGATATCTGCAAGAGGAATGGCAGGGATCCCAAATCCAGGGGGTGAAAAAAGTTGCATCTTTACCAAAAAGATCATGTCTGTATTACGATCAAAAGGGCTGTATACTAAATACTGAGCAGGGTTGAATACTGGACCATGGTATTTCAGTTTTTTCTTTTTTACTAATCTGCAAAATGTAACAATTCGGGGTTTCTGTCAATAGGGGGTGCCGTGCTGTGTGTACATTAATGTGGGAAAAAATTAACTTAAATGATTTTAGGCAAATGGCTGCAATATAACAGAGTGAAAACGTAAGGGGGTCTGAATATTTCCGTACCCACTGTAAATACTCGCCTGAGTTGAACCCCTCTATTCCATCACTGTTGATTCTTGGGCCCATACCTGCTGGGTCTTTCGACAGGTCCTTAACTGAGCTGCCAACTACAGGGGAAAAAAATCAGGTCAGTGTTGCTGTCAAGATGAGAAATGTTAATTACACTGGCTTACTGGTCACGCCCATAAAAATAAAATTAGGTAGGGTTTATACAATAAAGACCGCCCACCTGGAGGCATGCCAATCCCTGCTGTAGGTGGAGGCCCAGTGGCGCCCAGAAGAGGCATGGCACCCGGGGGGAGAAATCCTGAAACAAAGAATAATGCATGTTAGTAATTGGTACAATACTTCTCTGAAAACAAAACATCTATCCTGACAACACACTTATGATTAAACTTCAAATAATATTGTGTCACTAGTACTGCTGTACCTGGTGGCATCTGCATTGGGTTAAAGCCTGGACGTATAAAAGGACCCGGGGGTGGGGGAACTCCAGGTGGGAATGAGGGTGGTGGGATGTTCATGGGTCCTGGGAATCCTGGAGGTTGGACACCGACTGCTCTATTGGCTGGACAGGAGGAACCTGAGGCAGAACAAAAATAGGAAAAATGAATAAATAGGACCAACCCAAAAATCTTTAGGAAGTTGGAACCAGGATATTATGAGTACCTGCATAGGTACTACAGCGTGTCGCCTCCTTTTCCATTTCAGGCCATGCCGTTCTGAGACTCTTCAGCTTTCTCTAGCTCAATTTGAGAGCTTCTCCATTCTGAACATGGACATGCAAACAATATGTTAATATGTGCCCTCAACGCCTAGACAAATTATTAACAATAGGTTCCAATAGTTACCTGGTGCAAGAGTATCAGGGTCCAGCATCCCTCCTTCTCTAAACACATCCAGGTCCTCCATCTTTACTTTGGACCATGGTATGTAGGTTACACCCAACTCCACATCCCAACACTGCTTGAAGTCAGCCTTGATGCCCTTATTCAAAGCCCAGGCAATCTGGTGACATAAAGTGATGCAATAAAGGGTAAGAAAATAAATAAAATAATAAATTCTACATAATAATAATAATTCCATCAAATGTTTGGGTCATCACTTTTTTTAAAATAATTAAAATATATATTTTTTTATCAGATCTGTGCTAAAATGATCATCTGATACCTTAATGGCTTTCTGGTTGACTTTGTATGGACCTCTGCTTAGTTTCTGCAGAGCTCGATAGGCATCCTGACGATGAATCATGACAATGTAGGCACAACCACGAGGAGGAATCATCTATCAAAATCAGACAAGATCAAATGAGACTTCAGCGCAAAAATCCAACATCATCTTATGTTCCCCTAATTCTCAAGAACATACATTAATTGAATCTATCTGCCCAAACTCCTCTAGTAAACAGGCCACATCCTGCTGATGTGTCCTTTTATCCAGCTGGCCCACCCATAGCGTAGTACTGCACACTGAAAGAGAGAAAAGCACAATTTCACACTGGCATCAGGAAGAAGGTTTAGCACTTTGTTATGCATTCTTTATAGTGGCCAATTTTGCATAATCCAACCCTATCCACTTGACTAGTGGTTACAGTGGTGAAAGTGGCTTTGCTTACCACTGAGAGTGTTATTCTTTATAGGAGGAAGGCCTTTCTGTCTTCGTTCTCGTTCCTTTTCTCTGTCTCTTCTTTCCTGAGACCGCGAGCGAGGTGACTGATGCCGTCGTTCTCGAGAGCGTGATCGCCGATGCCGCATTCGTCTGGTACGGGAATTAGACCGAGACCTTCTTCTTTTAGGAGATCTGAAACAAAAACAACAACTTTTAACCTTGGCATGAGGACTGAAAAAATGTTTTTACACAGAAGTATGACGTTAGTGTTGTTCATAAGGACAGTAATTTAATTTAAGCACCTCGACCCTGAACGTGACCGTGACCTCTTGTCATCGTGGTAAGGCCTAGCAGATGCATCTGAATTCATAATTTCCTGTGCCACAAGTTATCAGAGATTAGTATTAAATTCTATGACAGCTTAACAGTTAAGAATCAGTTAATTGTTAATTTTCAAAATTATTTTACCGGATGCTGATGTCCAGCCATGTGCTGATTGAAGGTGTTATTCTGAGAGGGGAAAACTGTGTGTGACTGCCCCATCTGAGACATCATGTCTGGATAGGGCTGAGAGGTCATAAGACCAAAGCCTTGGACCTGTCCATTTGAAGGTAGAACAATCTGAGCATACAACAATAAAAACCAAAACGTTACTGACGATTTTTTAAATTAGAGAAAAATGCCATAAGAAAAAGAGATTTCATCCCAAAATGTCTCCATACTAGAATGTTGTAGTGATCTACCTGTTGCTGCTGTGTTACGGCCATCATATGCTGTTGAAAGTGCTGCATCTGATTGCCTGGTGGAAATCCTGGGACGGTCTGCTCAGGAAATCCCCTGCAGAGACACAGATGAAATAACAAATTGAAAGTTCTGCACAAACTTTGCAGGTGATATACTGTTTATCAGCATTCAAAATATAGTCAAATAGATGCTACTTACATAGTAGGTTGGACAGATGACGTTTCACCCTTTTTTGCTTCCTCACCTGCTTCTGGCTCATCGTCATAGTCAAAGCGATCCAGAAGTGTCTGAAAAATGAAGAGGAAAGAGAATGTCAGTGACTTTAGGCAAGGCAAGGCAAGGCAAGTTTATTTATATACCACATTTCATACACAATGATAATTGAAAGTGTTTTACATAAAATAAAATAAAAAAATAATCACAACAATAAAACAAGGAATTAAAAACATTGAAAATGATTAAAAAATTGATTTAAGAGGTTTAAAATGAATTTAAAACGGCTAAGAATAGAAAATGATTATGTGTAAAATATAGTGCAATCAGTTCAGACATTGCACAGTGATCATTCAGTAAATGCACAGCTAAACAAAAGAGTTTTAAATGTGACTAATGTTTTAGCACAACTGATCTCTTATGGAAGCTGATTTCAACTGCGGGTGGCATAACAACTAAAAGCGGACTCCCCTTGTTTTATATGAACCCTTGGTATTTCTAACTGACTCGATCCTAATGATCTGAGAGGTCTGTTAGGTTTATATTCAGTGAACATATCTGCTATGTATTTAGGTCCTAGGCCATTGAGTGATTTATAAACGAGTAAAAGTACTTTAAAATCAATCCTAAATATAACTGGAAGCCAGTGTAAGGACCTGAGGACTGGTGTAATATGCTCAGATTTTCTGGTTCAAGTCAGAATTCTGGCAGCAGCGTTCTGGATGAGCTGCAGCTGTCTAATGGTCTTCTTGGGAAGGCCGGTGAGGAGACCAATACAATAGTCCACCCTGCTGGTGATAAAGGCATGAACAAGTTTCTCCAAGTCTTGACTGGAAACAAAACATCTAATTATTGCAATGTTTTGAGATGATAGTATGCTGATTTAGTTACTGCTTTGACATGACTACTGAAACTAAGGTCTGTCTCCAGAATCACACCAAGATTCCTGACTTGATTTTTAGTTGTTAGACCCCTAGAGTCAAGGTATGCATTCACCTTAAGAACTTCATCTTTGTTTCCAAATGCAATGACTTCGGTTTTTTCTTTGTTTAACTGAAGAAAGTTCTTGCACATCCAACTGTTAATTTCATCAATGCATTGGCAGAGGAATTCAATGGGGCTGTAGTCATTTGGTGAAAAGGCTAGGTAAATCTAGGTATCATCAGCATAGCTGTGATAGGCAATTTGGTTCTTTCTCATTATTTGACTTAGTGGGAGCATATACAGGCTAAACAAGAGCGGTGCAAGAATTGAGCCTTGTGGGACTCCGCATGTCATGGACGTCCACTTAGACTTGTGCTCTCCTATACTCACATAATAACCTCTCCCTTCTAAGTATGACATGAACCATTTGATTACCATCCCAGAAAGCCCGACCCAGTTTTCCAGTCTCTCTAGAAGAATGTTATGATCGACAGTGTCAAACGCAACACTAAGATCTAGTATTACCAGCACTGATATTTACCCAGAATCAGAATTTAAGCGAATATCACTTATTATCTCAATGAGCGCTGTCTCTGTGCTGTGATACAGTCGGAAACCAGATTGAAAATTGTCCAGGTATCCATTTGAGTTTAAGTATTTGTTCAGCTGATTAAAGACTACCTTTTCAATAATCTTTCCTATAAAAGGAAGATTTGATATTGGTCTATAGTTGCTCAATATGGTGTTATCAAGATTGCTCTTTTTCAGAAGGGGTTTAACAACTGCAGTTTTCAGGGAGTTTGGAAAAGTCCCAGAAAGAAGTGAGGCGTTCACCACTTCTAAGAGATCTGCTTCCAAACAGTTAAGCACAATTTTGAAAAAATATGTGGGAAGTGTGCCAAGATAGCATGTTGACGATTTAAGGTGCTGTACTATTGCTTCCAAAATTTTGCTATCAATTTCTTCAAAAACAGACATAGTATCATCTTTTTGGTATTGTGGTCGAATCTTTCTGACCTCTGCATAACTTTGGGATGTGCTAATCGCCTTCCTGATATTATTGATCTTCTCAGAAAAGAAGGAAGCAAGCTCATTGCATTTGCTGTCGGAGAGCATTTCACTGGCAATCTGAATTGGGGGGGTTTGTCAGTCTCTCAACAGTAGCAAAAAGAGTGCGAGACGAGTGTTGTTTAAGTTACTGTTTATAAGGTTTGAGAAGAACGACTGTCTAGCTTTGCCTAGTTCCACAAAGCACGAAGGCTGTCTTTACAAATGCTATAGTGAATTTCAAGTTTCGTCATCCGCCCAGCTTTTCTGCATTGTCTTTTCATACTCTGAACTGCTGTTGATTCTGAATCAGTTGAAGCTGATTTCTGTCTGCCAGTCTTCTTGTTGACTTTCACAGGAGCAATGTCATCAATAATATTTTTAACTTTTGAGTTAAAGGAATCAAGAAGATTACCAGAGTCTGAGTGTAGAAATTCTTGGTGTTAAAGATATAGCCTCCATTAATAGCACACTAGTGTTTTCGTTAATGCATCTCTTTCTGACAGACAGATCTAGATTCAGTGGTAACAGAGATCAATATATCAAAAAAAAAATACAGAAGTGATCAGATAGTGCAACCTCCTTAATAACAATGGATGAAATGTTCAGACCCCACTGATGAGTAAATCTAGAGTGTGTCCACAATTGTGTGTGGGTTCATGCACATGCTGAACCAGGTCAAAAGTGTTTAAACTTCTAGGGCCACCAGGAATGTGCAAAACCTACACATATTCCAAAATTAACTGCTTGGTATTGATTGGACTGGTTTTGGGGTCATCTGTCTCTTGATGTATCAGAACATTTCAGTGTTGAAAAAAAAAAAAAAAAAAAGTAAAAAATAAATAAATATAATATATAAAATATTAGTATTATATCAAAAAAAATAGATTTGATTTCATTAAAAATTATAATTAAAAGGAAAATAAATGTTTGATAAACAAAAATATTCGATTCAAACGTCTTGTAGGTGTAAACTGGAAATACTAAAACGGAAATATTTCTGTGATGGCCAAGCTGAATTTTCAGCAGCCATTACTGCAGTCTTCAGTTTCACATGATCTTCAGAAATCATTCTAAATATGATGATTTGCTGCCTTTTGATGCTCTAGACACATTATATAATGTTGAAACACAGCAGTTTGTGAAAACTATGATCATTTTTTTTCAGGATTTTTTGATGAATGGACATTTCAAAAGAACAGCATTTATTTGAGACAGAATTTTATGTAACATATGAAAACTATTAATTACTAATAAAAAAAATACCCTATCTGTGTGTGTATATAAAGTGGTGTGAAAAGGTTTTTGCCCCCTTCCTGTTTTTGTAATTTTTTGCATATTTGTCACACTTAAAAAAATTCAGATCATCAAACAAATTTCAATATTACACAAAGATAATACAAAAGTAAATACAAAATGCAGTTTTTAAAAAATAATTTCATTTATTAAGGGAAAAAAAACTGTCCAAACCTACGTGGCCCTACGTGAAAAATTAATTGCCCCTCCTGTTAAATCATGAAAAAACAGTGATTAACCACATTATTTTAGAAAGAAGCTGAGTTAAATTTCACTAGCCACACCCAGGCCTGAGTACTGCCAGACCTGTTGAATCAAGAAATCCCTTAAATAGAACCTGTTTGACGAAGTGAAGCATGCTTAAAGAGAAACACATCATGCCGCGATCTAAAGAACTTCAAGAACAGATGAGAAACAAAACAGTTGAAATGTAGAAGTCTGGAAAGGATTATAAAGCCATTTCTAAGGCTTTGGGACTCCAGCAAACCACGGTCAGAGCCATTATCCACAAATTGAGAAAACTTGGAGCAGTGGTGAACCTTCCCAGGAGTTGCCGGCTGACCAAAACTACTCAATGAGCACAGCGACGACTCATCCAAGAGGTCAGAAAAGAACCCAGAACAACATCTAAAGAAATGCAGGCCTTACTTGCCTCAATTAAGGTCAGTGTTCATGATTCAACTATAAGAAAGAGACTGGGCAAAAACGGGCATCCATGGGGAGGAGTTCCAAGGCAAAGGCCACTGCTGACCAAAAAGAACACAAAGGGTCGTCTCAGATTTGCTAAAAAATATCTTGATTATCCCCAAGACTTTTGGGCAAATATTCTGTGGACTGATGAGACAAAAGTTGAACTTTTTGGAAGGTGTGTGTCCCGTTACATCTGGCGTAAAACCGACACAGCATTCATAAAAAGAACATCATACCAACAATCAAACATTGTGGTGGTAGTGTGATGATCTGGGGCAGCTTCAGGACCTGGACAACTTGCAATAATTGACAGAACCATGAATTCTGCACTCTACCAGAAAATCCTGAAGGAGAATGTACGATCGTCAGTTGGTGACCTCAAGCTCAAGCGCACTTAGATTATGCAGCAGGACAATGATCCCAAACACACACCAGCAAGTCCACCTCTGAATGGCTCAAGAAAAACTAAAGTAAGGTTTTGGAGTGGCCAAATCAAAGTCTGGATTTAAATCCGATTGAGATGCTTAAACAGTTCATTCATGCTCAAAAAACCCTCCAATGTGGCTGAATTAAAACAATTCTGTAAAGAAGAGTGGGCCAAAATCCCTCCACCGCGATGTGAAAGACTCATTGTCAGTTATCGCAAACACTTGATTGCAGTTGTTGCTGCAAAGCGTGGCACAACCAGTTATTAGATTTGGGGGAATTACTTTTTCACGTAGTGCCAGGCAAGTTTGAACAGCTTTTTTCCCTTAATAAAATAAATATCATTTAAAAAACTGCATGTTGTGTTCACTTGTGTTATCTTTTATTTAAATTTGTTTGATGATCTGAATATTTTAAGTGTACAAATATGCAAAAAAAAAAAACAACAGGAAGGGGGCAAAAGCCTTTTCACACCACTGTAATATAATATATACTGGATATATAAATATTTATATATTAAACATATCTATACATACACACACACAGTGGGGAAAATATTTATTTGATCCCCTGCTGACAAGTTTGCCCACTTACAAAGAAATTAAAGGTCTGTAATTTTTATGGTAGGTTTAACGTATAGTGACATAATACCAACCAAAAAATCCAGAAAAAAAACACATTATATAAAGGTTAGAAATTGATTTGCATTTCAGTGAGTGAAATAAGTATTTGATCCCCAAGCAAAACATGATTTAGTACTTTGTTGAGGGATTTTGATTCACTCCTCTTTACAGATCCTCTCTAAATCCTTAAGGTTTCTTGGCTGTTGTTTGGCAACTCGAAAGTTTCAGCTCCCTCCACAGATTTTATATAGGATTGAGGTCTGGAAACTGGCTAGGCCACTCATGACCTTAATGAGCTTCTTCTTGAGCCACTCCTTTGTTGACAATGTTTTGGGTCATTGTCATGCTGGAAGACCCATCCATGACCCATCATCAGTGTTCTGGCTAAGAGAAGGGGTTCCTCAGATTTTACGGTACATGGCCCTGTCCATTTGCCCCTCAATGCGGTTAAGTCGTCCTGTACCCTTAGCAGAAAAACAGGCCCAAAGCATAATGATTTCCACCTCCGTGCTTGATTGTAGGGATGGTGTTCTTGGGGTCATCGTCAGCATTTCATCTCCCTCCAACACGGAGAGTCAAAGTTAATGCCAAAGAGCTCAATTTTGGTCTCATAGTACTTTCTACCAAGCCTTCTCTGAATCATTTAGATGTTCATTGGCAAACTTTAAACGGGCCTTTACATGTGCCTTCTTGAGCAGGGGGACCTTGGGGGCACTGCTGGATTTCAGTCCATTGAGATGTAGTGTGAAACCAATGTTTTGCTTGGTGACTGTGGCCCTAACTGCCTTAAGATCATTAACAAGCTACTCCCGTGTAGTTCGGGGCTGATCTCTCACCTTTCTCATGATCAACATTACCCCATGAGGCAAGATCTTGCACAGAGCTCCAGACCAAGGACGATTGATGGTTGATTTGTATTTCTTCCATTTCCGAATAATAGCACCAACAGTTGTCTCCTTCTCACCAAACTTCTTGCTGATGGTCTTGTAGCCCAATCCAGCCTTGTGCAGATCTACAATCTTGCCTCTGACATCCTTTGACTGCTCTTTGGTCTTGCCCTGGTGGTGGGAGAGGTTGGATGGAAAATACAGATTGTGTGGTGTTATACACCTAACGAGCTGACATTAGGGGTAACTTCTTAAAGTGACAGGACTAATCTGTGTTCCACATGGAAAAAAAAAAAAAGTACATAAGAATTTGAAAAAAGAAAACTCTGATCAAAATTGAAAGAACACTACAGGATACCTCCAAGTTGTTGGTGTTAATCTGGCACCTGGTGCTAATTTCCTTAATTATATGACAAACCTATTTAACTGGCAGCATTCCTCAAATTTTCACTGAGATTTCACGATGGCGGGCTGCTCTAAGGTGACTGAAAGCCTACCACAGGAGGTTGTTCAGATGAAGGCCAGAGGGATGACACTTTCAGTCATTGCAAGAGAAGCTGGTCATTTCAAATCTGTGATTTCTAGAATATTGCTGCTTTACAATGACACTAATTCATTCAAGTCCCCAAAAAGGCTGGTCGTCCACATGAGACAAATGCACGAGAAGACAGAATAATGCGGACTCTCAATGGGGAATCGGTTTAACACTGCAGCTGGAATTGCTCGCCAGTTCAGAAGTCGGAGTGAAAACGCACACTGTAGTGACAAAGCCTCTCATCAGCAGAAAGAATCAAAAGGCTAGACTAACCTTTGCTGAGGAGCATGTTGTGTGGAGAGAGAACTGGTCCAAATCACTTTAGTGATCAGAGCAAGTTTAATTTATTTAGGTCAGATGGAAAACATTATATCCAGTGTCAAACTGGGGAAAGACTGAACCCCAGAGTGTGTAAAGAAGTCAGTGAAAGGTGGAGGAGGAATGGTTTGGGGGATGTTTTGTGCAGCAGGAGTTTGACAGCATACAGCTATGGCAGAGTGAACGCAAATGTTTATCAGAACCTCCTTCAGCAACATGCGGTTCCTTCCCTGCAAGCATCTCCCAATCAGCCTGCAGTTTTCATGCAAGACAATGTCCTCGTCACACTGCAAAACAGGTAAAGCAGTTCCTTGAAGCAGAAAACATTGAAATAATGAAATGGCCGGCCCAGAGTCCTGATCTAAACCCACTGAAAATCTCTGGAAAATCTTTTGGCAACAAAGTTATGGCTAAGAAACCCATTACAGTTACAGAACTATGGAAGAGAATGGATTAAGTGTGGACCAAGATCACACCAGAACAATGTGAGAAACTAGTGATGTTCTGCGGCCACAGATTTGCTGAAGTCATTCAAAGCAGGTGTCTAATTCTTTTTTGACAGTGGTAACCCTCCAAAATTTTTGTTGTAACCTTCTTTCGTGCTACAGTGGTCAATGTTCTCTAATTCTGATCTCCACTGCGTGCATGTATGTATACATATATCAGGGCTCTAAACTCATTCCTCCTACTGGTCGCACTGGTGCAGCTAACTTTCTCAGGGAAGGAACTGCATATGATTTGGTTGCACTTTTAATTAATTAATTGCAATATCTATCTATCAAAGAGCAAAATCATTGTTTTATGCAAATATCATTGCTAATGGACAGTCTAATACAAGGACTTTGTTCAGTACTATTAACAAACTGTTGAAACCTCACGATACAGTTTCACTTTCTCCCACTCAATGCGTGTCTTATTCTAATTTTTTAAACTCTAAGATTGACATTATACACAAGCCCTTCTCAAAGTCTGGAGCGGGAGAGAATTCGACCCTCCACTTCGTATTTCAAGCGCACTCGTATCACTCAGACCTCTGTGGCACACACACAGGGGCACACTAACTGGTGTTGCAGTGTTTACCGACTTTTTTTGTAAGAAAGTGCGTAGCAACTAGTGACGTTTTGTATAAACCTTTTAGCTTTCATTCAGTAGAATAATATCACTGGTTTCGCCCCCTGAGCGCGAGGTTTTTCTCGACCAGCAGAGTTAGCAGCACATTCAACCGACCAAACCGCAACAGACTTGTGAATGAATGAGTACAAAACAGCGTTTCTAAAAACCTATCACTGTTGACTGTCTGGGCATATGAACATGAAAGGAGTTTGTCTGTAAATATGCTCATAGTTTGTTACACAGACGGACATTTGTGCTGCATGATATATAAAATAAAGTATATACTGCTGTATAACAGCGTATTGCAGTTATAATTCAAGATTTTAGCAATTCAGTTGAAGTGACTGCAGGTTACATTGAAGTATTATTTCAGAAACAGAAAATGTGTAAACGAAAACTCCTTTATTTGGCATTTATTTGTATAAAAATGCAGTACTGTATGTAATAGTTCAGAAAGTAAAAGCACGTCATGAATATGATTTTTATTAGCTATTTGGAATTGTATATAAAGGTTTAAGATGTTTATTAAAAACAATAACAATTATTTCAGACCTTTTGACATTGGTGAGAATTCAGATTCGGACCTTTGAATGTAAACTTTGAGAACCCCTGGTATACACCATGAATTACTTAATTATTTTTTAGTGTCTAGTGATATCAAAATGGGACAAACATATATATGTTGGTCCGCAAGTACTCTTTCTAATTTTGAACTGCCTTCAGTTGATTATATTACTAGGCAGATATGAAGTCTAAGACTTCTAACTGTCACTGATCCCTTACTACTGTTTTAGTTAAGTCTTGATCCATTCATTTTCCATATTAGGTACAGCTATAGTGTGTTCTTCATTATTAACTGCTACTGTTCCCTTCATCATTAAAAATGGCTTCTATCACTCCAATTCTTAAAAGCTGGCGATCTGATCTAATGATCTAAAGAATTACGGCCTATTTTATAATATCCCTTTTATTCAAAATACTAAAAAGAAAACATTAGCAGCTCCACTTGAATCAAATCTGCAAAGTGATGTATTTGACGAGCATGTTTCAGTCCGGATTTTCATACCGAAAAAAGCCTCTGTCAAGGTTATAAATTTATCTTCCCTAGCTGCTGATTCTGTCTTTCTGTCTATTCTTCTTCTTTTAGTATTAGTGCTGTCTTTAACTATTTAGTCATCCAGTACTTTTGGCAACAGTGGCTTGATTGGAATATCTGATATGCATTTTTGCGTTCTCATCTTATTAAGACGTGTGTTCACATTGTCATGTTTGGTCGATTAAAACGAACTTAGTGCGATTGCCCGCTAGTGTGTTCCGTTTTGAGAAGTGTGGATGCTGCATCTGAACCTGTTGTGCACCGAACAAGCAGACTCGAGAACGCTCTAACAAAGATTGGTCCGGTCCGGTTCCAAACAAACTTGGTGTGGTTCAAATGAAATAGAATGCAAAATGGACCAATATTCTAACAAACTTAAAAAACATGAACTACTGACAAGATGTAGACGCTACTGCAACATGAATTTGATGCGCGGAACGACGGTTTTGTATCCAAAACAAAAAGAGCCAGAGGGCCAAAACGTTGGAGCAATGGGAGGTTTAAAATCATACGTACATGCACAATTAGGACGCTTAGTCAGGAGACAGCATAGGGTTTAGACCTAATGAAAAAAAAAAGACAATTAGCCCATAAATTACTGCCCTCAAGTCATCCAGGGTGTACCTGCCTTTATTCTTTCAGAGAAAATCCAGTCGGGAGTTATATTTAAAAAGGGGTCTTTGATCTTTCAAGCTGTTTCATTGCAGTCAGCGGGTGTTGCATTGATTCAGTCCAAAAGCAGTTAAATAAAATGCGCCCATCCATAAAAAAAAAAAAGTGTCTCACATGACTCCGGGGGGTGAACAAAGGCCTTCTGTAGCGAATCGTTTTTGTAAGAAAAATAACCATATATAAAACGTAATAATCAATTTAATCTAACTTGCGCTCACTGTTGCACACGGAAGCAGTTCCGGGCGGATGAAGTATGAGTTCAACGTTGCGCATGTGATGGTGAGTCTCGTGAAAACCAACGTTTGTTAACAGGAGCAAAGGAAGCAAAGTTCCTTACTTTAGCAAAGGAAACCAGTCTCCTCTTGGCATATACTGTATCGAAATCCTCCGACATTCTTCATTACAAATCCTCATTTTGTACTTCTAATAAGTGACAGTTGTTTTTGATCTCTCCGCTGCGTTTCCGCATGCGTCACTTCTGAGCGGCGCAGAGATGCGCAAATCCGACCTCCATACCTCATCCGACACGAAATGTTCCAGTGTACAACAGTGAGCGCAAGCTACATTAAACTGATTATTACGTTGTGAATATGGATATTTTTCTTACAAAAACGCATCGATTCGCTACAGAAGGCCTTTGTTCACCCCCCGGAGCCGTGTGAGACACTTTTTTTTTAAAGGATGGGCGCACTGGACTGATGCATGCAACACCCGCTGAGTGCCATGAAACAGCTTGAAAGATCAAAGACAATTGTAATATAACTCCGACTGGATTAGGCTGAAAGAATAAAGTCATATACACCTGGATGGATGGGGTGAGTAATTTATGGGCTAATTTTCATTTTTGGGTGACCAAACTCTTTAAAGCGGCGCTGTGAGCAACCGACTGTATGGTACTTTGATGTCATACACTGATCGGTCTGTGCAGTGCCGCTTTAAGTCGAACACAGCTTTAGTTTGGGGTGTTTGCGGAGTTCCGTCGCGAAATATATGTCATTCGTGAACGTATCACTATGCCTTTAGGTTGGGTATCTTTAGGTTCGCAGTCAAAAATGCCAGTGTGAATGCTAAGCGGACCAGGACCAAATGTATTGTTTTCTTTTTTGATCCGGACCAAACAAACCAAGAGAACCGAACTACAAGTGTGAACGCACCCACAGAAAACAGTTTGTGCAGATTAAGAATACACATTCAGATCCTGTCTCAGTTAATCATGGCATTCCACAGGGGTCAGTGCTGGGTCCACTTTTATTTATTATTTATATTCTACCTCTTGCTCGTATTTTTCGTTCTTATGGTATTAATTTCCATTTTTACGCTGACGACACGCAAGTATATATCTCTGCAAGACCTAATGTTTCTCATCCCCCTCCTGACCCTCACTAAATGTTTGCAGGACGTTAATATCTGGATGATTAATACTTTTTTAAAGTTAAATACCAATAAAACTGAAGCCCTCCTTGCAGGTTCTAGGTCTGTTTTATCTAAAATTCAATCCTTTACCTTGGTCATTGATAATTGCCCAGTCAATTTTTTTATTTTTTTTTGAAAAGTCTTGGGGTTATACTGGATGGTTTGCTTTTGTTTGGTCCTCATATTAGTAATATTTCACGTTCTGCATTTTTTCATCTACGCAACATGCAACACTTTCCCAACATAGAACTGAAGTGCTTATCCATGCATTGGTTACATCTCGGATTGATTATTGTAATTCTCTTTTATTTGGTATTCCTGAAAAACAACTTCATCGATTACAGCTAATCCAGAATTCAGCAGCTAGGATAGTTACCTGCCAACGTACTTTTGATCATATATAAGAATCTCCAATTCTTTTCCAGCTGCATTGGCTTCCTGTTCGTTATCGTGTAAATTACAAAATTTTACTTCTTGCGTACAAAGCTCTTCATAATTTGGCACCTCATTATCTTTCAAATCTTCTTCATTTGTATACTCCTTTGCGCTATTTGAGATCATCTTATGCAGACTTATTGTATGTTCCAAGCTTCAAAATGAGTTCCGCCACAGTTTCACAATAAACCGAAGATATATTTATACTTCTTATTATAACATAAAAGTTCTTTAACGTTGTGTTTTACGCCATTGCTTTGGCAAGTATCCGTCGAACAAATTAAAACCGAAAGCGTAATATGACTTATCAAGTCTGTTTGCGCTGCTTGTTTCAAAGTGAAGCGCACACTTTGCGCACGCGATCGGCTCGTGATCTGGTGTTTTCCGTGTCTCAGAGCCGCTCAGTGACTGCAGTGAACTCCATTACTGAATGTGCTGTGAGTTTAGAGCATGTTTGGGAACGCAATGGCCACCAGTTATGCTTTATTTTTAATGGGCAAATGTTTACAGTTTTTCATTAAATTAATAATGTTTGTAAACCTGTTTTCACAGAAGCTTGAGTTTTCCGCCAAAATAAAAGCTCAACTGAAGTTTCCTCCAAAATAAAAGCTCAAGGGTTTATCTCTTGCAAACATGGCCTAAAATTAGTAGACGCGCACAGCGAAAATACTGTACAGGCACAGCAAGCTCACTGTTTGGAAGAAAAATATAAATATTGGGGTGGGGTTATATATGAATGTATTTCTGAAGGGAACTGACTTCACAAAAGTTTCGATGGCATTTTTCCCTTCTTATCACTGCTGATCCATAAGCGCCACCTGTTGTCAGAGAGTGAATTTGCATTCTCATTCAAGCTTTTTGTTTTTGTTTCATGAAGGTTTTATCTTTGTATCTTTGTTTGTGTCGTGATTTAAAATGCAGTGGTTGGTTCTAATTTCAAATGGCTTTTTAAAAAATTTAATATGTTTAGCTGTTGTAGTAGTAGTAGCAACTGTCTGTTTTTTGCAAAAACAGTTTCATGGCAAGGAAAAATAAGTCACCAGCCACAGATGTGAAAGCTAGTTTTAGGCCCTGCTTGCAAGTGTATGAATTAGGACAAAAGTATTGCAATTTCCCAACAGTAGAGTAAGGTAAAATAATATACCAGAAAAAAAATTTTTTTTCATTTATTTCACAGTGCAATTGTTATACAATATATGGCTATAACTGTCACAGGAATAATAATAATATAAAATTATATTTGTTTGGCTTCCAAATTAACCAGGAGACTGAGACACTATAACACAACTAAAAAGAGGGTTGAGTCCCCTTTAAATTTCAAGAACAAGTAAATTCACCAGCTTTTGTCTTTTAATTTGACTGAACCTGGGTAGAGCTCTTAATTTTGAACTCTCAAACTGCACCAGACAGATGAATTTACCTTCAAAAGCTCAGATAAAAACGTATTTGTTTAGAATAACTTTTAATGATCTGCTTGTTTAATGTGTTGTTATAATGTTCGTGTTTTGTATTTTTATTGTACGGTGTTCTTGAGTGTCTTGAAAGGCACCTATAAATAAGAGGCATTATTATCTATTGATCTATCTAACTTTCTGTAGTCGGTGTTAATTGGTTATTACCCAGCGTACGGGCATACACAGAATTCATTACTTGCCAAATGCAGTACCACCCCCACTGTCATTTTGCTTTTTTTTAAAAATAAAACCCATTTAGTTTAGCTGGACAAGGAATGCTACAATTGTAAACTGAAAGTGTCTGCTCTGCTCCATCCAGCGTGCGCTGCAGAGAATGAGGTCTCTGCAAAACAAAAGTGGGCGTTTCTGACTTTGTGGGTGTTAGCAAACTGGTGGGTGTTTCATAACGGTCACACTATGACATGAGCCAATCAGGTATAATTTCAATATTGAAGCAAAAACAGAACTCCCATTATTTTCCTGCAGAGACCTATACTTGGCTGCAGAGCACAGTGTAGCAGGAGTCATATTAATTTGTAATCGATTGTATATATATATATATATATTTTAACGGCACACGTATTCGTACTGAAAATTTTCGGTATGGGTCTTTCGGTTCGATACACATGTGTACTGAACACATACAGCATTGGTTTAACCACTGCATGAGCCTAACTTCATTGGAAACTTCAAGTTGTTACTTTTGGTAAGAAACAAAAGTCTTATCTTTCAAATGATGTTTTTTCTTCAGGAAATTCAAACAATAAATGCCGTTTTGACGCTCTTGTTGAAGTGCGACAGATCGCTGTATAAACGCCTCGGTTCAAATGGCAGCGCGATCATATCTTCCTCTTTACTACTAGTTTTAACATGAAATAAACATGAATGAACATCTCATGCCTCACGTAATCACTCAATCAGTGTTTCAACCGCGGAAAGACGGCAATAAAACAGATTGTAAACAAAAATGTCACATAGCATTTAATTTACCTCAGGAAGTCATCAGTGTCCACAGCTCGTTAATTCGCTACAGAAATTAAGTCTAGAGAAGAGCATTTCGCGAAATATAAGACTACAAACTCATTTAATTTTACTTACCTGTTAGTGATGTCTTAATTATTTAATGCATGTTTAAATAAATCTATTATGAAACAAGTTATGAGTCACTGTGAATTAATATACTTCAACAAAAAATTAAAAAAATTAGAAGTTAATTTAAAAACTGCATTATGTGCAATTTACATGTTTCCATAAAAAAAAAATGTAAGTTGAGTGTTGATTATTATATTTAAAAAAATTTTGGGCTATGTTGTTACTTGTAACCTTATATAAAAGGGTTCCCTATAGTTTAGAGCGAGTCCGAGGGTTAACATTTTTTCCCTAGGAAAATTTTTATTAGAATTTACATGTATTTAAAGGGGTAATGATGAGGCGATTTAAATTTTTAATTTCTCGTTGGAGTGGTACAAGCTCTAGTGCAATAAGAAGATCTAAAGGATAAAGTCTAAAATCAAGCGATTATGATTTATAAAAGTTAAGAGTCAGCCACAACTACCTAAAACGGCTAGTTCTAACACGCCCCACATATCTACTGTCGCTCTGTGGGAAGATTTGCATAATGCCCGCCCCAAAGTTCCGCAAAGAAAGAAAGAAAGAAGGCAAGACGTTTATTCTCGCTGTAGTTTGTTGCTTCCGCCGCCATGTCGTGATGCTGTGTGCTTCGTTGTAAAAGCGAAACTACTTTGTTTGGTCTTCCAAAAGAGGACGAGATCTGCTTCGTCATGCCTGGAGCTGATCTGTGCTGGTTGCTGAGGAAATACTACAACTTTGCGCTGTCGATCGCCGGATCAGCTTTCACCGTTGACGAAGCGGAGTCCAGCCCAGAGTCGTCACATGTCCTTCTGGACGCTCCTTCGTCGAATCCGCCGGCCGCGCAATTCTCAAGCACGCCGCCTCTGCTCACTCTAACCCTCCAACCGGTCCTCACGCTAGCCCCCGGCCTCTGATCACTGTAGGCCGCCTCTGCTCACTCTAACCCTCCGGTAGTTCCTCACGCTAGCATCCGACCTCTGCTCACTGTAGACCGTGGTGTGTGACGCTGTTTCATTGTGAAAGCGAAACTACTTTGTTTGGCCTTTCAAAAATGGACACGACTAGAAATCAGTGTTCTTTTCCAGAACACTTCAACCCAAATATTCGGATGTGTGCAGCATAGTTTATGGAGGACTGTTTCCTGGAAGAGTAGACTACAATGCCGGATGTTCTGACTCACAAACTGTAAGTACAATTTCATATTTAAAGAATTTTAATTTATATATTTAAGCGAGTTTTTTGAGCAGTGTAGAGTAGAGCTTGTTTTTTGTCGTTTCTCCGATCACAAATGTGGACATGGTTTTATGTTTACGCGGCGCGATGCAACGCGTAAAAAGACAGTATAAGGTTATAATTATATTACGGATTAAATTAAACATATAATCGAGATAATTATGTCCCCTCTGGAGCAACGATGCCTCGTTTATAATGGGGGTTTCATGTTTTTGATTATCGCTCAGGCCCTGAAAGGGCCCCCACTCATCACACCAATCACATGGCAACGGGGCAAGTAACATGTACGATTCACGCTTGAGGTATTTCGCGCCATCATAAAGCCAACGTATAGCTGGCCCCATATAGAGGGCAACCCGTTTTCAGGACGATGAGCTTGAGATAAACGGCTCGTGCAGAAAAGGCCGGGGAAGGAGGCGAAATGCAACAATAATGTACAGTTTTTGGAAAATAATGTGTTTTTTGAACCTTTAAATAGCATAAACACATTTCATTACACCAAATACGTCTTTTCGCAGCATCATACAGCCCTTTAAGAAAAAGCAATTGGTTTCCGTTAACCCAGCGAGTTTAGTAAAAAAAAACATTTAGTTAGTTTCCCTGCTGTACGAAACTTGTACCGCTTCCAGAGACAGAAAGTGACATAGCCCGAACCGTTCATGTTTGTATAAAGTTACACCCCTAAACATATATATATATATATTACAACACCCCACCTTCCCTTGTTTTTAGATGCGCGAGTACTGTCTCTTTTTTTTTTTTGTTTTTAATACGAGAGCAGGTTAAAAAAATATATATTATAAAAAAAAAAATCACATTGACGAAGTGCTTTCTTTTCCACAGGCTGTGGTACGTGATGGATATGCTGATGTGTGAGGGTAGAGGTGGCAGTCATAGTTTGGGCCTGTGGGTGGTGGTGACTCCTGTTATTGTCCACAGCTGGAGACTGAGGTTTCCCTGGTGGCTGAAAGTTCTGAAGCATCTGCTGAAGCTTCAGAAAAAAGTGAACATTTGAATATCCCAAAAGGACTAAAATGATTTCTTGCTTATTTTTTTTATTGTGAAAACACCCCAAGGTGTTCAATGTTTTGTTCTTTGGAAACAACTGAAATGCAGGAAACCCAGTGCACTCAGTGCACTGGACTAACCTGCTGTCCTTGAGAAGACTGAAATAGCTGAGCAACAGCCACAAAGGCATCAGAGTTCTCAAGCTGAGGCACAGCTGCTGCAATCGAGTTTGCCATCACCACTGGATGAGCCTCCTGTTCCCTCACGGGAGACTGTGGAGATGCTGCAGAAATATGAAGTTTAGTTAAGTTGTAGGAAACTCTAAAATTAAATGGAACAAGGTAAAACAAGACAAATGCCCCACAAGGTATTCCGGAAACATTTTTGATGTTTGATAAACTAAAATGAACAGTTTTAACGGATTCAAATAAATAAATAAACTTAGCAACTCGAACACCATTTTGATACTGAGGCTTAAATTAGAGACTATTAAAATATCTATAATACAGTTCAAATGTTTGGGGTTTGTAAGGTAAAATCTTTTTTTTTTTTTTTAAAGAAGTCTCATTCTCACCAAGACTGCATTATTTAATCACAAATACAGTAAAACAGTAAGATTGTGAAATATTACTACATTTTAAAATAACAGTTTTTGATAACATTTATATATTTTGTAATATATTTTAAAATGCAATGCATTCCTGTGATTGCAAAGCTGTTTTCAGAAGGCCTTAATCCAGAAATCATTCTAATGTGCTGATTTGGTGCTCAAGAAACACTCATTATAAATGTAAAAACAGTTCAGCTAATTAATGTTTTTGTCGAAACGGTGACAGATGTTTTCATAATTATTTGATGAATAAATTGTTACAAAGAACAGCATTTACTTGAATTCTTTCTTTACTGTTACTTTTGATTAATTTATAGTTTCCTTGCTGAATAACAATATTAATTTATCTCAAAACAAGTCTGTCTTACCCCAAACATTTGGTATTGTCTTGCTGCTCATACTTGAGACCAGAAAGACTAGTTTGTATCACAAAACAAATCTCATAACAGATAAGATGTACATTAAAATGAGATATTCACATTACACAGTGTCTTACCGCCCTCAGGGCTGTTGTCCAAGCCTGTAGAGCTGCTAGATCCAGCAGCCATGTTTAATAGAGGCTGGATTACATCAATCTTAAACACTCTATTCTTCTGCCACAGGTTCAGCACTCTCACTATCTTACTCTGAAGGAGGAAGAGAAACATTATAAAGTGAGCATCTAAATCATTTAAATTATAAAATAAGGCTAATGAATAAAAAGCTGTTAAAAATATATACATAGGCGTATCGCTGGATAAATATTCTCACCCTATCTTCTGTGGGACACAAGCATAGATTCTCAAATGTCCCTGTGATGTTTTTGGTGAACCTAGGTCCAAACACATCTTTATCGGCTCCAAACTGATGCCGTGACTGTCTCACAATGGAATCCACCACGTAGAGTCCTGGAACTTTGTACTCGGGTTTGCACTGTGCACAAAAGAGCATTCAGTAAATGAACACAAGCAACAATCACCCATCTCGAATTCAGTCCAGATGAGCACCTACCTTCTTTATGAACTTTTCTACAATTTGGACAACATGCTTGTATAACTGGAAGACACAAAAAAAATGAGGATTAAAGGGAAGGTTTTCAAATGTATCCCTGTGCTAAAGCATCTTTGATCTGAGGTACCCACATAAACACACACTGTATCATATTTTAACCCAACAGCATTAGCTATCAGTTGTGATCGCTGCACTGCAACCTCAAGATCAACTTACTTTAATGGCTTTTATAGCAGATTTGGTGATGGAGATCATCTTGGCCCTCGAGATGGGAGGCTTGGTGTCCATCAAGGAGAACAACTGCAAAGGAGCCATAAAGTAATGTTAAGGCATATGGTGCTAATGTGGGCTGAGGTGAAATACGGAAACTTCATTACAGGGTAACCTCACACTGAAAGCTTAAAAATGCTGTCAATGCTTGTTAGAGTGGAAGCAAACTAAAGATTTTGTGGAGATATCATTTTTACGCTAAACATGATAAGTACCATGATATTGCTATGTTTTTTTGGATACTGTGGTATTACATCATGTTTTATGGACATACAGTAGCCTATACTTACCATAAACTCCATGAAACATGGAATATGTAAAGAATTCAATACAGCAGTATATATCAAAGTATAGCATGATTATTACCAGCTCATCCCATCTCTGATTTTGTAAGGAATAGGTTTCAAAATGTAGCTTATAAACACAATTTTTTCCAAAATATATGTTTAAAAATGTGCATGTAGCGATGCACCTCAAACCGGTTGAAAATGTATAGAAATATGTGAAGATTCAAATCGGTTGAGATGTTAAATAAATCGCGATACAGTTGGGGATGGGAGCTTATATGAATGTATCACTGAGGGCAATTGACTGTCTTTAGAAAAGTTTAGATGCTTTTTTTCCTTTTAATCTTGCATCTGTATAATGCATATTAATAGCAGCGCTGCTTTGTTTAAAGCAACAAGCAAGGAAACACTGTCAGAGAGTGAATTTGCGTTCTCATTCAGCCCATCTGCTGTTTTGTTTCGTGAAGATATGTTTTATGTAGAATAGTTCCACAAAGCTAATGTCAGACCATTCTGTTTTTGCTTATAATACAATCTAATTTAGATTAAAAACTGCTCATGCTGCATGGTTGGTTTGTGAATAAAATACAGTGGTGGCCTCTAATTTTAAATGGAAAAAGCACAGGCAAAGCTGTTGTTTATATGAAGAGGTTTCTTTTATTTGTATTATTTATTTCTTTGATTTGGGGTTTGTTTTATTTCAATTTAATCATGTTATTCGACATATTTCAGAAATGTGCAGCATTTTGTCCAAGCAATAATAAAAGGACACTTTGGGCCAGCTGCATAAAATTTTTAGACTAGTCTTACAAGCTAGTCATCATCTTTTTTTTCTTTAAAACTGGTTACATTTTTATTTATTTTTTCTACATAAAAATGTAGCTAGCTTAGTTTAAGTTGAATCCAAAAAATAAAACTGATAACCCCTTGGCTAACTGCTAGTTTGTCAAACTAGATCTTAAGACACTGTCTTAACATAGAGTCTAAGTTTATGCAACTGAACCCTTTTCATTTATAATTGGTCTTAAATCTCATTTTGTAAAAAAATAAAATAGAATTGTGAAATCAGTATCGTGAATCGTATCACATCACGAGTTGAGCGAATCGTTACATCCTAAGTAAAAAACTAAAATTGTACTTCTTGTTGAGCAAAACAGCTTTATTATGGATTAACAGATGCCCTTTATAATTTATGATCATTTACATATAAAGATGCAACAGAATTTGGTTGACCAATATGGTTTTTCAATGACTCAAATACTTGGTTATATCCTTGAATGGCGCATTCAGATTTTCTTAAAGGGGTCCTATTATGCTTTTTTACTTTTTAAATTTTAATCAGTGTGTATGTTTGGGCATAAAAAAAGATCTAGAAAGTTACAAATCTCAAAGTCCATTCCAAAGGGAGATATTTCGTTTTTTTTAAATCCCTTTTCAAGAACTACAACGAACGGCTCATTTGGACTACAGCGTTGGTTTCCGGGCTTTGTGACATCACAAAGCGGCTCATTGGAATATTATTACAAATAATTCCCGCCTACAGAAATTCGCATGGTTGGGGGGTGGGGAGAGGCGAGGTTGTGGTTAGAACGCATGGTTGAGTGAATGCATCAGACGAGACGACGAAGAAGAAGTGCTGCTGCAGAGTCAGTGCATCAGAGAAAATGCAGAAGAAGAGCTTCTGTGCTGTAGCGTCAAATTTTCGGCATGTCTAGAACAATTCTTACAAGTACAGACATAGCTGGCGCAGCGGACAGACGCCGAATGGCACCGCCGGTGTGCCTACACTAGAAAATAAAGTATTTGAATTTTAAAGACGTGGCGCGACGCGACGCTGCACTTCTCGTCTGTTTTTCACCTCCGTTCCCAAACGTCTTTGGGCTTCCGAAAGCGGATGATGTCAGGAAACAGTGGTTGCAATTTATTTTTTAACTCCGTTCCTGAGCATTATAACCCCAATTTGCTACTGTGTGCTGCTCATTTTACTGAGGACAGCTTCCACAACACGAGGGAGTACAGTGCCGGATTCGCCCAAAAGTTTTTGTTGAAAGACGGAGCAAGGGGCGTGGCAGTACTGAAACACCGTAGCTGTTCGACCAATCACAACGCACTGGGACAGCTAACCAATCACAACACATTTTGTTATTCGGAAGGCGGACCTTCATCAAAGCCGGAACTAATCGAGCCGTTTGTGCCAGGCTGGGGAGAAAGGTATTTTAATAATGTAAATTATGTGAAAAATAATGCATTTTTCGAACCACCAAGCATAAGAGAATGTTCTAGTACACCCCCAAAACAAAATCAAGACTTTGTAAAAGAGCATAATAGGACCCCTTTAAACTGGACTTCTTGTGGAAACTGGTGGAAGTGTTTTTAAGCTTATACTTTTATCAAAGTTAAAATACTTCCCCAATATTTCATCGTAATATGCAGAGACAACTGTAATAATTAAATCATATGCTGACTCGGTGACAGTTCCGGAAGTAAAAAAATCCCATTCTGTAAAAAAAATCTCAAGTCTGTGAATCAAACAAACAAATCCCATCAAAATAACTCTTTAGCACCTGCCCACTCAAAATTAAGGGAATGATGTAATAGTCAGTCTACCTAAACTCAAACTACTTTAATATAGGTATATGTATGCAATATGCATATGTCACAAAAGCATAAACTTTATTGTTTCTAAATACTAAATCCAAAGCTGCATCCGAATACTACCCTACTACAAAGTATGTCCAAATTTCATTCATACTACCCATATACATACTATATAAAACACACTGTTTAGCGGTCATGGAGTAAGTTCAAATTCTAATGTAGAACCTACTCAGACACAGTATACAATTTCATACAAACTGCAAGTTTGTAATGTTGTGATTCACCACGTAAATTGTTGTTTTGGTACAACCAATCTGGTTGTTCAAACAAAGACTTTTTAAAGGGGTCATATGATGTTGCTAAAAAGAACATTATTTTGTATATTTGGTGTAATGAAATGTGTTTATGCAGTTTAAGGTAAAAAAAAAACACATTCTTTTCCACATACTGTACATTATTGTTTCTCCTTTATGGCTATGCCCCGCCTTTCTGAAATGAGCCGTTTACAAAGCTCATCGGTCTGAAAAATGAGGTGTACTCTGATGGCAAGGATCAAGTGGTGTTGTGATTGGCGGATAACTCAAGTGTGTGACGGAAATGTTATGCCCCGTAACTTTATACTGTGAGGCTGTATCATGGCCCCCACGGACCAGACACACAAACATTAAAACCCATTACAAACGAGGCATTTTGTTGCATCCAGTGGGGACATAATTACGGATTATAATGACTTAATAGGGCCTTTCGCACCACGGGAACCTATTCATAGTACCAGAACTAATTGTGGAACTACCCACTTTTCGGCATTTTCGCACTGCCGGAACTGGGTGCGATTTTAGTACCGGACTGCCTTTTTTGAGAACCAAATTAGCTCCAAATTAGAGCAGGGTCTAACCAGCACAACTGGAACTAATCGTGACATAAGTAGACATTGATTGGCCAAACGCGTACAGAAAACACCCTCACCTGCCATGATTTAAAATGCTGTGTAAACATACTGTAAACATTGTGTCAACTTATTTCACAAGTATGGAGAACAGCGATAGATGGACAGACGCTGAAGTCCAGGCACTTGTAGCAAATGTAGCACTACCAGTTGTCGTTGGAGATTCTTAGTCCTCCTTTCCATCGCTTTATGTATATGTCGACTTTCCATGTCCATTATTGTGAAACCCGCGAGACACAGCTCCGATCACAGTGTCCTCTATCCTCCTGTTGTTAATGTTGTTCTTGTTTCTGTTGTTGAACGCCACGCAAAAACGATGACGCTGTCAACTGGCTTATGTCACTTCTTAGTACGCACGCTTGGTGCGAATGCAGCCCTTTAAATGGTACTGGGAAATAGTTCGCGCAAAATTGTCCCAGTACTTTAGTACTGTACATTTTAGTTCTGGAAACTAAGCGGTGAGACCCCCCCCCCCCCAGGCCCTATATCGTCTTTTTAAAGCGCTGCGTCGCATCGCACCAAGGTAAACATAAACATGTCTGCATTTGTGATCGGAGAAAAGACAAAAACCAAGCGCTACTCTGCACTGCTCAAAACACGTTTGAATCGTCAGTGGCAAATCATTTAAAAATGAAAACGTACTTACAGTCTGAAAGTCAGAACAGCCAGCATTGTAGTCTACTCTACCAGGATCAGGAAACAGTCCTCAATAAAATGCGCTGGACACATCTGAATAATTGGGTTGAACTGTTCTGGAACAGTGTTGTAAATACAACTTAACCACTGATTTCTAGTCGTGTCCTTCCAAAAGAGCCGGTGGCTTGAGTGAGCGGCAACCACATGTGAGACCCGGGTGGACTCCGCTTCGTCCACGGTGAAAGCCGATCCGGCGATCCACAGCGCGAAGTTGATGTATTTCCTCAGCGACCAGCACGGATCAGCTCTAGGCATGACGAAGCGGATATCATCCTCTTTTGGAAGACCAAACAAAGTAGTTTCGCTTTCACAACGAAACACACAGCATCTCCACAACATGGCAGCGACGGCAGCAACAATACTACAGCGAGAATAAAAGTTACGCCTTCTTTCTTTGCGTGAACATTCGGGTGGCGTTTTGCAAATCTTCCCACATCGTGACGTAGACACGTGGGGGCGTGTTAGAACGAGCCGTTTTAGGAGGGCATGGTTGAGTCTTAATTTTGTATAAAGAATATCTCTTTGGATTTGAGACTTTAGTCTTTGAAACTTTACAGATCTTATTTATGCACCAAGAGCTTGTAACACTCCAAAGAGAAAGGAAAATTTGAAATAGCATCATATGACCCCTTTAAAAAAATCTCTATGGGAAAAATTAAAGGAAAAAATACTTCAGGAACCAATGCAGCTGAAAAAGTGGGCGTAAACTGTTGCACATTATTTGTATCCTGACCAGTCCCGACATAGTGACACTTGCTAAACCAATGGCGTGAGTTTGGGGGAGGGACTATCGATTTGGCTGGCCAATAACACACAAGGGAGTGTGTGCGAAAACATGCTTGAAAACAATCATTATTTTTGCATTTCTGTTTAGTGAGGTTTGTGGTGCAGAAATTACACACTTCACCTATCAATTTTGAAAAATTAACACTTTTTAACTAACACTTTACAAATAAATAACAGCTCATTACATAAACTCCGCATCCAGTAAGTCTACAGATAAACACTGAACTACAGTAGGCGGAGGTTAGATGAACATTTGCATGGTTCTTAAAGGAACAGTCACAAAAACATTCTTTTAAAAGGGCCAGAGAAAAAGATAGAAAATTGCCGTTTGCAACTAAATTTTCACTGTTTTCGGTGCAAAAACGTCATGGGCATTAAGGAAATGCTGCTAATGGTGGAATATGGTCCTTTTACAATCCTTCTGTCACTATTTCCGGCCACAATTGTTTATCTCGCGATTAGCGAACAATATAAAGTTACTGAAAGAATGAACTGCGACGTGTTATGGATATTCCCTGAATAAACTTTAACGCTGGAGACTCATGGCAGAGGAGCTACACACAGACTGTAAACAACACGAGCACTAGTTTGTACGTCATCTCATAACTTTAGCACAGAAGTATTCATAAATGTTAGATCAGGCGCACAGAAAAGCCGAAACTAACGTGCAAAGTGACCAATTGCAGACCATGCTGTCTATTATCATTATTAAGCATGTTATTACCGCGTTCAAAGTATTGTAATGCACAGATCTAAGCATTTACACTAACATTTACGTAAGGACGGTTTCGTATGATCAGCTATATCCAGCCCAGCGGCATGCAACTGCGCATTTTAAACACTGAGGCCTTCATCTGGCTTGAGCCGTTGCAACACATTGAACGCTTGTGCCCAACAAACCGCCATTTTACAACAGTTTCATATTATTGAACACACACACACCTCATGATTAAAAGCGTTGACGGCATCCATGGTGTCCCGTCTCTGCTTTGTTGTCACTTTCTCCGGTAAAATCAGAAATATGTGCTGTACTGTCCTCCAATGGGCCGCGCCAACATGTCCGCCCCTGGCAGCAGACAGACAGCTCGGACTCGGAGTCGGCGCGGTGCTCGCGGTGCAGGATGGGATTGAGAGGCTGTTATTGCGTTGAACGGCCACTAGATAGCGCTGGAGGAACGCATGAAAATCCAGAGCGAAATCACATGCATTTTATAGCCTATACAGTTTGATTATATACCAATACAAACGCCTTATAATACTTTTACAGGCATTAGTTTACATTTAGTTAATGACAAATATAAATATACAAAAATGCCTTTAAAACAAACACTGAAATTGAAACATATTGCCATGGTAAATGCAGACACTGCTAATTCATTTGTAAACAAGTTTTCAAGTAATATATAAACATCTTTCATAAACATGATTTTCTACATGTTTCCACATAAATAATAAAAATAAGCGTGAAACCCAAACTTAAAATTGTACAAATATATTGCACTAAATTTAAAAATGAAAGCAACATTTTCAGAATAGCAAATAATGGTCATGGATCGAAAAATGAATCAACGTAAATCAAAAATGTAATAATGCATAAAAAAAATAATAAGCATGAATTAAAACTTTAAACACATTTAAAGTCATATTGCACAAAATTGAAATATATGCAAATTATCCGACTTGCACACAAAATTATGTTTTCCTTTGTTAAATTTCTCTGTTTTTTGTGCTCTCAGACATTTTCTACTCTTTTCTACTATTTCTAATTTGTTGTGTATGTGTTTTTTTAGGAGCTCTTGGTACAAACATACATACACGCATACATACATACATAAATGACATTGAGAACAGAAAGAAGTAAGACCGAGGAAAAAAAAAAAAAATAATAGCCTTGCGGTCTTTGCACTTGACCACTTGACTACTTATATGACGTATTTCCTGTATTTGGCCCAAGTGTTCAAGTGAGGATTAAGACCACAAGTGTGTGTCGAACTTTCATTACCTGGGGGAAACTTATAGTGTTGTAAAAATGCAAGTGTTTACATAGCGGTATTTTAATTTGAAATACTTTGCATTTTAAAATCAACTTCTAAATGTCTGTTCAGTCAGTATTCCCTATAACATGACAGAATTTAATTTGTGGTGCTTCTAATTAAGTGATAAAAAGTTGCAAATGTTTACAAAATAAATACCACTACTCATCTTTACACCAATAAAACGAGCAACACTTTGTTTTCTACCAAATTATATGTTATATCTATTTATTGTATTAATATCTAACTTACACTGGAAAGGTTTCCGTGATATCGGCAAAAGTTTCTCACGTTTATTTCCGAAAAATGAGCAAGATGGGGGATACACTAAGACTCGAAGAGCGCCCCGGAGCGGTATTCGAGATAGTGTGGATTTAGTGTGCGTTAAGGGCACAGCGCTTCTGGCGTTTTTAAGACCTGGGACAGCCTTGCGCTTCTATTCAGGACACCAGCGATGGCAAAAGTACACACATCCTTCACTCAAGAAGTAACCACTATGACTAATGTTTAAAAGACTCTGTTAAAAGCTGAAGTACTGACTACACTTATTTTACTTAAGTTAAAGTAAACTGCCTCTGACATGTCCTCAAGTAAAAAAAGTAGCCATTACTAGGCTACTACCTGTTTTAGTGTCACATGGTACTGACCTCAATCCACAATTAATCATTATCTAAAGAAATAACAATTCAAATTAGTAGCTAATAATTATCCAGGATGACAGCAGAGAGAGAGAGAGAGAGGAGAGAGAGAGACATTATTGCCTAACCTATGCCACATCTTAGATTTTAAGGTGATTCTGCCATATGTCCTTGGAAACAACTCAAAATTATGATGCTTTAAAAACGGCAAAATTGAGGTGTTATACTGTTAAGTCTAGATGGGATACAGCTACAGCCACTGTGCATGCACACATCAATATTGCTTAATTTTTGTCACGCTGAACAACAATAATTACTGTATTTGCATTATTGTAAGGCTAGATTGCCTTATTGGCTAGAGGAGGAGCTGAAAGCAGAGAAATATAACCAAGGAAAACATGATTCTGTGTGCAAGTCGGATAATTTTGCATTAATATTTCAGTTTTGTGCAATATGATTTTAAATGTTTAAAGTTTTTAAAGATTTTTTTTAAATGCGTTATTAAATTTTTGGGTTACGCTTATATTTTTCGATCTGTGACCATTGTTTGCTATAGACTTGATCGGTGTCGCTTCATAGCTGTGTGGGCGGAGTCGGTGAGGGGGAAAACAGTCCTTTCCCCCTCACTGGAAAAGCATGGTGTTAACTCAGAATGGCCTAAATAACATCATTTCTGCTCTAAATTACATAGGCTACGTATAGGATACGAAAATAGGGGTGGGGAATCTTTAGTCACCTCAAGATCAGATTCCAGAACGATTCTTGATTCCCCACCCCCACCCCCCCCCCCCCCCCCCCCCGCCCCCCCCCCCACCCCCCCCCCCCCCCCCCCCCCCCCCCCCCCCCCCCCCCCCACACCCCCCCCCCCCCTTTATTAATTAATTAGTTTACTGACTTGAGAATCTTAAAATCCTTACATTTACATATTCTTACATAAGTAATTAAGTACTTTAAAAAGAATTACAAATGAAAAAAAATAATTAAAACGGTTGGATGGTATAATTGTAACCTAATAGAACTCAAAACATACAAGCAGTAGCAAATAATAAAGAGGGAGCGAGAACCACATATTTACAAAAACAACAAAGGAGTGCTGTCAGTATTAAGCATTATATGACCGCTTTCCATTACACGAAACTGTGAGGATTTCTTCATCTTCACTGTGTTTTTTACTATGACAACAGCGGCGAGAGCTTTTTAAGATGCATGCACGCGCGGGGATCTCTTTTGAATATAAGTAATGTGGTGGTTGTCCGTTTAATCCCTTAAGAATTAAATGGCGGGGTTTACATTATTTTGCGTCATCATAAAAAAAAAACTTTTGAGACCGCACAGTGTACATCTTGAAACCACGGAGCGCGCGAGCAGTATTCACAAACAAAGCGCGCTCAGCCATCTTGAAATGAAAGCAAGCCTTCTGTTAGTGACGGTTCATCTTTTAAATATATAAGTCCACTGACATTCAAAACCACATTAAATGATGAAATTCGGAGAGCCATTGTACAAGGAAAATACCGCGGGCGAATCGACCCGCACAATTCAAAGTGTAAACATCGACGCGTCTCTCACAGAGCATCAGTTTTTTTGCAACGAAGCAGCGAATTGTCATGTAATTGGCTTCAACCTTTCCGAACTTATTGAAAGATTATTTTATGGAAGGTTCGAGTGGTGTATGTGTGTGAGCAAGCAGAATACGGGTGTTTCTAAAGCAAACACAGCGTCTTTGCACATCTGGTTAAAAACTAAGCTCAGAATCAATTCTGAAATCCTAAACCAGATAGGCTGGAGGCAGAGAGAATCGCGATATGCATCGTGATCGTGTTTTTCTCAACACCCTAATAAAAAAACTGAGCCGTATTCCCTTACCAAAAAGTAGTATACTTCAAGTTTATTTTAAGTATACTTAAGTAAAGTTCAAGTTTATTTTTAAGTATACTTTATGTAGTAAGGATACAAATATCAGTGTACTAGTAGTAAGTGTACTATTTCAATACTCCTTGGGACTAAATTGGCCCACTTTCTAGTATATAAAAGTATACTTAAGTATAACAGTAGTAAACTTTGAATACACAACTAGTTTACATCAAAAAAATTTAGCTTGTACTGCAACTATACTAAAAGTAAACTTATAGGTATACTGATAGTTTACCAATTAAATACTTGTAGTAGCATTTTTACTACACTTTGAAGTATAGTCTCAGTAAACTACTAGTTTAGTAGTTTTTATACTGCAAGTATACTCGTAAGTTTTCTTTAACGGGAACTTTACATCATGACTTAAGTTATACTACTATGTCCCTATTTGGTTAAATTGTATGATTTTTGTTACATGAATATATGAATACAAAAACATCAAAGAACAGGGTACTGCTTGTAAACAAAAAAAACATTTATTCTGCTTCATGCATTCTTGTTGCAAACACTTGAATGTGGATATGTTTCATAAATAAAAAATAAAGAAATGAACAACATTTTGAACAAAAAGCTGAAAAAAAAAAAACTATGAACTGGATTCAGAACGATAATCAAAACGTAAATAGAGTCGATCAACACCCCAAAGCTAGACAGTCATTATTACCTCTTCATTGGACAACATTTTATTCCATAATGTTACACAGCTTTGATGCTGTTTTATGTCTGATGATCTTGTTAGATTACATGTGGAAGCATCTGGTGTTTCGGTTTCTTCTTCACTTGTGTTTTTGGAAATTCTGTACAGAAAGTATGTACTAGCGCCCCCTACAGTATAACAATGAAAACACGGATTCTAGGAGCACAATTATAGCTAAAATATATTTAGACTTTTTCTAAGTATAAGTCAAGTATACTTAAATGTCATTTTAAGTATATTTCTGAGAAGTACATAAAGCCCATTTCTGAGAAGTACATAAAAAGTAGACTAAAAGTATACTTTTCTATTTTTAGTTTAAAAGAAGTATACTAATAGCTCATTTGAATAAACTTCTTTTTCGTAAGGGTTAGGTCGGACTGTCCGTACGGTATCTGTGACTGGACAAACGACCCAACTGAATGGCCAGAGGTGTCGTTTTTCCCGACATTTTTTGTTACCTGATTGAGTCTACAGGCAAGAGACAGCTTACTACAAGCCTATACGTGACGGTTTGTGAAAGTAAACATTTGTCATTTTGTTTTGCTTAATTTTAATAAAGTGATAAAAGACTTGAGTAAAAGCCTGTCGTACTTTTTTATTGATATATTAAAAAGATTTTTAACATTGACAAAACAGGTAGCATTAAAGGGTTAGTTCACCCAAAAAAAAAAAAATTAGGCCCATGAATATCAACGATCAAGGCATCCTAGATGTATATGACTGTCTTCTTTCAGACGAATCCAATCGGAGTTATATTAAAAATTGTCTTTCATCTTCCAAGCTGTTTAATGTCAGTCAGCGGGTGTTGCAGTGCATCAGTCCAAAATAAATGAAATAAAAAGTGCCTATCCATAAAAAAAGTGTCTCACATGGCTCCAGGGGGTGAACAAAGGCCTCCTGTAGCGACCAGAATTAATGGTTTTTGCAAGACATGTTGAATTTAATATCCATATTTAAAACGTAATAATCACTTTAATCTAGTTTGCACTAGATTAACAAGGTCTCCGCGCGTTCATTCAAACTTTGCTTTTATTTTAAAATTTTGTGCAATATATTTTTACTTGCATTTTTACATTTTGGTTCCACGCTTATTATTATTTTTTATTCGTGACCGCAATACTTTTGGCGGAAAACTGATCCCATAGAAGAATCACTTACGTAGATTAAACACTACTCATAACTAATTCGTCTGTAAACTAGGGTACAATAATCATAAACATCTTTTTCGACATTTATTTTATACAGAAGATGTGTTAAAGAAGAAAAGTAGCCCAAATGATCCTGTTCGACCTAAAACCAAAATATGAACACATTGAAAAGTCATGTGTTTTGTGTACTCCAAACATAACAATGATTATATATCCTGCGTTCCTGGATTATAAACCACGAAAAGATGGTTTGACTACAGTACATGTGGTTTATTAAATCCTTAGGGCTTAAATTCAGCTCATTATTCCAAATGGTGGAGACTGCCTGATGTTCCCACCACACTTGACAGATAAAACTGATGATCCAGTCCCTCTTTCATGAGCAACTGCATTTGCTTAAAACTTGCTGTAGGTCTGTAATAGGAAACAGCTGATCTTCAATGTGTTTCTGAGATGAAGATCTTTTCAAATTAAAAAAGACAAAAATTATTAAGAAGCTGTTAATAAAAATAACAATTGGTCCCTCGATATCTCTTTGCCGCCTTGAAAAATTCTCAGTTCCTTTAAGTGTATACGGCCGGGAAGCAAGAAAACACACAAAATTGTATTCTCAATACTTCAACTTCATTCATAGATACAAGGATATTATATATGCATATGTCGAGGGGAGTTTCAACCCATTAACCAATGAGGATATGGATGACATACACATATAGGATCTTGGCCAAGAACATGTGTTTATATAAAATGGCCACATGTACAGAAAATATGGACATATTAGGAATAGACTTTGGCGAAGGATGCTGAACTCGCTTCATAGTTCATCACGAACTCCTTTACCTTGTAGTCCTAGCATTCATGTCCTTATATGGGCATTTAAACCAAGAAAAACTAATGTATACATTTGCACATGCATACCTCACATATGAGTAAGAGATATTTAAAACACAATACAAGAGAGAGAGAGAGAGAAACAGATAAGAGGAGGGGGGGAGGGATTCAGAGAGAGAATGCTGTGGTATAGGGAGCGAGTGGAGGGAGAGAGGAAAAAAAAAGGAAAAGAGGAGGGGTGAGGCATATCTGGAACCATTCTAAAGACAGAGAGTGTTTTCTAACAGAAGCTTTGAATACATTCATGATAAAGCATTACGTCAGCTTAGAGGCCTTCTTTGGTCCTTCCACTAAATTCACTTCAGAAATGAAGCAAAGGAATATACACTAACATTCAAAAGCCTGGGGTCGTTTAAGACTTTTTCATGTTTTTGAAAATAAGTCTATGCTCGCTTAGGCTGCAGTTATTTGATCAAAATGCAATAAAAACACTAATATTGTGAAATACTATACTATTACTACTATTACTAAAAAGAAAAATAAAGTAACATTTTTATTTTTTAATATATTTTAAAATGTAATTATTTTCTGTGATGGCGAAGCTGAATTTTCAGTATCATTACTCAGTGTCACATGATGCTTCAGAAATCATTCTAATATGCTGATTTGGTGCTCAAGAGACATTTGATAATATTATTATCAATGTTAAAAACAGTTGTGCTGCTTAATATATTTTCAAAGACTGTGATACTTTTTTAAGCATGCTTTGATGAATTCTAAGTTCAAAAGAACAGCATTTATTTGAATTAGAAATCCTTTGTAACATTAAAAAGGTATTTACTGTCAGTTTTAATCCAATACAATGCATCCCTGCTGATTACAATTATTAATACTTTCAAAAACAAATCTTACAGACCCCAAACTTTGGAAAAGTATAGTGTAAGTCTAACTCCAACAGAGGGCAGCATTTAGTTAAAGACAACTCATTCATTTGAAATGTAGTCAAAATTTGCATATAAAACGATTCATATAATGATTCTGGGAAAAGTCTGCAAAACATTTCCAAATATAATGGTGTTTATTTATATGATTTGTTAAAATTTCACAAACTTTTTCCAATGTGTCAGTGATTGATGAGCATATTAGTAAATTATGAGTGGATTATAAAGCTCCTCCCTTCATTTAAATATTTACCACCCTTATTAATGTTCATAAACATAGTGTTAATGTTTGATGGACATTCTACGGTCCTCTCAAACAAATGGCTTCGATCCAAGAGTGAAATCATGAGCTAAGACAAATTATGTAACCCTGCCTCTGGCTGCTTGGACTGCTCACTGTCATTGTCTTAATGTATGAAGAAGGAAATAGTGAGATCCAGAGAAAGTGTCCAGCTTTACTATGGTTTATTTTGTGTGCCTAAGTGACTGGTGAAGACAGAGATATTGTGTAAGACCGTGTAATTTAAACCATGATGTTTGGCATCACACTCCTGGCATTGTGTTTTGCTCCAAATGTTTTAAATCTGATTGTGAGAGGAAAAAGGGGTTTTGAAACCAGAATGCGCTCAGTGCGAGTGGATACGACCCTTGAGGGACAAAACATTACTCAATATGAATCTCCATGTTGCTATGGTATATCTGAGTAAGCTTGCTACCTTGATTTGGTTTATAAAATATCCAAATGTCTAAATGTATTAAATGTATTGACAGCTCAGGGAACAGGTACAAAGACCGTTTCCAAGTTGGGATGAGAAGAGGCTGCTAAAACAGCCTTAGTCTAAGTCTGCATCCCTTCTTTGTGAAAATATTCCCCTAAAGATTACCTACTCTTAGATATTGTTTTTGCTGATATTATGGTCAAAAAGTTAAAAAAAAAGTAAGATGAAATTCTGATTGTAATGTAAATCACTGAGATCCTTATAACACTAGCAGATTACTTAAATAAAATTCATATAAATATCAGTTGTCACTCTATATCTCCTAATAATATGCCTTAGTAAGATGATATTTAAATGCTTAGTTGTATGACCAAAGCTCTGTAGTTTTAATTTTGGGGAGCAAAACATATAATGCAATGCAATACAATGATGATTGAGAGATGGGCAAATACACATTCCTCAAAAGCCTGATGTATCATATTTGATACTCACATTTCAACATGAAATATAAAGTATCAATCAGAACACGAAGGCATGTAGTGGATTGTGAACAACAGGTTTTTAGAAGTTGTGTATCAAATATGGTACAGCAGGCTTTATAGGGTTAAATGTATTTGATTGTGGGTTACAATATACTATTAAAACATCTTTTATGACATTAAAAAACATAATAAAAAGTAAACAATAATGCAATGTTTGTTTTACTGGCACATTTGATTTGTCATATGTTTTGATATCAAGATGCAAGTGTATGAAACCATGTAGGACGTTAACAACAGCATTTTACAATATTTTTATTTTTGAACAGAACTCCACGACAGTGAATGGAGTTCCTGGTCCATTTAATTGGCAATGCTGCATATCCTCTCAAAACTGGCTTATGAAGGGTTTCATAAACCACCATGCACTGACCCCTCAACAACGGCTCTACAACTAAGGACTGAGCTCAGCATGAATGCCTGTGGAGAACGCCTTTGGGCGTATCAGATATCTGGTATCTTATGTCTGAAGTTGTTGCTGTTTGTTTTGTTCTGCACAATATTTGTTGAGCTGAACAAAGAAATGTTTTTGCCTGACTGGAACATCACAGATGTTTTGCAAGAGCCTGATCAAGTTGTGTTTCAGGAGGTAGGAGGGCATAATGCTCAAGTAATTCGTTAGGCTTTGATGACTCTCCTGTAATGTGTTTACTTTGTTATCTGCACAACCATTTATACTAAATGATACATGTCAAATTATAGATGAAATACAATTACACACATTACACGTAATAGTTTTTTAATAAAAAAATAATTTATTGTACAAAGACTTCAATCTGTTTGTCAATTACTTTTTTACATAACAGAAACAATGGAGTGCAATTACAGTTGATAGATGAGAAGTGAACAATTTGAAATATAATTTGAAAAATATTGCAGCGTATAAGTACAACAAGTAATATTAAAAGAAAAAGCAGTAATGCATTATGAATTAAAATAATGAACTTCAGTAATGACCTTACATATACAAGTATGAAAAATAAACATAAACATTTTTTTTTTTCGAATCTTAAAATAGAAGCAATGGAGTGCAATTATAAATTGTAAATGAACAATTTTAAATTTTAATAATCGCACAGTACCAAAAAGAAAAAAATATACGGTAAAACGATTTCAAATATACAAGTATAAAAATAAAAAAAACTGTAAACACCAAAAAAAAGTGTTCCATGAAAACAATGGAGTGCAATTATAAATTGGAATTGTTATAATATAAGATATTCCTACTCCGGCTGTAGGAATGAAGAGGATGACAACGGGGAGAATGTGCTGTTTTCAGTGTCGTCCGATGTGCTTGGCAGGGGCGTAGCAGGCGTGGGGTGATTCTGTCCCCCGCACTTTGTTTGACCTATACTGCCGATATTTCAGCCTCAAAGTCCCAAGTCCTGCAGTTATTTTTAAATTATTTAAAAATTTGTCCTAAATAACATGAGCTAGACTTGAACTTCCATCACCACATGAGCAGCACATGTAACTGCTAGGCCACTTCTCTGACAAGCGATTTTTTTCTTTTACTATTATTCGTTTTTCAACTTTGAATCATACTTTGTCATGCGGCCAAGATATTTCCATCCATCAGAGTATCAGTCCTGTCTCCACTTGTACAGCTTTCTCTTAAAGTAAGCATGTAACATGCAGGTAATGTGCAAGCACGTACGTGTATTTGGATGCCAGCATGCATTGACATTAGGTGGGTATATCGGAGTACGCTGATACACGCTGACAGTAAGAGGCTATAAAACCCCAGAGCCTAAGCACTGTGTGCTGCCTAAAGACAAATGACAATCAAGAATGCAACCACTGGCAAACTGAGCAGTGTCTTACACATATATCAAGTGGGGGAAAAAAAATTTAATTGTGACTAAATTGTGAATCAAACTATTAATGAATTAACAATCTGTATTGAATTGGATCATGCCTAATGTTGCCTGATATTCCAGCAAAATAACTAAATATCCTTTAAAAAAGACAAAAGAAAAAAAAGTAGAAAAATTGCATAGATACATAATACTAGTTTACAGTGAATATATCATTTTTTATCAATTCTTTTGATAGTTTTAAACATAAACTTGACAAAATTATATAATATAAAAATATGGAAGTATATATTTGTATCTGTCTAAACTGGGTAAAAACTGGATTAAAATGACCTGCAACAGTCCAAAAGGGTTAAAGGAAAAATATCTCTGAGTGCACCTTGAAACATATGCAGTGTCTGCCTGTTAATTATTGATTTGAATGTTAATAATTTAAGTGGACTTTGTAAAGCATATTTTGAACTTAGTGGTTCAGATGAATAGAGCTCTGGAATGAGCAAGTGTTGGTCTTTCACTCATGCATGAACAATTAGTCTAAGAGTCTCATCAGTAATAATTTAGTTTAATTTAGATTAATGATTTCAGTGTAGGATAAAGCGGTATGGAAAATGAATGCATTATTGATTTCAGTGTTCAAAAACTACTTTTTTGTGAGTGCAAATGAGGCATAACTAAAATATATTAATATGTATTTTATTTAGTTTTTTGGTCAGATACAATTAAGTCACCTTCCAACCAGTCACATTTCAGCTGCAGCGGAGGTAAAGTTTTACTGTATCCTGTCGATGTAAGCTACTGGGTCAATATGAAAGTCCTTATAGATGAGCTGCACTACAGGGGCCACAGCATCACTGTGATCCGACCCAAATCCAGCTGGTACATCACGAAAAATACTCTACAATTCCATCACAATTGCAGATGAAATAAGCCGATCTGATCACGTTTTTTGAAGAGTATTTATGGAAAATGATAGAGATAGGAAGAGGTGACGCTTCTGGACTCTTCTTGAAGCTCCAGTTTGACTCTTTTTTCCATGTTGTCAAAAGCACATTATATTTCCTGTAAAATGGTGTCGGCCATTTTGGAAGATAAGATGCTTGTGAAAAGACTTCAGGATGAGCGTTACGACCTGGTGCTCACTGATCCTGCCTTAGCAGGCGGCGTGTTTATAGCTCATTATCTAAAACTCCCTCTTGTTCTCAATGTACGGTGAATCACAAGCAGTGAAGGACATTTTGCTATAGCACCCTCTCCGTTGCCTTATGTACCTTTACTAGGCTCTGGCCATACAGATAAAATGAGTCTCCCTCAAAGGGTTAAAATTTTTTTATTTCAGAGCTTTACTTTCTTCCAGGACAGATTTGTTGGTGGTTTACATTATGATGCACTAATAGATAAGTATTTTGATTACAAAACAGACATTGTTAGCCTGATTCAAGCTGCTGATTTGACTCACGAGGACTGATTTTGTCTTCGACTCTTATCATGGACTGGAAACCACAGAACGACCTCCTGGGGCATTCCAAGATCAAAGCCTTCGTAGCCCACGGAGGAACCAATGGAGTGCAGGAGGCCATATACCATGGGGTCCCGATCCTGGGCATTCCTTTGTTCTTTCGACCAGTTTGACAACTTAATACGTGTTCAGGAGAAAGGAGCGGGTAAGATACTTAAGTTGTCAGAATTTAACAGTCATACTTTTGGACAAATCCTACAGGAATTGCTTCATAATGCCTCCTACAGGACGAACATGCAGAGACTCTCCAGTCTGCACAGGGACCAGCCGGTGAGGCCTTTGGACTCGGCCGTCTTGATTGAGAATGTGGTGAGAAATAAAGGAGCGACTCACCTGCGCTCAGAGTTCTATAAGATGCCATGGTACTTGTACCATTCTGTGGATGTCTTGTTGGTTCTCTTGTTTTTGTTGTGTTTGTGTTTTCTACAGTTGTAATAATCAGATATGCGTGTTATAAAAATGTGCTGTAAGCGAAAAAAATAAATACAAATAATGATGCTATCTCAGATTTTTATACTTAGATTTGCATGCAAAAACAAAATAACTGGGGAATAAAGAATTTACTCATACCATTACTTAATGATTTGATTAATTTCAACAATATAGATTATATATATATATCTATATTTTTTTGCAAATTCAAAAAAGGTGTGTTATTTAAAGAACTGCTTACAATAACTGGCCTTACTTAAATCATTAAAAAAGCACTAATACAAAAAAAAGGGAACATTTAATACATTAATATTTATAAAATGCTGCTGACAAACTGCGTAATTTTTAAATACAAGTTGTTATATGAACAACCAGTTAGTAACTACACTGATCTATGTCTCATTGTATGCTGTGTGTCTATCACTAAAACAAACAACTCAAAATTAATTTGTTCTGGAATCGAGGTGCTTCAAAAGGTTCTTCAAGCGATGCCATAGAAGAACCATTTTTGGTCCAACAAGAAAGAACCATTCAGTCAAAGGTTCTTTAAAGAACCATCTATTTCTCACCTTTTTGAAGAACCTTCTTTCGCCACAAAGAGCCTTTTTGTGAAACAGAAAGGTTCTTCAGGTGTTAAAGGTTCTTTATGGAACCATTTAGACAAAAAGGTTCTTCTATGGCATCGTGAAGCACCTTTATTTTTAAGAGTGTACATTGGTCACCCCTGTATGTTTATGATTCACTAAAAAGAACCAGCTCATAACATTTTTTCATTCAAGAAATTGGACTAAATTGGTCAAATTTAACCGAACAATCTTCAATGATCCCTCAGATCGGTTAGTAGTTTACTGCAGAACAACTAATTTTGTCGCTGTGAAACGAAACAGTTATAGAAAATGAAAAGTTAAAGTACAGCTTCAGTCTCCTCCTGAAGATCCCGAAGGTGTCTCTATATCTACTTCACTCAGAGAAACTGTCAATCACAGCTGTCAGTCATGACAGCAGACCCCATTTTCATAGCATCAAATAACTAAAACCAACCCTATTAGAAAAACGATAAATTGAACATACATCAGCGTGATATGAACTACATAAAATTACAGAAATCAGCTTTTTGAAATATAAATAAATTATGAATAAGGGTTTTTTTTGTTTGTAGTTTGGCTCACTTACAATTCATTTACCTGGAGAGTGCAGGGGTTTATGACCTACACTTCAGCCAGCCACCAGGGGGCAATAAAAATGTTTTGGTTTCACTTCTCAGGATGTGTGTGGTTTAAGATTTAACAAAAAGAACGGGCTCATCAGAGTCATTGGTTTGAGGAGCAGAAAACTGGTCACACTGTATGTTTATGATTCACTAAAAAGAATAAGGCATTGGACTAAACAAACGTGCAGATTCATAGTAGTGTTGTGGTGTCGCTGAAAAGTACATTGATGGAACCAGTTCTGAATAAGAAACGACTCGGATTCCAACTGTAAAATAATAAATAAACTCATTAATTTTAAGCTCCATGGTATAATATTACATAAAAGCAGTTATACATGCATACTTGAGCCATACTTAAAAAAAACACAGGGCTTATGTTTCCTGTTTGAGGCTATAGCTGCAATCTCGGTTCAGGTTAGAGTGCTTTTTCAAACTCGTGTTGGCAGAAGAGGAGGAGAGAGGTGTCATTGTTAGCATTCTCTCTGATGTTTTGGAGCAACTTGAGCTTATGGAGGTCACTGCAGAAGGTAAATTAATGTGCCACATGTGCTAACATGCTTGCTTTATTCAGAGAGACTCTATGATAGGCATAATGATATAGCTCTATATATATATATTATCTAATATACAATTGAAAATAATAAAACCATAAAATAATATAGATAAACATTTACCACAATTAAAAAATTTCCAACAATAGCCCAGTGGTCTCCACCAGCAATCCATACTGTACTATTGTTAGAAATGTTTGGAGATTAAATTGTGGTTGTGTGATGTGGTTTTATAAAAAAAAATTTAAAGGGGTTTTTAAATCCATACCAATGACTCAAGATGTTGACAGACCATGAACACAACCAGCATTCCAACATATCTGGGTTTTTGCACATAAGAGCAGCTGTTTTACTGACCATGAATAACTGTCTGTGGGTCAGAGGCTGCTGATCCCTGAAACCACAATCTATTACAGAAGAGCTGCAATAAATTAAATCAAATCGTAAATCATTGCTAATTAACCTAAACAACAGGCACTTTAAACTGATTTACCGTTATTTATTTAAACTAGGCTCCAGAATGATTGAGGATAATTACGTGTTGGACTTGAGGATGTAGCGGCTTGATTTTACCGCAATAAAAATGCATGATAATGTTATTTAGAGCTAAGATTTTTATCACACTTTTTTCACCTCACTGTAAGATCCACACAGTACCATTTCAGTTTGTGTGAGCTTTTAAAGATAAGTTCGACACAAACAGTCAATACTGATCATGTTCGCTGAGATACATTTCCAGCAAAAGCTCATTTTGACAAAACACAGACCTTTACAACCAAGAAAATTCACTAATTGGTTTCAGGTAACGCAAGCAAACAATGGCTGAACTGAACAAAGCACCAAGGGGAATTTTAATGAGCTTACCAAGAAATGTTGAGAGCAACAGTCTATTTATCTTTACATGTGTGCACTGGAAAGCCTTCAACCTTGTGTTTGAGAAAATGGCCAGCCAGTAGGAAGAATTTAAATGAGTCTTGCAGCAATCATCTTTGTTCACAGTATGGTTTGAACTGAGGTTTCACTCATACAGCTCTGCATCTGATGAGAGGAAATCATTTGTCATAAAAGACAGCTAAAAATAAATATGTAAATTTCTCTTGATCAAAAAGTTTACAGCTTTATTGTAATACAAACGAGAGATCTGATTGAAAATGGGGGAGTGTAAACCAATAATGTGCAACAATAGGCCAGTATTACATGTGTTTTTTGCCACATGCTGCAAGTAATGTACACACACAAATTGACATTTCTGTATAAAGTCTTGAAAAACTAGATGAATAAGAACTAGTTGAGATGAATTATGAGATTATGTCTATAAGATATGTACAAGATTTCTGTTTTCTAAAAAAAATAAATAAATTCTGACACTGGATAGTACTGTATGTGTAGGTTTTTACAGTCTCTAGAGACTTTCATTGCGTCATTTCCCATAAAGGAACTGAACATTTACATGTTTTACAGGACCTTAAAAATTATAACTGAATAAATGCTGGGGGTTGTGTGTGTTTTCTTCTAAAATAGACGAAAAGTAAGCCGATCTAGCAGTTTTTAGAGCTTTTCTAATAGTAGAAGTACTTTCCATCCATCATATATGAAATACCTCTAGTTACCTCTAGTTTAGCAGCTGAATACGTTTATATTATATAAAAATATAGATTCAATTTTCTTTATCATTATGGCATGTTAAACATGTCATGCCACGCAGTTTAACAGTTAAAACTCTATTTTATATCATGGCAGGTGTGAGCATGCAGATGTACTGTATATTAGTATTGTGGGATTCAGTGAATCTAGAGCAGGAAACAACAGGCCTAACGTCCTCTGAGGACCTCTAACAATGGATAATTCTGGAAGTGGAAGTAATTTGACTGACAGATGTTATTTAATGCTGTGAAAGCCTTGGACACACGCCCCATCCATCCAGCCATGCATACAATTTTTTTTTTATTTTGTATTTTTCTTCTTTTAATGCAGAATTTATTACACATGCTAGAAAATCAAATATATTATCACACACATTAAATGTCTTATATTAATAGTACGTAATTATTAAATTAAAACAATTAGATATATTAAATAGATATTATATTAAATCTTATTGTAGTAAGTCTTGGATGTTTTTACTTTGGCGGTTCTGTGATACTTATATACATAAACAGGCAAACCTCACAATGAGGGACTTGCAAAGATTTTTCCTTTTCATCCACACCTGCCAACTTATAATGCCATAATACTGGAACCATGCCAAGTTTTAAAGTCATGGAAGCGACATAATATAATTCGTTGTTCCCTGCACTAGACTTACAGATATGGCAGCCCAAAGAGATGTTCAGCATTGCAAAAAAAAGGGGTCATGTGCGATTTATGTTTCCTTTACAAGCTGATTGTGCATTGATAAGATTCCTGAAGTTGCAAAGACTAAGTCTCAAACCCAAAGAGATATTCTATAAAAGTTAAGACTTGTCTAAGCCCTCCTAAAACGCCTCGTTTAAACACGCCCCCACATCAACTGTGTGGGAGGAAGCTTTGCATCACAACGCCCAAATTATACCAAAGCAAGGCGGAGTACGTAATGATTATCGCGTAGTATTGTTCCGCGCCAGCCGCACGCCGCCGCCGCCATGTCATGGAGAAGCTGTGTGTTTCGTTGTGAAAGCGAAACTACTTTGTTTGGTCTTCCAAAAGAGGACACAACTAGAAATCAGTGGTTAAGTTGTATTTACAACACTGTTCCAGAGCAGTTCAAACCAAATATTTAGATGTGTGCAGCGCATTTTATGGAGGACGCGGACTGTTTCCTGGGAGAGTAGCCTACAATGGTGTTCCGGAGAATTCAGTTCCCTCGTTTCCCCTTCGGCGCGCATGCTGACCCTATACAGTCTATGATGCTGACAAATAATGCTTACTCACAGCCTGTAAGTGTTTTCATATTTAAAGAATTTGCCACTGACGATTCAAACGCGAGTTTTGAGCAGTGTAGAGTAGCGCTTGTTGTTTGTCGTTTCGCCGATCACAAATGCAGACATGGTTTTAGGTTTACGCGGCGCGATGCAATGCAACATGTAAAAAGACAGTATAAGTCATTATAATCAGTAATTCTGTAAGGACCACTATCGTCAAAGATGATTGATAATTAGCATACAGTTTGGATTGGTGGTATAGTTCTGTTCTGGGCAAGAACTCCCTGTGCATCCATGCAGCCTAGCATAACCCCCCCAGGGTAAACAGAACTGAACCAACATAAATGTATTGCAGATATTGTTAAAGTTCAATAATTGTATGTACATATTTTAGAATTAGTCTGATTCAAAGGATAAGCAGAAGGCTGAATCCTGACTGACAGAGGAGGAGCTGGGGATGGAGGAGGGTATTGAGCAATTGAAAACTGCTGATAATACTGAGGGACCTTATATATGAATGCTTAGATAGGTGTCGTATTCCCATAGGTAGATGGGATCAGCTGAAAGGGGGAAAGGGGGGAGTCAGCTGATGCGAGCTTGACTAACGTGACCTGCCAGAACTAACGCTACGCTTGATTTATGTCCCCACTGGATGAAACAAATGCCTTGTTTATAATGGATTTTATTGGTTTTGTCTCATCGCGCCACGACACGGCATCACAGTATGGTAAGGGGCATAACATTTCCGTCACATGCTTGAGGAATTCAGCCAATCACAACACACTAGATAGCTGGCCAATCAGAGCACGCCTCACTTTTCAGAACGATGAGCTTTGTAAAAATCGACGCGTTTCAGAAAGGCAGGGCATAGAGGAGAAACAATATTGAACAGCATGTGGAAAATAGTGTTTTTTTTTTTTTCACTTAAGCCGCATAAACATTTCATTACACCAAATAATCTTCTTTTTTAGCAACGTCATATGACCCCTTTAAGAGTGTTATAGACATGGAAAAAAACAAAGCTACTGAACTAAGAATCTGAGTAACTGTGAAACCCCATGTTTCACTCCCTAATGATGCTCAAGCTCACGGACTTTTTCCATTTGTGGTGTAGAGTACATTTCCTGAATTACTTTTGTCATTTGGTGCGGTTAAAACCATCCTACTATTATTACCTGATCCTATTTATTTTCCATGGAATAATGGAGTCCACGTTGTGACAGGATGAATAACTTACTGCAAGTCTTACTAATGTAAAAGCTTTTGCTCCCTCCAACAGCTGGAATAGAAAATGTATTATTTTAATGTCAAATCTCAGCCATTACAGGTTTGGCTATGCCATCCTCACGGTGCACAGTTGGCCCAAAAAGGGGAATTACAGAATGGAAGAAGCTGCTCACAGGCCTATTGTGTGTTCAAGGGAATCTTTATAGATCTGATAATACATCTCACAACAGAGTGCACAATAGAGAACATTAGTGAAAAGCTGACACGGTGCCTGGTGTATCTTGCTTCCTCTTTGTGTAAAGGTTGTTAAAATCCAGGTTGTAATCTCATCAAGCTGCACAGAGGCTCCTGATGACAATGTCTTATCCAACTCATTACTTCATGTCATGAATCAGTAAAGCATGATGAATTTGTATACTAAAAGGATCTTGGTCCACTAAACATTGAGACAATGATCACTCAGACTCTATTTTCAACATTGATAAAAGCAAGAAATGAGCAAAAACAACAAAAAAAAAACAGCATATTAGAATGATTTCTAAAGGATCATGTGACACTGAAGTCTGGAGTAATGATGCTAAAAATTCAGCTTTGCCATCACAGGAATAAACTACTTTTATAAAATATATTCAAATAGAAACCAGTTATTTTAACAAAATAAATGCAGCCTTGGTGAGTATAGGAGACTTACTGTCACAGGTAGCTGCAGTACAACGCACGAGTGCACAAAGATGAAGGTAGACTATTTTAATAAACCAAAGGGTAAATATCCACAGAGAGAGAAGGGCAACACATCCACACAATAGATGTATACATAATAGACTCAAGACCGGACAACCATTAACAGAAAGAGAGCAACTTAAATGCACAAGCAAACGAGGACACTAACGACACACACCTGAACAGAATGAAGAAATCAAATCCACAACTATGACAACAGAGAAAAGCTGCAAACTGAAAGTCCAAACTAACAAAACTGTGACACTTACTGACATCATGCTTTTTATATTGTCTTAGTTATTTCTATTTCCAACCATTTTGAAGCATGACTCTGTCTGAAATTGCATATTCTTTAAGTAGATACAGTACTTGTTTGAATAATTTTGTGACCATTATAAAAAATCAAGCGTAGCGTTCTGGCAGGTCACGTGAGTCAAGCTTGGATTGGCTGAATCTCAGCTGATCCACGTCTGCCTATAGGAATACAACGCCTATCACGACATTCTTATATAAGGTCTAATTCAGTATTATTCAGCAGCTTTATTGCTCAGGAGCAAATTACCCCCCTCCATCCCCAACTCCTTTCATCACAGTCAGGATTTGGATTTCTGATATGCCTCATTGAATCAGACTTTTATCTTGAATATGTTGTTACTCTAAAATGTCATTAAGAACATTAATGATATCTGCATTTGGTTCTGTTCTGTTTACCCTAGGCAGTTATTGTTGCTCATTCATGACAGGCTGCATGGATGGGCAGGGAGTTTTTGCCCAGAACAGAACCGCCAATCCAAACTGTATGCTAAGTGTCAATCATCTTTGACGATAGTGGTCCTGACAGAAGTATATTTAGGATGAATGTGTGTAGTATAATCTGGACATACTACATCCACCATGTCAACACTGTCAATTTACCCATCATTTATGAATCCACTTCTGTGCCCTTATGAGATAGTAAAATAACCTTTGTGTGGGTACTTCAGAATCTCGTCAGAAGTAATGAAACTGTGAATTCAGACATTAATCTTGCCACATGTTTGCTTACTGTATAGTCAAGAAGTATGAATATTCGTATATCTTCAGAAACTGACAAGGGAGTGGACTGAGACACACCCAAGAACAAGACATTACTGGAAACAATGAACAAGGAGGATGGGAAACTAAAGACAGGAAATTAGACCTTTATATATTGACCATATCAAAATAAAAGACACTGACACAAAAGACTTCAAAACCCAATAGTACAAACATCACACAAAGACAATCCCACTACAGACCACATTTTAGGTTTCCTGACAAAGCTTTTTTTTTTTGTTACAGTGAAGGGTGTGTTGCATTTCTTTGACTGATGCAGACATGGCAAAGAACAGCTGTTTGTGATTATTTGATGGATTATTTCATTATGTGCTGGAGACCATTCAGAGACTGAATGGTCTGAATGGTCTGAAGGAGACTTGTCAACACCCTCCTATGCCAATTTGCTATTGCAAATTCAGGTGTGCAGCCCATTTTCTATGTTTGAATTTCCTTAAAAACATTTCCTACTATAAAACATTTTAGCCTTTGCCCCTTTCCTAAATGAATTTCACACTTACATATAATAAACAGAGTAAGGGTAATGCATATTTGGTGTGCTATCCAGGGAGAGATAATTCCTCCTGAACCCGGGGTACTCCCCCTGTCCGGGGAGAGGGGTCCAAGCTCAGCATTTAGCCCGGACCCAGAGCGCTCCCCCCGAGTGCTCCCCCTCATACTGGGGTGGAGGAGTCGGGGTGGTGGAGGAATGCTGAAAAACTGCAGAGAAAATGAAGGTAAGGTGGTTTTAGCTATTTATAGAGGTTCTCTCTCGAGCTGATAGGATAGGCGATATAATTGCTGACAATGAATTGGCTGGGTTAATTATCTGAACGTGCTCCTGCCGAACTTTGTTAATAAAACATCATATCATGTTTCCTGACAATGCTGTGACCATTTTTAATCAGCTCTCACACCCTTTGGGAAATGGAAACTTTGAGTCACTAAGGAAGCACATGTACTGGGACTCAAACAAGCTTAGACATCACCTTGAGCTTCATGTCACTGTCCAACATGAGATGCCTCAACAAGTTGACAAGCTGAAATGAGGCCCGCTTTGAAGATATATCCATCATCCATAAGAATTTATGACCTGGACATCCTTTCTTTTTTTGTGATTTATAGCATGTGAATTTTTTTTTTTGCACATTTCTCTGAGGCAATACCACCATGTTTCAGTTGTAATTGTAGATAGATATAGATAGATAATCTGGAAATAAATCAGCATAAATATTATCATCTTCATGAAAAAAATAAATAAATAAAAATCAAGAAATACAAGTGTGATTCACATTTTCATAAGATCTTCCAAAGCGCTTTGGTGACTGAAATAAATGTTCTGGTGTAGTACAGATGTTCTGTGATGCTCTTCTCCAACTAATGAAAGAGAGTTATGGCAACTGATAAACAAACAAATAACAAACAAAGCCCTGCTGACAACTAAATGCGATATAAAATGAACTTTTTATGAAAGACTCCACTGGCCAAAAGGATGTTATTGTTTGTATAATGCGTTTCGCAATAAAATTGTGTTTGTTTTCTGCCCCCCTCAGATTCATGGAGCCGATGACATCCCCAATATGATTCATAAAGACTTGTTGCTGTTTTAACCTGACTAACCTCTTCTCATATTTTTTTTTCTACATGAGATTCACATTAATCATCACTCAAGAATCAGGCTGTCTGGAACATCAACAGTGTTGATTTAAGCTGTCATCCACAGGATACATCAATGTCTAGAGAAAGACAGTTTAGAAACACAGGCATTGTTTAATTTTACTCCCTGACTAGACATATTACAGTTACAAGGGATGTTACACTTGGCAATCCCTTAACCGACTGTCCTCAGGAGTGAAGAAGTCAAGATGGACACAACATCAGAAGGCCAGTGAAGCACTAAACAGCGATGAAACCGTGAGATGTGTTTATTCTTAGAACTAGTCTGAAAAGACAAGCCAACTGGAGTGATTTCTTGTGGTGCACAGCAGATGGTAAAGAGCAAGCAGATCTGTTAGTATTCCCATTCATATTGTACATCAGCTCAAGAACATCAAACTAACGACTCTCTAAAGCCACTTGTCACAGCATGGAAAATCACACGGTGCTGGTCCATGATGACCATGGAAATTGGAAAATGGAGAATACCAAAAGCCAAATATGTAAAACACTAACTTATTTGGTCACTTCCATTGTATTAGCCAGTGATATTGTGTTATGAAAGTAGCACAGTGGAATAAAGGTGTCATCATAACAGCACGCTTTTAAAACAAAGGCAATCATGTTTCATTTCCTTCTGAAGAAACATTTCCATTAGTAAGTTCATGTATAAAAAATAATGCTATGTAAATCAGTAGAAACAAATCAGTTTGACATCAAAACATCACAGTCAGTGTGGGAAAAAATATTTAAAATATTAATAATATGTTGAGCAAATGTAATTTAACAAATATTATTGTTCTGTGATATTAGACAGATATTTTAGTCTAATTTTAAGTATTTTAATATTTCAGTCTAATTCTAGGTTTACTTCGCTATCTAAATGGAGATATACTCACACCATAACATTTAGCTTTTTTAAAATAATAATATAAAAAAATGGCATCCTATATTTCAGAAAGGTATCCTATATCTTAGAACATACAAAAAGGCAGTACTTTCTGGTCATATGTTTTTGTACAATCCATAATCCCAATTTCAGCATATCGTACAAATTACACATTCTCTGGGCAAAAACAAACAAAAAACTTTTTTTTATTTGTTTTGTTTATGAATAAGTTTTTTTAAATTTCACATTTCCCCAAAGGGAGGATGGTCAGATTTAATTCGGGGACAATACTTTCCCTAAACTACAGCTAAGCATGTATAAACCCACATACATAAACCATTTATAACCCAGCATCACTCCTTCCCGCTTAGATTATGATCTTTTATGAGAAAGCAACTATGCCAGAAACAAGGATCCAATTTAAATCCAATCCAGATTAATCAATCCGATCCAAGTGATACTGTAACCACAATGGCTTCATTTAAAAGAGCTGCGTAAAACACACTCCAAACCTCTGAGCTCTTAAACACTCTGATAGCCAATGAACTTTAATCACACTGAAACTGTCCAGGAAGTCCTTTTTTTATATCCTTTTGAAATAGCCATTATGTCCTTAGGGGACAAGATGCATATATTGAGTCATTAATCTTGACACTGTAGAGTAACAGTCATGAAGAACGTACTCTTTGAACCTTGTATTTAGAGGATAAATCAAGAAGGCATTAAGCATGTGCGCTTAAACATTTGAATTGGTTCTTCTTCAGGTATTCAGGTTTTCAAGCATCACAAACTCTCTACTAAACTATCTATTTCTTCTCAAGTAAATAAGCCCTGCAATATCTCAAGGGCATTATGCAACACTGTGGGCAAGGTAAACCCTATGGCGGCAATTCTATGCCATTAATAACCGAGCGCACCACTGATGCTGGCGCGCGCGGTAAAGCAATTCCGCGAGAGGAAAACAGATTTACACGCGAGAAAACGGGAGCCCGCGTATGGCAAGCTCATTTCAAACCCTCGCGCGCGCGTGACGTCCTCTGCGCGCAATAGAAGCCCTCACGCGCGCATGATCATTCCCCACATCCTCGCGCTCGCCCTTCCCTCACCTGCTCGCACGAACACTTTTATTTTTGTCAGTCGTGGGGCGGAGCTTGCTGTTTTAATTGTAACCTCAAATGTCATTGGTCATTCCTCTTTTCCGGAAGTCAGTTTTGGACGCCTGTTATAAGATGATTTATAATTCTCTGGACTTAAGACATGGCACCAGTGGACCAGATACATGTGAGTTATCGTTTCATTTGCTTGTTTTATTCATTTATTTAGTCTTTATTTAATGTAATTTAATGCATTGTTCATAGAGTAGATCTTTTTCAGATACTTTATTAATAGGAAGTCTTCTGTTTACTAATGATTGCAGTCTTCTGATGATAAGAGATACACATATGACCTTTTTAAAGACTGTAATGATGCACGCACACACACACACACACACACACACACACACACACAGGCTATATATAAAACTATAGGAATGACAGTAAAGTTTTCAAAATGTTTTATCTTTAATCTTGTAAATAGATACAACATCATAATATTTAAAGGTGTTCCTATAAAACACAGGTTTCACCATGTAAGCATTTGATTTACAGTGTTACTAGTCATCTGCTATCAAAATCAGTCCATTCACGATGATGTATATGAAAATTGATTCCTGTTTATGGAAAAGAAGCTTCTAATACATCATTCAGTTCCAATGTATTTATTTGTGTTCTTTTTGTTGCATTATTCTTTTTTCCTTTGTATTTGCAGGTTGTGTACTTGAATGCAGCAAATAACAACTGCCCAGTTCAGGAAAGTAAAAGCATTTGAATTTTATTTCTGGAACTTTTCTGGTTCATGTTTTCTTCAAGAGGTACTGACCAAGGAAGTTTCACATGCGGTAAAAGTGTCCATAATTAAAGGTAGAGTACAGTTGTCTGAAATTTCATTTAGGCCTAAATTTAGTAACAAGTAATCTGGTGGTAGCTTTTCAATGTCACTTTTAAGTAAAAAATATCTTCGTTTATTAATAAATAACTGATCTGTTTTTAAACATAAATTTATTTCAATTTTTACTGTTTCTATAGGATTGAATGCATTTGGTGTGATGTCAGAATCATGGTGACCAACAAGTAGACATGCTGCACTCGCTGGAAGCATAACGATTGCTTGACATATCAGTGGTCGAGATCCTTTTCAGTGTGCACTTCAATTTCTCCCAAGAGTTCAGGCAGACTTGGACACATTTCTAGAAGCCTGGAATCATCCACTCTCCTCAGAAGGCAATCGAAGTTCAGAGCATCTGTGGCGCAACTGATACACACAAAATTGATCAATCCGAGAGATATGAGGTATGGAGAATCTGCTTTCTTTAATCGGTCACCACACTGCTGTTTATGCATTAGTCTAAGTGGATTTTTAACGATGTATTTAACTGCTAAATCATTAGGACATTGAAGAGCCAGATCTAGATGGTGATATAGCAGTTTCTTACGATGCCTGTGAAGATTTCAGAGCTATTCAAGAATTTGAATCACTTTTGAGTTCGGATGGGTTGAGGGCACTCAAACACCTTCTGAATTAAACTGGTCCTAATATCCCTGTTAAAGAACTGTATTTGCTTTGACAGTTTTTTTTCTTTTCAACAAATATGGGGTAAATACATAAAAAAATCACTGCTATGTCCCAGTCTAGATATGGCTCGTTGATGTCCTGAAGATTTAGCAGTTAAATACATCATTAAAATCTACTTAGATTAATTCATAAACAGCAGTGTGGTGACAGGGTAACTAAAGCAGGGTCACCATACCTCATCTCTTTACCTTTAATTAAGGACACTTTCCGCCTTGTTCAGTGCCTCTTGAAGAAAACATGAACCTGGCAATCTGTGCATCCTCCACTCCTTGGTCTCCCTTGACCCTGTTTTAAAGAAGAAAAAAAGATACAATACATTTCCAGAAATAAAATTTAAATGCTTTTACTTTCCTGAACTGGGTGGTTGTTATTTGCTGCATTCAAGTACACAACCTGCAAATACAAAGGAAAAAAGAAGAACAAAAAGAACATAAATAAATACATTGGAACTGAATGTATTAGAAGCTTCTTTTCCATAAACAGGAATCAATTTTCATATACATCATCGTGAATGGACTGATTTTGATAGCAGATGACTAGTAACACTGTAAATCAAATGCATACCTGGTGAAACCTGTGTTTTATAGGAACACAGACTAAACAAACCTTCAAATATTACGATGTATCTATTTACAAGATTAAATATAAAACACATTTTGAAAACTTTACAGTCATTCCTATAGCTTTATATATAGCCTGTGTGTGTGTGTGTGTGTGTCGGTGGGTGTGTGTGTGTGTGTGCGTGTGCATCATTACAGTCTTTAAAAAGGGTTCATATGTGTATCTCTTATCATCAGAAGACTGCAATCACTAGTAAACAGAAGACTTCCTATTAATAAAGTATCTGAAAAAGATCTACTCTATGAACAATGCATTAAATTACATTAAATAAAGACAAAATAAATGAATAAAACAAGCAAATGAAACGATAACTCACATGTATCTGGTCCACTGGTGCCATGTCTTAAGTCCAGAAAATTATAAATCATCTTATAACAGGCGTCCAAAACTGACTTCCGGAAAAGAGGAATGACCAATGACATTTGAGGTTACAATTAAAACAGCAAGCTCCGCCCCACGACTGACAAAAATAAAAGCGTTCAAGCAAGCAGGTGAGGGAAGAGCGAGCGCGAGGATGTGGGGAATGATCATGCACGCGCGAGGGCTTGTATTGCGCGCAGAGGACTTCACGTGCGCGCGAGGGTTTGAAATGAGCTCGTGGGCTCCCGTTTTCTCGCGTGCAAATCTGTTTTCCTCTCGCGGAATTGCTTTACCGCGCGCGCCAGCATCAGTGGTGCGCTCGGTTATTAATGGCATAGAATTGCCGCCATAGTAAACACTTGTTTGATGACCCTGGCCTGAGTAAGTTTGGCCCAACTGTCAGATGGTGACTCACTGTGGACTGAGGTGGGGCTGAGAATGATCTCTCTCTGCGAGTTTGGGTGAACGTGTCCTTATGGTGCCACCATAAATTTCCCATTAACTCCACTTACAGTGGCAACAAAATCAGTGTTGTAAAAAGTGGCTGTAAGTCAAAATAATAAAAAAAGGAAGGATTGATTCTATCAGGTCCATTTATGCCAACTGAAATAGCCATTCGGGCCAGAGCAACAGTGGTTTTCACACCATATCTGAAACACTTTCTTATTGTTTTTTTGGAGGTTGACAGCAAAATATGGTCCAAACATAACAGAACAAATGCAAACATCACCCCAGCTGTGTTGTTTTTATCTTCATATATTGGTGGCTATGAAGTATTCCTGGAGAAGTTCATAACTCATTTGTTTGAAATGCTCTTCATAGACAAGTGTGCAACTTGCGAATACTGCCTCAACCAAACATGGGACTTGAATAACAGTTGATTGTGATGTCAGCATGTTGCTGAGACGCATTTTACAAGAAATATGGGCACAATTATAAATGAGATAAATCTGAGCTTCTTGCTCCTTATGGGATTGCCTTATCAAAGAAGTATACATGCATTGTTGCCTGTTGGCAAGGTTGTTAATCTTGGTCAAATTGGCAAAAATGTGACTTAATAAAAGGCATAATTTTGCTAACCATAATTTAGGACAGTCTTTGTCAGCAGTTGGCAGCGGAACATATTTTTCCTTAACAGGAAAAACCGGTTCCACAGTATAGGGGACATTAAAAACTGACGGTAACACTTTACTTGAAGGGGTGTGCATAAGACTGACATGACACCTTCATAATCATGACATGACACATGTCATGAATATGAAGGAGTTTTATGCATGTTTATGACAACTGTCATTAAGTGTCATTCGCTCAGTTATGTCATTTTTTATGCAAATATGACATTATTTGACCTAACCCTACCCCTACCCTTACCACTAACCATAGCCCATAACAAAGACATCTCAAACAATGTCATCTTTGCATTAAAAATTACATAACTGAGCAAATGACACTTAATGACAGTTGTCATAAATATGCATAAAAACCCTTCATATTCATGACATGTCATGTCATGATTATGTAGGTGTCATGTCATGATTATGTAGGTGTCATGTCATGATTATGTAGGTGTCATGTCATGATTATGAAGGGGTCATGTCAGTCTTATGCACACCCCTTCAAGTAAAGTGTAACCAAACTGACTCTTGCAAGATGAGCATGGCGCTCCAAATCAGACAAAGCATGCAAACACAAGATGTAACTGAAACAATAAAATGTTGACTAATATAAAGAAGATCATGAAGCTTGAGTTCTGCGGACATTAAAAAAAAAAACTTGACAAACCAAATGTTAAGACGTTTCAAAAATGTTCATTCATATTATTTTGCTGTTAATATAATTTTGCAAAATAGAAGCATTTGAACCAAACTGTATGAATGCAATTCACAAATAATTGCAATTGAGTCATTTATACAGCACATCAATGAAATGTTGGCTTGCAGGCAAGATAATAACAAATAAAGGTACTATTTTATATGCATGAACACTGGTGCTGTTCTGAACACGTGAAAACAACATTTGTTCTCCAATTCACTTAAATTATGCTATACCCAGATGTTTGGCAAACCCTTTAGAAGTAATAATCTAGTCAGATTTCCAGGACTTGCATAGTCATGTCCATTTATTGAAACTGACCCTTTTGGCAGCATTAGCTTGTTAGCTTATAGCCCTGTCTCCTGCTGTTTCATTTGTGAAGGAAACATTCATGCCTTGTGCCATACAAAAATCATCAGTCCTAATTGTGATTTTTGGCTCTTTGTTTAAGGTAATTATGAGCAGCACTCGTACCCAGAAGTTTCAGTGAATTACACTTAAATACACATGGTTTGCTGCCAAATGGTTGCCAAAATATGGACTGTGCCAGGGGTGAATTACGGATCCATAAGTTTTTCCATCACCGTTTGTGTTGTGATTGTTTGGAGACAGTCATTTCCTGTGAAATGAGTGCAATTTGGATTCAGTTTCATCCAAACGAGTACTACATACTGGACAGCATGGGTATATTTTAAAACAGGGATTACTATTGTATCTCATTCATTATCCTCACTAACAAATGCACAATAGCATTGAAGCCAAAGCATTATCTGGTTAATAGGCAATAAATAAGTCTGTACATGTTTCTAGATGTTCTTTTATTTTTTATGTTTGATTCTAAAACCTTATGAAGGATGGAAGCATCGTAAACACAGCTGCCTGTGGCTAGTCCTTTTTTGTTTTTGCCTCACATAAAAGATTTATTCGCTAGGTGTGACGTTCTTGACAGTCTATCATATGTGTCCTGCATCTTTTGAAAAAGCATCCTGAAGATACTGTACATGCATGTCATCTGATCTTTTTTCTTTGTGACATGACAAGGTCATGCATACTTGTGTGTTCACAGGTGCATGGATGTATGGCTTTGAAACATGTCAAGCATGCTTATACAAAGAATCATTTAACATGCCAGGCTTTGGTGGAATTTATACTGCCTTTCAGAACATGAGCAGTGCCAATAATCACAAACCTAGACATTATATTTTAGGGCCTTGTTTCTTTATGGCTCCATTTTTGAAGGTTTGTAATTTTAGGAGTTTTGGGATCCTGAGTTCAGAAGAACTGCGCTGATGTGATTTGAAGTAAAAGGCAATCTTTTTCTTTCCAAATGTCATAAAAAGGAATGAGATCATTTTGGCACTCTATTACAATTGTTGTGAGACATTTTAAAAGGAAGTTTGCTCAAAAATGAGAAATAATGTCATCATTTACTCACCCTAGTGTCATTTTAAACCTGTATGACTTTGGCTTCCGTGGAAAACAAAAGAAGATATTTTGAAGATTTATTTTGTCCTTACAATGAAAGTCAATGGGTTTCAAAACTATTTTGGACCCTATTGACTTGAATTATATGGACAAAAAAGCACTTATATAATATAATATAATTATCATCTCTGACATATCATGTTTCATCAGATTTTCCCAAGAGACAGTTATAACAGATGACAAATGAATTCATGTCTCCTGCTTGTTATCCACCACAGACATATTCAGCTCACCAAAATTTAGAACTGGTTTGCACAAATGCCATAGAAATGAAGTTCAGATCAGTTCATTTATTCTCTCAGTATGGTGCACAGCTGGGGTATTTCAGATATGATAAGATCCGTGAAGCTAAATTTCATGTCCGCTCTGTTTGAATATTTACTTCACATCTGAAATGCCTCTTATAGAGCTTAATAGAAAATTCCAAATAAAACACAAATCCACAAGAGACACGCGGTAGAATTACTGATTAACATGAAGTTCGCAGTCATAGAAGTCATAAGGTTAAAATCACAAAAAAATTACAATTCAATTTGTATTCAAATGGCACATAAAACTAATATAGCAGTAATCCATACGTCTCGTGCTCATTATTCCAAGTCTCCAGAAGCCATACGATAGCATTGTGTGAAATTTCAGTTGTTAATAACTAAAAATAAAACAAAAAGTTTGAATGTGGTGTGCAAGCAAGAACATGTGTTTGTTTACACACGTGAGGTGTTTGTGAACTTGTTAAACACCATATAAGGAGAAAGAAGGCGGAGCATAAGAAAGGCTCTTGTGTGTATCGCCAAAGCGGTAGAGTTTAATGTGTGAGAATTTGTCATTTTGTCTAGGTGGCGCAACTCACACAACTACCATTAAAATATTGGATTAGCACTAGTGAAAATATTTCCATAACCATCTTCCAGAGAGAGAGATGCACAAGATTGAAATTACAGGAGTTTATCATAATTTTCAAAAATTAACTCCTTTAAAAAGTGTAAATGTGTTTTATGATGTAAAATAAAATACATTTTATGAGTTGATTTAACTGTTTCTGCGATAAACACTTACATGGGGAACCTGCTCCACCATGTGTTGCACAGGGATAGTCATGTAGTGTTGTGTGTTACAAGTCCCTCTTCACAACTCTTTTCTTGTTAAATTTGATCTCTAAGAACTTGCACAGAGCTTCCAGTGAATGGCTGTAAGCCAGTGTACATCAAGAGTGCTCCTTGGCTGTCAAATCAATGAGAACAGTTCTTGACATGAAAGTCACAAGAGAGTACGTTTTCCTCTGAATTTGGGCCTTTTGGCCTCCAGTGTTGAGTACAAACAGCAAGGTACAGCAAGCTGCACTCCATCAGTCATTTTTACAGCTTTGTGTAAGACAATGCAGAGCAATAAGTCTTACACATTTGTGTTATTGACCTTACAGCCATTGATTCGCTCCACACTCTACTACTACTACACAATAAACTTCCTGATGTGCCCATCATGGTTACATGTTTTGGTATGAGAAAACAGTAGGGGCGTTTTAACATACTTTTATGGCAATTTGTGTCTGTTTTGCATTTTGGCAAATTGGTTGCCAAATTTATGGTATGTTTACACAACAATGATGTACTAAACACTGCGTTTTTGAAAAGTTTCGCATACAGAAGAAAATGTGCACACGGATCACATGGATCCTCGAAAACAACTAAAAATGCTGTATGCTGGTCTTGTAGTTGGCAATGCTACTTTAGTAAAGAAACATTACAAGCCTGTGCATATACCTAGACTGAGCTTATAATAAGCTTGCGTAAGAAGTCACTGTTTTCACAAATCACAAATTCAAAAAAACATTTTTGTAGTTTACATGGAGACAACGGTATCATTTCAGTTTTCAAAAGTTTGCGTTTTCAGGCCCCCAAAATGACATGTAAATAAATGGCTCAAACGCATAAAAAGTTTACCATTTTTAGTTGAAAATGGTGTGTTGTAAATGCCCTCTTATATGAATTTGTACAATCTCATATATGTTTTTATACAATCTGCTTAAGGCCCACTGAATAAGAAATTGCCACCTTTGTAAAATAGTTTTCTCATGATATCAGGTTTGGTGTTTAGGAACACTTGTGTAAAACTCTCATGCAAGGGTTTTCTTCCATTATTAATTTAAGAGAGATATTTTGATAAGGTATATGCATCAAAATACATTAAACATACAGGGGTGTTTCTTTAGCTATATAAGCACTTTCTGTCTTTTGTTAATTTTTAAAAATAAAATAAAACTTTCAATTTCTGTCATAATTTGTGTAAAAATTGATAGAAATCATTTTAATTAAAAACATGTATACATACAGTACACATTTCTATAGTGGATTTACATGTTTTAAGAAAAAAGGTGAAACATGTTTATAACCCAGGACAGCCCACAGAAACACCCATATTCACCTATACACTTTGTGCTAACAAGGTGACAGCTGTAATGTGCATTTTTAAGCAAGAAAAAAATTCAAGACCATAATAACATTCAGTGACAGCAAGAAGCAGAAGTACAGTTATTTACTTGTGTTTAAAAGGTCTGAAGCCCTATTATGAAACAGACCACAGCCGCTTCAGTGTGTTTTATGACTCGTTTGCTCTCGTAAAAACTCCTAATCCCAGCAATCATCCCCACGTGCAGGGATGTTTTGGCAGAGTCTTTGTGCACCGCTTGAGAGTCTTTCCTCCTCACAGCCTGTTCTTCCAGTGGATCTGTCACAACTGATAGAAGTCCAAATCAGACAGACAGACGATAGTTAGATAGATAGATAGATAGATAGATAGATAGATAGATAGATAGATAGACAGACAGACAGACAGACAGACAGACAGACAGACAGACAGACAGACAGACAGACAGACAGACAGATAGATAGATAGATAGATTTTTATCTGATTCATCTTGCGTTTATACTTAAATTCCTATATTCAAACAGCAATGCAGTAAAAACAGTGTTACTTCAGTTCTCTAGCCAATGGCACAGCAGATGTACTTTTGACTTTCTCTGTTGGAGTCCATATCTCAATACTGAAGCCGTCTAATGAAGAAGCTCCTGAACCCTGCAGGCATATCATTCATCACCCCACAAATCACTGTAAAACTACATGCTTAGAGCCATGATGACTTTATGTCACATAAATGACTGGAATCAGGGACAGCATCTTGTTACACAGAAGGTGCTTCTCAGCTTCGCCTTCACTGCCATTACTTGCCTCCAAGTTAAGTTAGATAATATAATGTGGTCTTTGTGGTTCAATCAGAATATTTATAGAAATTACACTCAATTACAGGAATTCATAGTGAATAGAAAATAATATAGGCTACTCATAATCGCTAGTGTAAATGTTTTTGTTTTAATGTGTAATAATAATATTTTGTATAATAAAATTATTTTTACATTTTATTTGTATTAAGGTAAATAATATTAAATATAAAATATTTTAGTAAGACTATTCGATTTTATAATAATTTGTAAAAAAAATATTTTGACTGGTCTGCAACAGCAACACTGACTCTACAATGGTGTGAGTCTGGGGTGGAGCTATTCTTTTTTTACCAATGGCAGGCAGGGGGAGTGTCTTTGGAAAATCCTGTTTAGAAACAGTGCTTCTTTTTGCAGTTCCATTCGTAATGGACTGTTTTATAAGATTATCCAGATCTGATTGGATTCTGGACTGTAACTATTGTATTGTACTTTAGCAAGTTTCTCCTAAGTCATCTCTCCAAACATGAGAAATCATGTTTACTCTGCAAAAATGTCCCCATGCTAAAGCACACGCATGAAGAATAATAGAACACATGTGTGAATCTGCAAGTTCAGCCACAATACACAAGACTTTCTCTGTAGCAGATGTGTGGAGAAAGAAATGGCCTTTAATCTTGTCCTTATGCTGTAAGTGCAAGTCAGTTGTTGTTGGCTCACTGAAGATGAACTGGGATCCAATAGCATGACATTTACACAAAGAACTGCTAAAGGAGATAGGCTGAAAGCTGGTAATAAGGTTACATAGAAATCACTAATATAAATAATAGCAATGGCAAAAAAGCAATGCAGGTTTACTTGCTGTTCCATAATGTAAATATCAACTTGAATATCAATGTTACATATTAAGTAGATTAAAGTCAAAATGATTTTCATTACTCACAGATCTTTCTCCTGCTCTAATATTGCTGAGGAATGAAAAGGTTCAATGGATGTTTTCAAAACGTATGAGAACAAGGTAATGATTAATTGCCATTGAGTGTTATTTTAGTATCATTGAGATAAGCAGTTTTTATGAATATTTAGAATTTTTGAATTTTTTAGTTAAAATGTTGTTTTGTTAGTTTTTTATTACTTTTTATTTCAGTTGTATTTATTTTAGTATATAAACAGATGGACTATGAAAGTGTGAAACTAGAAATAAAATACATTTGAGATTTTTATTTTATTTCCATTAACATTTTATTTATAGTGACAGAAATGTTTCTTTATGATTTTAGTTTTAGTGGATCATTTGGATAAATATTTGGTATGATTTAGCAGCTTCCACTTTAGATCAGTGCAAATAATGGACAGATTGGATGATAGTGTGTCGCATTCAGTTTGAAGAGTGTATATACATTATCTAAAACAACTTGTTTATCTTCCCAATGAAATCTGGGGATTCAGATTGTCTATATTAAGGAGCAAAGCTTTACTCCTTTCAAACACGAAGACATCCATATGTCTTTATGTAAAGGCATGCATGCTGCTACATAATCCCCTACGTCAACGTACGCATTTCTTTGTTTTGGCATTCACTTCATGCAGTTTCTGACATGCTATTTATTTGAAAGCAAGAACATAAAGGGATTAACATTTTTAGCCCGTACTAAACTCAAGATGAATAGCAAATTGATAGCAGAATGTGTGGAGACTGAGAATCAGTAAATTCAAAGGTGACTTTGTTCTTACAGTGGTTGGTGATGACTATTATCATTAGGCTCATCATTAGCAGTCAATGGCATCATATTCATGAAGTATATGATGAGAATGACTGCTAATGATGGGCCTAAAAAGTCACAGTGCAATGTCCCAGGACAGTTCACACTGCTGTTCAGTATTTTATATGATTCATCTGAAATAGTTGCACCACAGATTAAACAACAACAAAAAAAAACAAAAACGTTTTTTGGAGATAAACAGTATAATCACAAGGTGCTATAAGCAGAAAATATTTAATTTTATTATTTAACTGCATTGAAGCTTATTTCAATGTGATGATTTGAATTTCTACAATTAAAAAACCCTGTCTATTAAAAAAAAAGAAAAAAAAATGTAGACGTGAACAAATTCCTAAAAAATGAACAGAAAATTAGAAACAGATGGAAAGTTACAAGCTGCATAATTTAAAGTGAACTCAACAGCCAAAGCTTTGCTGATCCTTAAACGCATTATAAAACGCATTCATGTCTATGAATGCAAGCACCACAAAATATCATGTGCACGACAAGCTCAATGTCAAGGCTCATACAGTATATATATTCAAAAAAGAACAATATAAACAGCTTAAAAAACAAACAAAAATGACCAATGTCTCTCTTTATAACTACCACCATTTCAAGAACCCCTTGAAGTGGGGTGTGTGCCACACAGATCCAAGATATTACTGCGTTGGTTTCTAATGTGTAAACATTCAATGCGGTTTGTAGTAAAAGTGTATTTGCAGGACAAACACACTGTTCGACAACACTGTCTTTCACTTTAGCTGGATCTTCAGGTACAGTGAGCCTCCATTCATCTCACTGTCTGGGTCTGGAGTGATGCCTGACCAGTCTCACTCTTCGCCTTGATCCTGTGTTTCAGTCCACAAACACACACATATAAACAAAGCTGATATAAACTACACATCTATGGTTCATTTTCCTCTTCGTATTATAAAGGTCTGGATTATGGTAAAGTTGGGTGTGAAGACAAAAGGTGCTATAGTTGTACTATACATGTTTTAAATCTCAATTTATATAAAAAAAATAGCAATAAAATTACTATAAGAACACATCAAATGTAAATGAGCTGAAACACATACCTTGTGGTTGTCTGATGGCAGCTCGTTTTTAGAACGGGCCCTCTGAGATTGAAAAAAAAAAAAAAAAAAAAAAAAAAAAATAAATTTTTAATTAACCTTGGGCATTGATCCATCCTCATATTATCACATAGAATTATGAAGCCACTAACCCTTGATGATTCTGGTGATTCTCTCTGATTCTGATACGAGGAGGTCTGGACTGTCCTTGAAAGATACAATCTTTGAGAAATCTGGTCCTAAAAGAATAAAAAAGAAATACAAAAAAATGAAAAAAGAAAGAAATTCAGCATGTATGCACATTTTTATATAATATTAAAGCAGATATGATCAGATATTTGATTTTTAAATATGATTTTTGTAATTATAATTAAAGTAGCTGAAACCAAATCAATCAATCAATCAATCAATCAATAATTTTATGCATAAAACTGTATAATGTACAGTATGAAAAATTGATATTCATTTTTTTAAATTGTTCGTGTTTTTGAAGATTGTAAAAATAGGTGAAATTAGGCACAAATACAAATACAAACACACACACACACACATACATCTCTAGAATCAGAAGTGTAAAATCATTTCTTACCTTCAATGATCTGCGGTTCTGGTTGAATCACTCTGGTAATAGTGGTTTCCCCTGGTGCAACTTTGAGCACAAAAAGATGAACATTTGATTTGGTCTGAAAATTTTAAGCAAATCATATCACTATTTGATATATTGAGTCTCACTTTCAATGATCTGAGGGTCTTTCTTAATTACTCTGGTCAAAGTGGTGAGCCCTGGTTCAGCTTCAAGCAAAAAGAGAAGTCAGAAATGTCAGTGACACAAATATCTGAGCAAAACTTAACTCACATCATATCATCATTTGATTTATTAGGTCTTACTTTCAACAACCTGGACCCCTGGTTTGATTACTTTAGTTATAGTGGTGATCCCCGGTCCACCTTTGAGAACAGGGAGACATGAGAACAATAGATGAACAAAGCTCTGGTTCAAAGTCAAACCAGCCCTAAGCCAAATCAGTGAGTAATAGTCAATAATGAAAGCCTTAATCTGACTTTAGCTGTGCTGCTTAAAGGTTCTAAAACTGATTCTTTCTTTTAGCTGAATCATAAGTGCCATCTTGCCAAGAATGAATCAAAACCATAGAGTATGGACTTAAATCAAGAACATCTGCAATAGAGCCATGTGTGTGAGCCATGGGAAAACCAACGGGGCTTTATTCTGTTACGTAACTAGAGATTGTAATCCATGGGCATAAAATTAGATGGACAAAAAAACATTAAACATTACTAAACAAGGACGAATCACCACGTTCACAGCTGCTCTCAATAAAAATGTCAAGCTCTTTAGGAAGCTACAAAAGAGAGATCCCAAAGCCCTTCAAAATCATAAATCAAATTAATGTTTGAATCAATGGCATAAAAAACAGTACAGAAAAGAACATGATCATTGCATATGCCAAGGATTATGGGTAAAAGTGTTTGGCAGAAGAGAAAGATATATCTGCAAAAATGTGTGCTAAAGGGGAAGATTTAAGAACAGTCTCTTGGATCAAATGTAAATGGCTCCCCAATTCATTGTCAATGAGTTTGATCAATCTTTAGATACAATTGTATCCAAGTCAGTGTTGTTGTTGTTAACTAAAACTATTGAAACTGGTTTTCATTAACTGAAATAAAGCTGAAATAAAATAAACATAAATAGTAATGAGCTTAAATGAAAAAACTTAGTGAAAGTTTTAAATTCCCTTGGGCAACATCTACAATAAAATAAGTTAAAAGCACTAAAACCGAAATAAAAATAAAAAGCGAAACTAAAATAGAAAAGCACATAACAAAGGACTAAAACTGAACTAAATACAGGAAGTGCAAAGGGAAAAAATCTTATAATTGTATATAAATAATATTAAAATAACACTAAAATAGAGTATACAATGCAGTAAATGTCAGATAAAGGACACATTTTTATCATTTCAGCAGCAGTGAGGCTTGGATATAGGCATTTATTGTTAATATGTCAACTATAACTCTCTTGGACCAACCTCCCTGAGTGATCGCATCAGTGATTTGTTTGATATCTTCCTCCTGGAGGATGCGTACGTCACCACCTTGAAACGTCTGCACCTTGGTTATATCTACAACACATGGACACACAAGGTTTTAATGTTTTATCAGACAGAATATCAAAAACTACTTTGTTTATAGCCATTCGGAACTAAACTGTATTGGTAACTTGTCTATTTTCTTTTGAGAACAGACTTGAACATGCTGAGTGTCTCTTTCTAATCCAGTTCTTACTGTACTAGAATCAGTTTTCAAATGTTTGATAAAAGCAATGGACATTTTAACCCTTGACAGCTTGGACAAATAATTATGTATATAGTAATCCACTATACAATTTATAACTACAAAACCAAATCAAGCTGTTAAAATTAATGACCTTCACCCATGAGTCTCTTGATCTCTCCCTCAGTGTCAATTTCACCATCAGATGATGCACTGTGAGCTGAGCAAAAAAGCAATAAATAAATAACAAGTTACAAAAAAAAAAAACTGTGGCATGTTATTTTAAAATTAACCTTGCTACTTAAAAAAGGGGGGGGGGGAATGGTTCACCCACATTACATCACTTGCTCACCAATGGATTCTCTGCAGTGAATGGGTGCTGTCAGAATGAGGGTTCAAACTGCTGATTAAAACATAATATCCCATGAACTCCAAGTCCATCAATTCATGTATTGTGAAGTAAAAAGCTGTGTGATTGTAAGAAACAAATCCATCATTAAGACTTTTTAACTTCGGTCACTTCTGTCCAAAATACCAGTCCATAATAGTGCTATATAATAATTATTCGGTGAAAAGTCCATCCTCTGTTGTCCTCTCATATCAAAATCCACCAGTTTAGAACTGTTTTGGACTGATTTCAGTTGCAAATGGTGGATATTTCTGAGCATATTTCTCTCCTGATTCAGACGAGACAACTTTTTCACTGGAGAAAGTATGGACAGAGATTTAATGATGAATTTGTTTATTACAAACATTCAGCTTTTCACTTCACAAGACGTGAATTAATAGACTGGAGTCGTGTTGATTATTTTTGGATTTCTTTTGTGATGTTTTAATCACAAAACTGTTTTTATTCTCACTCTGATGGCACTCATTTATGTGTAGAAGATCCTTTGTGGAGCAACTGATCTAATGCTAAATTTCTCCAAATTTGTTCCAATGAAGCAACACCCTCAGGCCATCCATGAATGATGATTTGAATACATTTTCTGCCAATTTTCATATTTGAGTGAACTTTTCCTTTCATTTATCAAGTTGGTATACAAACTTTCAGTGAGCCTTGTGATCTTTGTAACGGATGGCTTCCCTTCAATAACTTTGGTGATGCCTGGATCTCTTTCAGTCACTTGTGTAACTTTGGTGAAACTCGGATCTCCACCATTTACTCGTGTAACTTTGGGGACGCTTGGATCTCTTTCAGTCACTTGTGTAACTTTGGTGATGCTCGGATCTCCACCAATCACTCGTGTAACTTTGGTGACGCTTGGATCTCTTTCAGTCACTTGTGTAACTTTGGTGACACTCGGATCTCCACCAATCACTTGTGTAACTTTGGTGACACTCGGATCTCCACCAATCACTCGCGTAACTTTGGTGATGCTTGGATCTCTTTCAGTCACTTGTGTAACTTTGGTGACACTCGGATCTCCACCAATCACTCGCGTAACTTTGGTGACGCTTGGATCTCTTTCAGTCACTTGTGTAACTTTGGTGATGCTCGGCTCTCCACCAATCACTCGCGTAACTTTGGTGATGCTTGGATCTCTTTCAGTCACTTGTGTAACTTTGGTGACACTCGGATCTCCACCAATCACTTGTGTAACTTTGGTGACACTCGGATCTTCACCATTCACTCGTGTAACTTTGGTGACGCTTGGATCTCTTTCAGTCACTTGTATAACTTTGGTGACACTCGGATCTCCACCAATCACTCGTGTAACTTTGGGGATGCTTGGATCTCTTTCAGTCACTTGTGTAACTTTGGTGACACTCGGATCTCCACCATTCACTCGTGTAACTTTGGTGACGCTTGGATCTCTTTCAGTCACTTGTGTAACTTTGGTGACACTCGGATCTCCACCAATCACTCGCGTAACTTTGGTGACGCTTGGATCTCTTTCAGTCACTTGTGTAACTTTGGTGACACTCGGATCTCCACCAATCACTCGTGTAACTTTGGTGACGCTTGTACCTCTTTCAGTCACTTGTGTAACTTTGGTGACACTTGGATCTCCACCAATCACTCGTGTAACTTTGGTGACTCTCAGATCTCCACCAATCACGCGTGTAACTTTGGTGATGCTTGGTTCTCCAATCACCACCTTGACCTCGGGACCTGAGGGAAAGGTAAAGATCCCGTCAGGAGGCATGTCAAGACCATGACATTTCCAATAATCAGTATTTGTGAGAAATAAATTATTTAGAGACATTTTTCTTTTCTTGGCATAAATATGGTCTTTTTAGGTACTATTATGCTGATTAAATTAGAGTTAGTTTTACTTCCAATGTTTTTGAATGTCCGTTGTGCCATTTCTCCTTGCTGCTTTTACTGATATGAATCACAAGTAAATGATCAAAGATGAGAATGGGAGTCTAAACCAATCATTAATAGTCACTGGTGCTGTCAGAACTGTTAATGAACACCAGGCCGGCCTTTCTTTCTAGACAATGCAACGGGGCTCACGCTTCATGCTACTGCTGGATTCATAAAACATAAATTAGTATATTCTGCCAAAGATGAGCTGAGACAACTGGCTGCGGATCAGGATCGTGAGGTTTTTGTTTGCAGGCTCAGCTCAAAAGGTACTTTGTGTTTTATGATGGAATTCAAACACAGTGTGAACAGAATGTATATAAGAAACAACTGTACAAAATAAAAGATAACATTACAGACAATAAGCCAAACTAGGGATCGAAGAAGTAGGTAACTGCAATTGAATCATTTTTGTTTAGTTCATAGGTACTGATAATGCTAATAATTAAAACAGTTGAGCTATTTTTTTGTGGAAACTGATTTTTTGGGGGGATTCTTTGATATAGACAGAAATTTTGAAAGAGCAGCATATATCTGAAATAGTAATCTTTTCTAACATTATTAATGTCATTGCTGTCTTTTTAAAAATCATTTTAATGTGTACCTGCAGAATATCAAGAATTAATTTCTTTAAAAAAATATCTCAAACTTCTGATGGTTATTATCCACACACACACACACACCACACACACACACACCACACCCACACACACAACACCCACACACACACAACACACACACACACACACACACACATTTGACACAGTCAACATTTAATCAACTGTTGACCCATTTACTTTGACATTATAATGATTTATTTCTACTCTGTTTCATTTTAAAGACTGATTGGAACCACTGTGACACACAAACACACAAATCAGTAAATGAATGAGACATGCTAATGTTATACTGTAACATCAACTTATTCAATTTAGCCGTACAAAGACTCCAAATAATTGGACTTTTATTAGTCCGATCAGTATTTAACTTATAACTAACTTTGTCATCAAAAAGATCTTTCAAGGAAACAATTTGTCTATAATTTATCAAGATTTGTGATTGTAAAGTTACTTAAAAGGCTTTACAATTTTAGATATTGTCAGTATATTAATATTCTATATTTCAGCCCCCAATTTAAAGTATTGGATGAACCAGTGTTGGGTTCTGATAATTACACATAATAGCTCTACAAAATTGTGGGACTTTAATTTTTTCATGATAAGGTAGCCAGTGAATGCCTGCTACTGTAGTTTGAGATCCAAAGCTCTGCTTGAAGTCATAACTCTCGAAAACACTGCCATTACCTAAGCTTTAATCAGTGTTTACCATTCCAAATTTTAAGCCAAGTTTCCAATAATATCAGTTTATATAAATTCCATTTAAATTTTACCATCCTGAAATTTGACATTCCCTCCTACCCAACACATAGGTTTCCTGCCATGGTCTGAGGCAAAATCCTCTCCCTCTCTTTCTTTAATGGCTCTATATCTGCTGTATCTGTCCAGCGACTGCCAGAGGAGATGCCAGTGCTGGTTCCAGCCAACAGAATATCATGTGCTCGCTCTCCTCTGGGGCTCTATGAAGAATCGGTTTTCTTGAGTTGCAGCTGAGGCAAAGTTCAGGCTTGTTGTTGTATTGGATAATGATTGAGTAAATACACAATTTTACAAATAGGCTACCTAAAGTGCTGCTGGGAATAATCGGCTGGCAGAGAAGGGCTTGCCTGAGGAGCTCAGTATCGCAAATAAACTGAATAAATGCTTATGGAAGTATAAAAGGGGTAAAGTGGATGAGGAAAAGAGTTAGCATTTAGAGGTGTAGTATAAAAAAATAAAATAGTAAAATAAAATAATTATGTGTTACTGTATTACCTTCTCATGACATGATATTGTAGTCCTCCGCAAGCAAAATACAATATTACATTAATACAATTTATAAAAAAGCATGTCAAATGTACTCTATATGCTGTTGATGATGTTATTATTTTATGTGAAACTTAAAGAGAGAAATCATGATGGGATGAATGGAACTTAACCTGATGCCTGAGTGGAATCTCATGGTAGGTGTTCCAATACAAAACTACTCACAACTCCATGATAAGATAAAACGAACCAACTGATAAAGTGATATGGTGTTTGTTTGGTGATGTACTGGACTGTAGGTACCGTTATTCATTGTTGCGAATGTGTACAGAGATGGTTGTTTTTTGTGTGCTCGGCTGTACCCTTCCCGCTGTATGTATCTATGAGTCTTCACCAGAAGAAAATGTCCTTCACGCCAACTGGCCGATCTGTTAAATGCATAAAAGATTTTGTAAGCTCTGGGGACTGGCGTCTCATGTCGCCGGAATTGTACAGTTATATAAGCTGGAAAAACCAGGTACACTGAGCATAACGACCACTTAGCAAAGTGATTTTGATTAAACAGTAAAAATAGTCTATCCCTCCAAATGTTCATCTTTAAACGCTGTATTAATATACCTTTATGATATTAGATGGTCTTCACTACAGGGCACTCATTGGATTTCTAAGTCAAAATCTTGAAACCCTACGGAATTTACCATAGATGGAGTTTGTTAACCTATGTACAGAAATATATTATTTTATACAATAGTACATACAGGTGCATCTCAATAAATTAAATGTCGTGGAAAAGTTCATTTATTTTTGTAATTCAACTCAAATTGTGAAACTTCGTGTATTATATCAATTCAATGCACACAGACTGAAGACGTTTAAGTCTTTGGTTCTTTTAATTATGATGATTTTGGCTCACATTTCACAAAATCCCACCAATTCACTATCTCAACAAATTAAATACTTCATAGGGCCAATAAAAAAACATTTTTAGTGAATTGGCCTTCTGGAAAGTATGTTCATTACTGTACATGTACTCAAATACTTGGTAGGGGCTCCTTTTGCATGAATTACTGCATCAGTGCGGGGTGGCATGGAGACAATCAGCCTGTGGCACTGCTCAGGTGTAATGGAAGCACAGGTTTCTTTGACAGTGGCCTTCAGCTTATCTGCATTGTTGGGTCTGGTTTCTCTCATCTTCCTCTTGACAATACCCCATAGATTCTCTATGGGTTTAGGTCTGGTGAGTTTGCTGGCCAGTCAAGCACAGTAACACCATGGTCATTAAACCAGCGTTCGGTGATTTTGCAGTGTTGGTCCACTGTGTTTGCTGAAGTCCACAGTCAACGCAGCCATCTACCAGGAAATTTTAGAGCACTTCATACTTCCTTCTGCTGACAAGCTTTATGAAGATGCTGATTTAATTTTCCAGCAAGACTTGGCACCTGCCCACACTGCCAAAATCACCAAAAGCTGTTTCAATAACCATGGTGTTACTGTGCTAGATTGGCCTGCAAACTCGCCTGACCTAACCCCATAGAGAATCGAGGTTATTGTCAGGAAGATGAGAGACACCAACCCACAATGCAGATGACCTGAAGGCCGCTATCAAAGCAACCTTGGCTTCCATTACACCTGAGCAGTGCCACAGGCTGATTGTCTCCATGCCACGCCGCACTGATGCAGTAATTCATGTAAAAGGAGGCCCAACCATGTATTGAGTACATGTACAGTAAATTAACATATTAACATTCTAATTTATTGAGATGCACCTGTATACAGTATAAGTTTTATAATAATTAAAAAAAAAATATTACGTACATAAGTCTTCTCAAATATTTATGCAAGCCTTATAAAACCCTTTGAAACCCTTTAAATACAGACAAATACAACTGCAGGACATCGTATTAAGAGGTCACTTCCTTGTTTTGGCTCTGTTTGCAAGATATCTGTGTATAAAGTAATTTTACATTTACAGTGCTGATATCTGTTTTCTGCAAAGGAAGTGTCTGGACATTAGGAGACCCATTGTTCTAGCTTTTAGAGGGAGTTGCAGGTAGAGGTGTTTCTGAGATTTGAGTTATGAGTTTGATTGATGGCAACAAAATGTCTGGAAGTTATGACCTTACCGCTGTAGCAATGCTCCAAATTCACACACAAAATTGCCCTATTCCATAGACCTTCAGCTATACACAAACACAGAAAGAGAAATGTTCATAGTCCTAATTAGGATGAGATGTATGTGTTTTTTTATAATCAAGTCAGCTTCATACTCAATGTTATCATGCTGGTATGTTTCCTTTAAAGGATTTAAGTGAATGGTCTGGATTTGGTCAGACACAGGAAATTTGTGCTACGTCTAATTGCATTGTCTGACGATAACAACATGTCAGGTCCTTCCTCTCTTGTGCTACCAAAATATTAGTATTGGCTCAAATTTAAAAGTCACTCTTTCAGAGTGTTATTATGGAGTTTGCAATGGTCTTTATACATTAATCATGTAACTGGAAAAGCTAATTATGGGACATCTTTATCATAATCACTGTTGGGATAAAGCTGACATTTGGAAATCTCTTCCTTTTCACTAATTATGGTATTTAATCAGATAAAGTTGGCTTGTTAGTGCCTAAAAAACCTGACAGATCAAATATCCTATTTTAAAATAACAATTCCAGTGTACTTACAGACAGCACTTGAAGGTTGTTGCCCTGAATGGTCTTGAGAAGATTAGTCACTCCACCCTCCAAGCCTCCATTAATAAAGACACCATTGCTAAAGTGGTAGAGCAGGATCGCCCTTAGGCCGTTGATGTCGCCTGGATAACACAATAGTCATAATGTCACTGTGAGGAAACAAACCAATCAAAAGTTGGACATCATCTAAAAAATATAGAGGATAAAATGTTTACTTTTCAGAAGAGCGATGTCTTCCTCTGTCAGGGTGCCAAAGGCGGCATCGATAGGAGCAAAGAGTGTGTACGATCCTTCCTGCTTCAGTAGATCTGTCAGTTCAGCACTCTCCATCAGAGACAGGAAGATTCTGGAATAATTCAGCCATGCAGCCAATTAATTATTTGTACATACATACATACATACATACATACATACATACATACATACATAGTTGTAATTTTTATTTGAATGAATGAATGATGCATTTATATTATTTAATTTAATATTGATTTAATATTTCAATATCATTTTTATTTACATGCAGAGATTATCCTGTTAAATTAAGTGTTTTTCAGTGTATATAGTAAATTAACTTACAGTTAAGTTTTTCTGCAGCATTTTTTTACATTTTATCCTGTTACCTTTACAGTTTTACAGTTTAGTTAATAAAATAATATTAATCATATTAAGTCATGATGATAATCTCACTTAAAGCGTCCGTCTTTTAAGAGCAGGTCATAGATGGTTGTCTCGGGTGGCTGAATCAGTGATCGCATGAGATGAAGGACACCGTTACTTCCTTCTCTGCTGCCTCTGGCCATACATGCATTCTCAATACACACAGCCTAAAACACACACATAAAAAGGAGAATGAAATGATAGTTGTGCCTTGGACACTTTGCAGAGTATTGAAACAAATACAGCATAGTTAGACAAGGACATCTTTAAAGCCTATGAACGTATCTGAAGTAAATAAGAGTATAAAATGTAACTGCCAGCACAATAAACATTTAAAAAGTAGTTGTTTTCACTCATGTAGTTTATACAATAATTGTTTGCAGGTCCCCAATCTTTCACTAATTCTCCTTCTCTTAAGTCTTTCTCTCTCACCGTGCGATAAATGAAGACTCTGAGCAGTTTTCCTCCCAGGGTTTCGAGCAGCTGGCCATTGTAGAGGTCACTCAGAGAGACTCTGAGTTTCACAATTTGGTTTTCCAGAATAATTTTCAGAGACACTTGATCCTGACCTTACCTATCTGCATGACAGTAAGACACTAATTTTCCTTGGGGGGGGGGGGACATTTAACCATCGGTGTGTGTGTATGTGTTTGTCTCTCTCTCTCTCTCTCTCTCTCTCTATATATGATTGTCATATTTATTAAATTATTATAAATTACATATTTTTTTTAAAATGTTTAGAATATATATAATGTATGATATAAATTAATATAATGCTAATAAAAAATGTATTATTTTAAAATCACATCAAATGTTGAAAATCATTTAGTTAATTAATAAATTGTTAATTATTGTCACTATACATTATTATATTTCTTTTAAATATTAATTTATTATATAAATCAAAAATATAGTCAGATATATTTTTTAAAAAAAATTATTATTTATTCAGGGCCTCTCCAAAACAAAAAGAAAAGAAAAAGGAAAAAAGGAAAACTTCTGGTAAGCGTTCACAGTTATCTCGTCATGAGTCATGAGGTCAACTCACCAGAGAAGGCTCCATTCAGTGGGGCAAGAATAGTATACTCAGTCTCAGGCTGCATGGCGGCAGACAGGCCAAGCTCAGACACCATGTCACTGAAGATGCTCTGAGATTTGCCTATAAGCTCCATCACCTGCTTGGCTGCAAGACAAGATACACACTGATCACAACTGTAGATTTAGATGTTATACCAGTGACAATAAATTTATATTTGAATATATGCAAATTTATGACATATGTATGTAATTTTTAAAGTGAGCTGTCCCTTTAAGATAAAATAAAGTCAGACTGAACCCAGTGGGTAGTCTCACCTGAGTCAGGCATGAGCACCTGGTTGATCAGATGAATGACCCCATTGCTGGTGACAATGTCCTTCTTCAGCACCATCTTGATACCATTGAATGTGAGACTCTCACCATCACATCCGATCTCAATATTACTGCCCTCAAGAGTCCCATAGACGGAGCCTGCCATAATGGCCTCAGAGCACTGCACTGAGTTCAGGAGATGGTACTTCAAAAGGGCTTGTAAAATAAATAGAACAAGAGAGATGGAGAAAGGTTAAGTGACAGATTGAAAGATAAACATTGTGGTGACCTAAACTGTTGGGATGTCTTTATCGTCACAGTCCAGTAAGCATCAAGATAACGACCACTAGAGACAATTAAAAACACAGAAGCTCATGTTGTCCAATGGGACACCTGCCCAGTTCTTCCTGTGCGCAAGCAACGTGGTGGAGAGCTGAGACTCTTACGTCAACTGTGATATCACTTTCCCAGCAGCTGAGCTTATTTTGCCAATTTCCTGCATCTGTTTAAGCTGTACATGTATGTGCAGACTGACAACTTTAAGTGCTACACCGAACCAAAATTCAAATCAAAACCACCTTCTTAAGACAGGTCCTATTCATCTACACTTCTACACTTTACCACATGGGCCACTCGGTAACAGTCAGCTGTGGAGCACACATTAATGCACAATGGTGCATTGAGAGTGAATGTTGGCTGCAAAAGGGACAAATAGGACACTTTAGGGTGGTGGTTCTCAGTCAGGGAGCTGAGAACCAATAGATGGCCGCAGCACACTTCCAAGGTAGCGCAAGATGACTTAAAATAATTTTTGTAAAATACAAAGCAAACTTTAAAATAAGCTAAAACGGTTAAAAATGTAGTTTCCTCAAAAAAAATAAAAAAGACATGCGTTTAATGATACAAAATGTGAACGTACCAGTTTCCGAAATATTCCTATGAACGATTTATAAAATGTCTGTATAATCAAAAATGTTCATAAATGCATCTCTATTTTTAAATCTCCACTTCATCTTAAATTCAAGTGTATGTATTATTATGATTATTGTTTTATGTGAGTAATGAATATAAATGAATTCATTTCAGTGATGTAATAATGAAGGAGCAGTTAAAATGTTGCTCATTTGTGCATACAGTATAATGAGGCCCCGGGTTCCCACATTCTTAGAAAACCTGGATATATGAGGGAATTTTCAAAGCATGATTTCTACATGAAAAAGTCAGGGAAATTATTGTGCATACAGTATCAATGAGGCCCCGGGTTTCCCACAGTCTTGAAAAACCTGGATATATGAGGTAGTCAATTTTAAAAGCATGATTTCTACATGAAAAAGTCAGGGAAATTAATAAAATCTTAAGAAGCCATTTCTATAATGATTAATGAAAATATAATTTTTTTTTTGTTTTCCCCCCCCTAGGTTTTTTTTTTTTATGTCAAAGCGCTAAAATATTTTTATGGAAGTACTGCGAAATTGCTATTTATTAGTAAAAAAAAAAAAAATTTAAAAAACGTATCATATAATCACAAACCGTGAGGAACATTTCCTGAAACTGTTCTTGAAACTTTAAGCTTCATTACATTACAGTAGAAGTACCAGAAATACCCGGGCCTACATGGGGGGCCTTTGATTATTGTCTTGGACAGTCAATCCTTGGAGTCAAAAAAGTTGAGAACCACTGCTCTAGGGTTCTGTGGACATCATGTACACATGCGAGCAAAGTCCACGAGACCGCAGGTCCACATCAAGTGACTCATTTGGACAGGGCCAAAGATTCTGTAAGAGCCAGAAGTGATGTAATGCTGACATCTGTGTCGTCTTGAGGCATGCTGAAAAACTAATTTAAGTAGAAAAAATACACAAGAAAATCAGTTTTTGTCAGTGTGCTGTAGAGCTTTGAACAAGAATACTAATGCCAGATCTGCTCTAATGATTTGCGTTTTTTCACACGTCATTTACATCAGTCGGGTCTTGAGATAATTGGCCTCAGAAGAATGTCTAGGTTACTTGTGTAACCCTCGTTCCCTGAAGGAGGGAACGGAGACGTTACGTCAGTCGTGACTGACGAATTGGGATCTCGCTCAAGAGCCCAATCACCTTCGAGTGTTAACTAAACAAGCCAATGACAGTTGGCGTGCGTGTTTCGCCATGCGCACCCCGCCCCGCAGTGCGGGTATTAAAGGAGAGCGCGTGCAAACGCACATCAGTTTTTTCGCTTCGGAGCCGAGACTACGTGCCCCTGCCCGTAAGCGGGGTACACAACCGTGGCGGACGGACGTAACGTCTTCGTTCCCTCCTGCAGGAACAGGGTACACAGGTACCTAGACGTTCCCTTTCATTCCGTCTAACTGGTCTACGTTACGTCAGTCGTGACTGACGAATTTGGGATCCTTATGGAAAACGCCACTATTGCTGACCCCAGTGCGGAAGCCGGCAAGTCCCCCCACACTAGTTGGGGTGGAAGATAGGACAGCGGCTAGGCAGAGGTGTCCGCCACTGCTGTTCCATACAGTGGTACATTGGATAACACTGGGAAAGCGTACCCAGTTGGGACGCTACGGAAGCCATATCCTGCACATAGGAGGTATCATGTGGAATTTCACATATGGACTGGCCCAGGGCAGTACTACATATGGAAGTCTCTGCGGTAGACTCAACCCGCCTGGGGTGAGATCACTACACTGCAGGGATGGCAGTGAACGACTGCCAGGGAAGGACACGGGCTTACCGTGAGGGGAGCCTTACCGTGGAAGAATACACATGTGGGATGATCCGAAGGGGAATCACTACACACGGGCACCTAGCCAGGCACAAGGGCTGACCTTGGGCATGCACACGTGTGCTGAGCCTGGCGTCTGGCGCTCCGTCACGCCTGACCGCCGAGGGTGCGGGAAGAACTCCAACAGGGTTCGCCATGGAGAACTGAGTTGAACACGGAGTCACAAAACCGAGTAGTGGTCTTTACTGGTCTCCGTAGAGGGGAATGGCGCGCAGCTGTGATCGCCATCAGTCCGGTTTACTCCTACCGAGGGAGTACACAGAGGACACGCGCTCGCTCCACTTTTGAGAGGGTACATAGAAGCTCCGCGACAACGTGTTAGGCGTTGCCCAGCTGGCAGCTCTACAGATGTCTGCTATTGAGGCGCCCCGCGCCAATGCCCAAGAGATGCCACTCCTCTCGTAGAGTGAGATCTCACTCCGAGGGGGCAAGGTAACCATTGGGCCTGGTAAGCTAAGAATATAGCCTCCACTAACCAGTGGGCAAGTCTTTGTTTGGAGACAGCCTTTCCCTTCTGCTGACCTCCAAAGCAGAAAAAGAGCTGGTCTGAGGTCCTGAAGTTCCGTGTACGGTCCACGTAAATGCGCAAAGCGGAACGGGACAGAGCAGAGCGATTGCTGGGTCTGCCTCCTCCCGGGGCAGAGCTTGCACGTTCACCACCTGATCCCTGAAAGGCGTGGTGGGAACTTTGGGCACATATCCGGGCCGGGTTCTCAGGACAACGTGAGAGTTACCCGGCCCGAATTCTAGGCACGAATCGTCGACCGAAAATGCATGCAGTTCCCCTACCCTCTTGACCGAGGCCAATGCGGTGAGGAGCGCTGTTAATGACAGAAACTTAAGCTCTACTGACTGCAGAGGCTCGAAGGGCTCCTCCTTCTGGGCCGTCAGGACCGAGGGGAGATCCCAAGAGGGTAACAGGTGAGTGCGCGGAGGATTTAACCTCCTTGCCCTCATATACCCTGATGACCAAGTCGTGCTCCCCCACAGACTTACCGTCTACTGCATTGTGATGTGCTCCGGAGCCACTCGCACGCCATGCTCCTGCTTTGCCGAGGGGTCCCTCGGCCAGGGAGTAGAACAACTGGCAGTGAGAGGTTTCTGGTGAGGCAAACAGGTCTACCTGAGCGGCCCCACAGCGTCTCCAAAGCAGCTGGACTGTCTCGGGGTGGAGTCACCAATCTCCCGGAAGGGCGGGCTGACGTGAGTGCTCGTCGGCTGCACTATTGAGCTCGCCTGGGATGTGAACGGAGCGAATCAACCTCAGATGCTTCTGACTCCAGAGGAGAAGATGGCGGGCGAGTTGCGCATGCTACGGGAGCGTAGACCGCCCTGGTGGTTGTTGTACGCAACGGTCGCAGTGTTGTCCGTCCGGACCAGTATGTGCTTGTTGTGTAGCAGCGATTTGAAGCGGCGCAGATCCAGCCATACTGCTTGCAACTCGAGGAAATTGATATGCCACTGCAATCGGGGCCCCGACCAGATACCCGCAGCTGCATTCCCATTGCATATGGCACCCCAGCCCCTGGCAGAGGCATATGTTGACACAAAAACATGCCTGGATACTTGCCCAGGGGATACTCCTGTCCGAAGAAAGGCATGATCTGTCCATGGGCTGAGGGTCTGATGGCAGAATGGGGTAACAGAAACCCGGTAAGTGCCGTTTCGCCATGCCCATCTCGGGACCCGGTCGTGAATCCAACGCTGAAGCGGTCTCATATGAAACAACCCGAGCGTTGTGACAGCGGCTGCGGATGCCATATACCCCAGGAGCCTCTGAAATTGTTTCAGAGGGACCGCCGTCTTTGCCTGTAAGGACCCCATCAGTTCGCATCGACGGCTTGCCCGAGTCCCGCTCCAACTATCCGAGAAATGAGTTCCTCTACCGTGGAGAGTTTGCTCCTTTTCCCCTCCGTTGACCCGACAGCCCCAACCAGCTGAGGTGCTGAGGCACCCTATCCCTGGTTCGCAAAACTGCCGCTCGTACTGCCATATGAGGACTGAAGATCCCCAGTCTACGAGGTAATTTAGAACGCGAATTGCCCCTTCCCCAATGGAACGAGGGCTTCGCTTCTCACGTACCTTGGCTGCCTAGACCGAGGCACAGGGATACCCAGAAGGGAGGTACCTTGTACCCTGCCTGCGATCGCCGCAAAGCGGAGAAACGGTTCGGTGTTCGACGTGTAGATCTCAAATTCGAATTCATCTGAGCACGCGTCCTTGAGGTCCAGACCGCTTGCGAACCAATGTGAAAGGACTGACGCCTTGAAAGTCAGCGTCTGCATTCCTGCGTCAACACCGACGGACCTTGTGCCGAGGGCCCCGGCGTCACACATTCTCCGCGTCCGGAGTTCCCTATTGGTCTAACCCACCCTGTGTCCATTTTCTCCTATGGTGTCGTATGGGTCCGAAGTAGGAAGTGCTGCTGATAAAAACTGACGCCTCATCCGGCTGGAGGGACCGCTTATCTTGCCAAGCCTCTCTCGTCCCCCAGCGGGACCGCGATCTCTGCACGCCAGACAGGAGCATCCCTGTCCAGCACAAAGGAGAACCGAATGCCCCTGAACTTGGAAGGTCGCCGGGCAAATTGAATCGCGTAGCCAAGTCTAACTGGTTCACATGCATCCATCGAGACTGCCCTGGGGACTGCTAACCATTGCCCCCAGTTCGACCGCGACAATGCGGGACAGGGAAACCACCAGACTCTGACCCCATGGGGCATCAGCCCGAGCACAGTGAAATCACAGGGCACCAATCACTGCGCAAGGTGTGCTCCGATTCCGCTTTTACGGCCCCCTTACCGGCTCACGGCGGCAGGGGCTCGTGAGGAGGCAGACCTGCATCCTTTCATGAACGTCGCAACCCTGTGCTTTCCCAAGGCGCACATCTGATGCAGTCTTGGACACACCCCGAGAGCCAGCGTGCGTCAACCATAAAACCCCGAATCAAAGGTTTCTCCACCCCCACCCGTCCACGGGAGTAGTGGTGCGGTCACACCTCCTAAGAGACGGATCCAAGACCCCGTGTTCGCCTTCCCCAGCACTTTGGCCCACATGGAGCGTGTCCCCCGTCTATCGCCGTCCGTGTGGTATCCAGACAGCGAGTCGTGCCGCTCATGCCACGCCGCGCGGCAGTTGGAGTGCTACAGCACCGACCGCCCGGGCAGGATTTGACGTACGCCACTCCGTCCTGCTTCCGTGCTGGCCGGAGAACCTGTTGGGCCAAGGCCCTACACTGCTTCGCCGAATAGTCCTGCAGTGTTCGCTGGAGACTCGGGGAGTTCCCAGTCCGAAGCGCGATGCTTGCGTCTCCCTCTATCCGCCCAGTTCATCCTAGTTGGCCTGTCTCGACCCCAGGGCCCGTCGCCGTGACTTCGATCGCCCTAAGGAGGCGAGTCCGTCGCTGTGTCTCTCGCCATTCCCTAGCACACACCTTGGTCTAGCACCCACCCTTGTGCATACTTGCTTCAAGTCTCTGCTGGTCCGTGTGGACTTGCAGGAGGGTCGTATCTCATCATGGCGTGCTAGGTTCGCGGTAAGCGGCCCACCCTCTTCCAGCATAGACGCAATATTCTCGCATTGTAAGCCTTACGTCAGAGTGGGACAAACTTACCCCGCGCCAGCTGTATTCGGAGCACGAATCACCGGTTTGACCAAACCCCACGCATGCAGCCTGCGCTTTTGCGGGCAGAGCTTTCACTCGTCTATATCAGGCGCTGTCACACCGGGAGGGATAGTCCACTACCCTGGGCCGCCCCCCTCGGCGAGTTTTGTGCATATGACGGAGGAGGCCACAGTCTCGTTTTGGGCACAAAAGGTGCCTTCCAAAGACTCTATTAACCTCCTCATGCACTTCCGGTGTGAAAACTTGAAACGAGGCGGCGCCGATCCCCGCCGGCGCCCCCATAACGGTCAATCATCTCCCGACCTCGAAGCTCTCGTGAGAAGGAGAGGCCTCCGGCCGCTGCCCACTCTCGGGCGGCCTAGGAAATGTCATAGCGGTCCCGCTCTGATCGACTCGGCAACGCCACTCTACCTGCCGTGGCTCGCCGCCGACTCCTCATCTCCATCCTCGCCTCTCCCTCTATCGGCTTGTCGACACCGAATCGACATCCTGCCTCTGCCTTTCCCACACAGACTGCTACCCCGCCCTGGCCGAGACCCAGCACACTCGTCCGGAAACCCTAGGTGGTGCGCCATGCTTGAGGAATGATAGGCCCGCGGAGACGTACTCGACGGGAAGCTCTCACTGTACCCTCCCTGGACCAGGAACGAAGTATCCCTCCGAGAACCGGAGACTAGAGGTTAGGGTCATTGCACAGAGGGAAGATACCCCCCGCTTAATTCCTCACACTGAGAATCATGACATCTTCCCATGACGCTTCTTGGTCCGCGTGCTGTATAGCCATGCACTAGAGTCCATGCAGCGATCATGACCATCAGATGGAGACAGGAAACGACCGCATCCTGAAACGCACGAGCGGGAAGCCATCTTTGAAAAGACGCCCGTCGCTCGTGGAGCTTTTTTAGATATTTGCTCTTTTAGGAAAAAAGGAAACACTTTTTTAGAGAGAGCGCTGAAGCGCCCAGTGGAGGTCGTGGCGAGACCGCAGAATGGAAGTTGCAGCACGCCGAAGATGAGCAGCACAGAATGGCAACCCCAGTTGACGCGCCATAACACCAACGCCAGCTTGTTTCTTCCAAACACTCGCGGAGATTCGTCATTCAGTGAAGCCAGGTCATCATTGGTTTCGATCACGTCCTTGATCGTTTGACTTATGACGCTGATGATCCGATCAATGACATGCACAACTCCATTAGTGGCCACCTGGTTTGCGTGAATGATCCTGGCACAGTTCACAGTGACAACCTGCAAAATTGTTGAAAAAGAGTTTAGTGACTTTAAAACTGTAGTTGAGGATAGTTCATCCAAACATTCATAAATAAAGAGTTTTTTATGGTATCCAAGTAATGTTGTTTTGGACTCTATTGGTCTATATTTCTTTTTATATATATCTAAATATCTTTTGTGCTCCACAGATGAAGGAGAGTCTTACGGCCATTCGTCCTGAGAAGGCTCGGCTCCGAAGCGAAAAGCTGATGTGCGTTTGCACGCGCTCTCCTTTTATACCCGCGCTGCGGGGCGGGGTGCGCGTGGCGAAACACGCACGCCAACTGTCATTGGCTTTTTTAGTTAACACTCGAAGGTGATTGGGCTCTCGGGCGAGATCCCAATTCGTCATTCACGACTGACGTAACGTAGAACGTGACTGACTGAAAGGAACTGAAGGTTCTTTCAAGCTAGTGCTTTTGAATATAGGTCTCCTCCACATTTTACTGCTTTTGCTATAATGATAATATCAGTCATCTAAAAGATCACACAGATAAGATTTGTAATGAGACCATCTTCTCTTTTCATGGAGAAAACAGATTTTGTCTGTTACAACACTTACGATCTTTTTCACCAGAATCAGATGAAGTATTATTCAGCATCTAAGCATTTCCCATCAGGAACCGTTAGAGGTCTTGACCAAACTTGGTTTTGGATCTCCGTGTGGCTGCGGCCAGATCTGCTGTTTGCCCGCCTTCTGAGAATGTGCCACTGCTTGGATTGGACTGTATTTGTGGAGTTTATTTAAAACATGAGGCTACTAGTCTTTCAAATCTTTGAAGGTGATTATTTCATCCTGTGCATGCTTTGTGCACACATACAATGCCGTTCAAAAGTTTGTGACCAGTTTACTTAATGTTTTTGAATGAATTCTTTTATGCTAACCACACCAATTGCAATATAAAATAACTGCTTTCTATTTGAATATATTTTAAAATGTAATTTATTCCTGTGATGGCAAAGCTGAATTTTTAGCATCATTACTCCAGTCTTCAGTGTCACATGATCCTTTAAAACATTCTACTATCGGAGATTATTATGTGACATGGAGTGTCGGCTAAATTTTCGTGTGTGGACACCGTCCCGATGACCTTTATCTTCTTTTCAGCTTTTTGTCTAATATATATTCAAAAGCCACCGAATTTATCGGACAAGTACGACAAGCTTGTGAACATTATAAATGCATTTTCTGTCACTTTTGATAAATGTAATGCACACTTGCTGAATAAAGCAATTTTCTCTGCAACTTTTGCACTGAAGTTTACTTAGTGATGAAACCACAGTAACAGTATTGTTACTATCTTTGTAGTGCATAAAGACTCCTTCAACCTCAACACAAATCCTTTCCTTTATACTGTCTAAATGATGTTCTGTGGTTGTGATCTATGTTTACCTTGAAGTACAGTTGTGTCACTCATAAGTCTTTCCACCACATCACTGTCTAGTTTTTCAAAGGCCTCGTTGGTTGGAGCAAAAAGTGTGTAGTGTCCGGGCTCTCCCAGTTGACCCTGGAGACCCGATCTCAAAGCAACTGTCTATAAAAGACATAAAAAACAAAATGTTTTCCAAGATAATTCTATGAATTCATATGTCCCTGCTGAGGAATGTTTTTTCATCTGTGATGGATAGATGGCTATTCAGAAAGCTTCCAAAGAGTTTTGGTCATATTCATTTCCAAAACCACAGGTATAATCACACGTACGTTCAGTGAAGCCAGGTCATCATTGGTTTCGATCACGTCCTTGATCGTTTGACTTATGACGCTGATGATCCGATCAATGACATGCACAACTCCATTAGTGGCCACCTGGTTTGCGTGAATGATCCTGGCACAGTTCACAGTGACAACCTGCAAAATTGTTGAAAAAGAGTTTAGTGACTTTAAAACTGTAGTTGAGGATAGTTCATCCAAACATTCATAAATAAAGAGTTTTTTATGGTATCCAAGTAATGTTGTTTTGGACTCTATTGGTCTATATTTCTTTTTATATATATCTGAATATCTTTTGTGCTCCACAGATGAAGGAGAGTCTTACAGGTTTGGAAAGACATGAGGGTAAGTAATGGCACAATCTTATAGGTGCAAACAAGTGTAATTGATAACTAAAACTAAAAATATTTTTGTTGATGTAATAAATCTGAAATAAAATATAAAACATTTTAAATCTTGTAAAATAAAAACAAAATAAGCTTAAGCCAAACTAATATAATTACTGCAACAAAAACTGAAATAAAAATAAATTAGCTCAACTAAATAGAAATAAAAAATAAATAAAAATGACAAAAGCACAAAACAAAATGACTAAAACATGAATTCAATTAAATTAAAACTTAACATATATCTTAAAACAAGCTCATTCAAAACATTTATAAATACTATAACAACATAAATAATACTTAAATAACACTGTTTCATACACACAATTAATTTGAAGAAAAGAGAAACATACTCCATTTGAGTAATGATTGATATAGAGGCCTTGTTTGTTATACATGGACTCTAGGGTCATATCATTCTTCAGGTCCTTGGTGAGAAGACGTTTGTTGACCATGTGATAGTGGAGTGCATTGTAAAGCTCAGTGTTTCCACTGCTGACCAAGGCAGCTTTTGATGCCTGGAAATAGAGAATCAACGCTAAAATGTCAGAGCTTTGCACTGGGGAAAGAAGACGGCATGACGGCATATTCCTCAATTTATTTCTTTTTAATAAGTTCCATTTAGTGCTTCACTTAATAATAACATGGACATTTGATCACCGATTTAAACATAGCATGCAAATACTGCAGCTCGAATGAATTATAACGTGGCAGGGATTTGACTCACAGGATTTAACTCTTCCCAGGCATCGTCATTGGGTGCAAACATTGTATAAGATCCCGCTCCATCGAGTTCTTCCCTCAGTTTGGATTGATCGGAGTATCGTTGGGTGATCTTGGCTTGCACCAGATCCAGGGTGCCGTACACAGTGTCAATAGGAGCCACTGGGTGATGGAGCAAAATTGAAAAGAAATAAACAAAAGTGTCTCATGCACAGTTTAGATTCAGTATAGAGTTACAAAACAGTACATATTCCAAACTCAGGCTCCTTTCACATGATGCGAAGCTCGAGTTCTTGTTCAAGACTAGTTGTGGCTCATTAAACTCATGTATAAGTACAGACAGCTGGGTCTGGATTTTGTTTAGAGAACAAAAGCTAATGTTCTCCTCCACTGAACTCGTAGCCAATGAGTAACCTAACATTTAATCTAAGCATGACCTCAAACTGAAGTCAAATGCGTGATAACTGTTGATGATTAACAATTTAGCAGTAAACATAATCATATGTATTAACCTTGGGCATGCGCACTACAGACACGATGAAACCGCAAATCATGCTGCTTGGCAAAAATACTGTAAAATTACCATAGTTACGATTCAGAACACTCAAGCATATAGCAATGTTCCAACAACCACTCAGACTAGCAAGCTCATAAGAAAATATAAAATACTACGTAATATTTCTATTGATGGACTGAATGAATACTGACCTGCGGGGCACCCACGCTTCCCATCTAACTTCATATAACCCGGACAGCATTCATATAAGACCACCCTGCATAGAAAGAGTCAAAATATTAAAACAGTATCATAAACTTAATATTCAAATGATGTTGCTGAGATGATAACTGTCTTTGGTAGCTATAGAATTAAAAATATTTTATTCTTACCAAATTTGTTCCATTGATATAAAATGGAAGGAACTGACATTTTGTTCATATTAAGTCCTGAAAACTCACGTGATTAATTATTTAAGCATGTCTTGTTCATTTTTAAATATTTAGATGCGTCTTTTTCATATGAAACATGTTTGTTCAACCATCTGGACTTTTGATATTCATTTAGTGTTTTTCCCCCAACATTTTTGCAGTTTTAAAAACTGAATTGTCTCAAACTGCTGGAATCAATATATTTGATCAGTATTATCTCATTAGCCAATCCTCATAAATGTAACAATATAAGAGGGTAACAACTCAAATCTGAGCCAGCCCTGACAGAGAAAGCATACTGTCTGCAACATGTGAGGTCACTTGCCTCTGGGCGGTTTTGACAGTATGTTTATTTTTTAACAGTAATGGTATCTCTATAGACCTGGCATGCAGTGGGGAAAATTTGAAGTGTTCCAGCAGTTTATTGAACACATCATGAGCGTACAGGTTGATAGGTGCTCTCAGAAGAAAAGTTTTATTGCTCAAAAGGTGGCTCAGGTGGTCTCAGTTACATTTCATGCAAGTATCAACTTTGTTTTAGATGTTTCTCATTATATTCCTTAGGGAATGTAAAATCTGATACAAATGAGAAAGTAGCAGACAAATTTACAAAAAGCCTTTTTTCAAGTACAAATTCCTGAGTTTAAACTGAAATCTCTTAACTTTTGATGCCAGACTTGTAGTTTGGCAAATCTAAGTCCAGTAGAGGTCTCTCCTGAAACTTGAGAGGAGACACATTTGGAGCCTTTTCCTCATGGAAAGAAAAAGAACTCAATTAGTTAAAAAAAATAATAATTTTCAACATTTCTCAATTTGCACTTCCTTTAATCTCAATGAGGTCTAGAAGAAACAACTGAGATATCAAAGTGAACTGCCATGTAGTAAAAAACAACAACAACAACAACATAATTCTTCCAAAAATATAGTATGTGGGAAAAGGCTGGTAAAGAAAACAAAATCTACATTCCATGCTAAATATCTTAATTTGTATAAACAATTTTTATTTTATTTACATTTAAATATAGTTTAAAATCTTTTTAGATGTTTATTAAGAGTAAACACTAATTTGAATGTTGGCCACTGGCCTAAAAGCTGTTCTAATACATTAAAAGCGAGCAAAGAGGCTTTCAAACAGCTGTCTGCAGATGGCGTGTATGTAACTCTCCCATGACTAATGTCGTTCCTCATTGGTTTTAGGGAGAGATCTGTGGTTTTGAGAATTATCATGCCATGTAGGCCTGCTGTTTGTCAGACAGCAGTATGGTTGGAAGCAAGCACCTGACACTGCACAGATCAAAATTCGCTCTATTGCTCTTTTTTAGATAGCGTCTGGAGGCACAGACATTGCAGCTGTGGAGGAGCTCATCCCCTGACACTGAACAATGTTCCCAGTGTCAGCTAAGGAAGGAAAAAGAAAACCAGCAGGACCCCTGAGAGAGGTCTGACTCAAACTTCCCCCAATGTGGCCAGAGGAGAGACAGCAAGCTGGGCAGCTCTGGACCTACTGCTGCCCAGAGTTTAGTCAGGGGGCACTGGGGGAGACGCTGGGCAGGGGTGTTTTGTGTTTTTATTATTGACCTCCCAGTAGACACATTCAAAATTGATTTCATGTTTCCTATAGCGACCAGAGAGGCAGCAGCCATATATGCAGGATGAAGTGCAGAAAAAGGATGAGAATTGAGCTGTATCATATATCTCACAGGAGATTGATTAAAGTTCACAGGAGCGTATTGTAATTCTTTATAATTCTCTATAAGTCTCTCATGAAAAGGTTAAACTGAAGGCAACAGTTATAAAATAATTTAAATCTTTAAAAAAGGAGCTGAGAATATTTTATTTGGTTTCTCTCTTCCAAAATCAATGTATGTCTGAAGACTACAGCTATGAAGAAGAATCAGTCCTTTAGATTCCTGGACATCTTGCTGCATGATTAAACACACACACACACACACAACCAAATGTACTGAGACTACACCCATACAAATTTACCATATTACTGGTGGCCCAGGAAAATTACGTTTCATGGGGTAGAATAGTACCAACCTGGACAATCACATTTAAAATACAGAATGTACTGTACTGCATTAGATAAACTAAAGATTATAAAGTAAATATATACATATTATAAAACTATTATAAAGAAAAATATAATAAGTCAATAACAACCAAATCAGCATATTAGAATGATCCCGTGACACTGAAGAATTCACTGAACATTTACTGAAAATTCAGCTTTTCCATCACAGGAATAAATTTACATTTTAAAAAATATTCCCAAATGAAAGAAATACAATTATTTTAACTGTAATCATATTTCACAATACACAGTCACGGTTGCCTACTGTGAGGAGCGAGGAATGAGGAGACGCAGAGTCCAATTCAAACATAAAATCTTTAATATAATATCCAGGGAAACAGCAAGGGTTCAAAAATCATGTAGCAAGGGTTGACATCAACAATTCCAGACAAGGGAGAACAGAACGGGCTAGAACTCAAGTAGGGCAGATAACGAGGGGCAGACAGGTGAGGAGGATAACTAATAACAAGGAACAGATGACTACTAATAATGAGAACAGGAACCAAACAAATAAGGACCAACAGGAGATGCACGTGAGAATTACTGTTTTACTGTATTTTTGATCAAATACATTCAGTCTTGGTGAGCATAATAGACTTCTTTAAAAAAAACATTAAAAAAATAATTATTCCAAACTTCGACTAGGATAAAAATTCGAGTGTGTGAGCGTTTTTGTGATTTATGAGGACACAAATTTGTATAATGACATGGGTATGACATTTTGAGGACATTTTGAGTGTCCCCATATTTCAAAAGGCTTATAAATCATTCAGAATTAGTTTTTTTGAGAAAGTAAGAATGCACAAAGTTTCCTGTAAGGGGTAAGGTTAGGTGTAGGGTTGGTGTAGGGCAATAGAAAATATGGTTTGTACAGTATAAAAACCGTTACACCTATGGAGAGTATGTGTGTGTTTGTGTGGTGGTGTGTGTGTGTGTGTGAGAGAGACAGCGAGAGGAGAAAAACCTGACAAAATCGCCAAAACCTCCATTTGGGGATGTCCTCATTTGTAAAACTGGTATAAAAATAAGGTAAACAAAGTTTTTTGAATGTTAAAATGCGAAGGTTTTCTGTGAGGGGTAGGGTAGGGGTTGATGAGGGTTTAGGTTAAAAAGTGATAACTATCTGGATATAAAACAATAGAAGTCTAGTAATGTCCCCATTTGATAGCTCAAAAAACGGTGTGTGTGGATGTGTGGTTACCTGGTATCCATATTATGGGGAAGTATAGTAATACCAGTAAATTTGGATCTTGTGGGGACATTTTTGGTCCCATGAGGAAAACAGCTTATAAATACTACCACAATTTTTTTTTTTTTTTTTTTTTTTTATCTAAAATGCAGAAAGTTTTGTGTGAGGGCTAGGGTTAGGAGAAGAGGATAGAAAATAAAATTTGTACAGTATAAAAACCATTCCGTCTATGGAATGTCCCCATAAAACATGGAAACCGAACATATGGAGATGCCTAAGATCAAAAAAAAAAAGAGAATGACAGAAAAAACCTGCACAACCAAACACAGACGTTTTTCTCTTTTCTTTCACACACACAACAGATCTCTGCCAGTGGAAAGGATGAGTTGAACCTTAAAAGTTTTGCCTGCCAATTACTAGTCACCAGTTCCTGAGGCCTCCATCACGGTCTCACAGAGCCCAGAAACACGCTTACATCATCCTCTCAGTGAACATGCAGTAAATTAGTGTGGCATTTGAGGAGAAAACAGATGTCAGATGTCAAGTCATAGTCAATGCACCCCCCCCCCACTTGAACCTCGCAGGAGAGTTGGAGGGACAAGAAGCGGGCAACAGTGAAAAACAGGAACGGAGTGCAGTGACGGAAATAGGCGGAAATCGGGGGACGCACAACTGGGTCATGTGTCTATGATTGCGGCGTGTTGCAAGCTGGGAGAAGAGCTCCAAAGTGTAATACGTTTTTGTATCATAAATCATATTGCTCTAGGGAGTATTTATGTTGTGGACCAGCTTTTTTTGGCAAAAATCCAACTGTTTTGAACCATTACTAATGCAAAACAATGAAAACAAAACAGATCTGTATGAAGAGTACAAAACAGCTTCAAATGCTTCTGCTTCATTCACTTTCCCTGAACACACCCTACAGCACCGAACAAGCCATCACCAATGTAATCCATCACCAACATGACCCTCCTTCACCTTCAGAACCATAGGCACTGTATCACAGTGACCTGTGACCTTTAAAGAGACCATGGGTAGAAACCTGGCTAAAGCAGAGAGGGTCAGAGTGAAAATCAATGGATGACTTACGCCTTTTTGCCACAGATGGATTTGTTGTACCAGTTCCTGCATGTGCTGAAGTACTTTTTCTTGGTGCCCATGACCTGCTGCAAAGCGCACACATTGGGCCTGGAAAAGAGAGCAGAGGGAGCATATACATTACAAAAAACCTTCTAGGGATGCTTAATAACTGCATACATGACAGACTTACAGGCCACAGGGTGTTCAGTTAGGCAGGTGATTATGTAGAAGTCCTGACAAATTGCTTTAAATAGCTGACTGAACAAAGTGATAATTGCTATTTAGTCCATTTATGTTTAGAAATAAATGTATGGTTAATAAATAAAATAGATTAAAATATTCAGCATTGTTTAATTATGTTGATGACAGATTTCTGAAATTGTAAAATAGATAGATGCAGACTGCAGATATATATATACACACATATACATACTGTATATTTAAATGTAATTTTTCAGTTTTAATTACATGCACATAGTTTTTTAAACTGCAACAACATACTTGTATTTATAAATATATTATTTAAATGAACATAGATTCATACTGTATATAAGATAAACTTAATATATAATACAGTGGGAGTTTGAGACTCCTAGTGAAAATGCTACTTTTGTATTTTCTCTTTTTTTAATTTTAATACAACTTAATCTCCTTTTGCAAGCTGATACATTTTTTTTCATTAAAAATATTACATATCTGCATAATCTAAATGAAAGACAAAAAAGCATCAGGATTTACACAAGTTCAAATAGTACATTTCACAGATTTTCATACTTGATTAGTAACCAAGAAATGGTGCAAAATTATTTTATGTAGAATTACTTATTTTCAATAAGTAATTCTACATTTGATATCATCAACAATGTTAACAAAACTGACCACCTTGTTCCCAGCCAGCAAAGGTGAACCCTTAAAACAGTCAACCCTTACCCTTCATTCTTAGCCCTGATGCGACTGTGCGTGACTATCTTGTCATACGCTGAAGACTCCACCTGGTCCAGGGAGGACAGCACCAGGATGGTAAAGGTGGCTGTAAACAGGAGTATCATACTGGAGTATCCCCTGCAGATCAAACCCACTGAAAAAATAGAAGGAATGGGAGCGAGCAACAGGGAACCGGCCTTTATAGCAGCCCTCCCCTTCTCTTTCTGTCTCAAACACACACAATGACACACTGATGGAGATTAATACAGAGAGAGAATCAACCTGCTTCCTATGGATCCGCCCCCTCCATGAGAACCCTGCACGCCTAAGAAGGACCTTCTACAATTATGGAGACAGAAAGAAGAGAGTCGGAGGGTCTTACAATGGTATGACCATCTGGAAAGTTTTAGGTGCATTACATATAAAATATCCACATTATATGCTAAATGTTTTAGATTCATTTATGCACATTTTTATCACTACAGCTCAGTATAAATCTTTATAATTGACAGAACAAAGCTTCATTATTAAATTACACCAACATTTTCTCAGGTGCTCTGTTGGTTTGTCCTCGGAAAAAGGTTGTTCATTATCTGCAGAGTGATACTGGGAAATCAGATGAAAAGATGAAGTCTAATTTTACTGTAACTGTTCAATCTCCTGCCAGTTTCTTTATCACCGGGCTGCTGTCCGTATCTGGATTCTGGCAGTTTTAAGCTGGAGCTCGTGGTTCAGGCCTCGGGCAGGCCTTTGAACAAGTCAAAGGAACGTTTTAAAAGCTCCCAAGAATCTCATCTGCATTTATGTCATGCTGTCTGGCATGGAAAGGTGAGTGGGGCAAAAAGTGAACAGAGGATGGGAATAATAGTGGAAGGGATCTGAATTAGTGTCAGAAAACACAGGTTTACAAGCTGTGATCATTCATTTATGTCTGTTTTAACCCTGTGTGTGCATCTACCCCTAGTGGTGGAGTCCTAGCAGTACACAAATTACAAAAATGAATTGCATTTTGCTGCAGATCAGCGTACTTTAATGTTAAAGAGAGTAAAGGGTTTTATCATTAAGTCCCTTAAAGCAGCACTAGGTAACTTTTTCTGTGTTCAAAATGTAAAAAATTTATATAATGAGCGAGTACATCATGAATTCATCTTCCAAACCGCGTTTTTGTCTTATTCCGAATCACTACGGTACACTTATAATAAGTACTTATATTTGGACTATTGCTGGCTGGTCGGGTTGTCACCGCTGCGGAGTAACACATACCTGTATGAATCGCCATAGACATAAACTTAGAGAAGTAGCACCGGTTGGAATGTTCTTCCGCGTGTGTGTGCAGTTCTGTTTATTAACTGCTAGAGCGCCAAAAGTTACATATTGCTGCTTTAAGTCTCTTCACATCCTGATAAAATCTAATTAAAGTATCTCTAATATATATTTCTTCTGTTGGAAGGCTTAGGATAGGGCGGCACGATAAATTGCTGCAGAGGTTTAATGCGCATCTTGTCAGAAAGCCGGTTCTGTAATCAGCGGTAAATATCCATCACCTGCATGCTTTCACATTGAGCTTTACTGATAAAGGAAAAAAACATGTGCGGGCGTTAAATATCGCTCGATTTATCGTGCAGCCCTACTCAGGACCAAATGCAATGATATGATGCCCTACCTGCCTGTCAACTTATGTATTGTACCTCTGCGCAGCCAACAGCGAGTTTGGTGGCGTTGCTACTGTATGCAGCCAGGCTGAGCCAGGGGGTGTATTTAAACATTGTGAAAAAGAATTCATTTTCCTGCACAGTTAAGCTCTATTTGAAGACTAGTCCAATACAGTGAGGAGGCCAAGAAGCTAAAACAAGGGTAAACACTGACAGTATTTTTACAAGATGGAGGAATTTGTTGGGTTTCAAATAGTGATGGGAAACCGAGGCTTTCTGAACCGGTTGAGGCATTCATCAAATTGTGCTGAAAAACTTTCAAAATTCGTAAATGCATTTCGAAGCTTTTTAACCGTGCGCATTAGCGACCAATACCTGGTTGTCAGACTCGGTTTCTCCAGCCATAGTCTACGAACATCGGCGGAGCAGAGGATGGTTTGAAAATGTTTTTAATCTGTGCCAACTCATGTCATGCGTAGTCTGGTCAATGGATTCATATATTGATCAATAATATAAAATATACAAGTGTGTGATTATAATTAATAATTGACGTGAGTAGTAGCAAAAATATTTTGGGTGAGCTGAGACCCCAGCTAGAACATGATAAAATCATATTCTAAACTATTCTACTGACGCACACACACACACACACACACAAGCAAGTCAATGTAAAGTCAAACACAAGAGTCATGTGATTTTTTTCAAACCAGCTGTCCCGTCCTTCCGATACTGCATGAATCACGTGGTATTGTCATTTCGATACAAGCATCGGCAGAGTGTGTGATACAATAGTGGTTTGAAAACTGCATCGGAGCCTCGGTATCAATCGTCCCATCACTAGTTTCAAATGAACGACGAACTTTCGGAGTTTGCTTCTCGACAATATCCGCTTTGTCATGCCTAGAGCTTATCTGTGCTGGTTGCTGAGGGAATACTTCAACTTCGCGCTGTGGATTGCCGGAACGGCTTTCACCGTGGAAGAAGCGGAGTCCACAGTGTTGCAAACCCGCCGGACGCTCCTTCGTCGAATCTGCCCGCCGCGCCGTTCTCAAGCCCGCCGCCTCTGCTCACACTAGCCCTCCGCAATAACTCCGTAGGCCTTTGCCTCCCGCTCACTCTAGCCCGCCGTGTGTTTCGTTGTGAAGCGAAACTACTTTGTTTGTGCTTTCCAAAAGAGGACACGACTAGAATCAGTGTTAAGTTGTATTTACAACACTGTTAAAGAACAGTTCAACCCAAATATTCAGATATGTGTCCAGGGGGGGCTTATGGAGGACTGTTTTACTGATCCTGGGAGAGTAACGTTGGACTAAAATGCCGGCAGTTCTGACTCACAGACTGTAAGTATGTTTTTATTTTAAGGATTTGCCACTGATGATTAAAACGCCAGTTTTGAGCAGTGTAGAGTTGAGCATGTTGTTTATCATTTCTCCGAACACAAATGCAAACATGGTTTTATGTTTACGCAGCGCGATGCAACACAGCACGTAAAAGATGTATAAGGTTGTGTTATAAATTATATTACGTATTACACTTATAAACATTATGGGTATCCGTTAATTTTATGTCCCCCACTGAGCTGCAAACAAATTGCCTCATTATGTACATGGGTTTTGTATTGGTTTTGTCTGTTCTGCCGGAGAAAGTCTACCGTATGGTAAGGGGGTAGAATTTATATCCGTCCAGCGCTATGGGCTTATTCGGCCATACAATGCACGGAATAGCGTTCGCCCCAAGCATATGCAACCCTCACTTTTCTCAGACCTAGGTGAGCATTTGTAAAAGCGTGCGTTTCCGAAAGGCGGGCAGGTATAGAGAACAATAGGGAGATAATGTGGAAAATAATTTGTTTTTTTAACCTTAAACCGCATAACACTTTGCATTACACCAAATACACAAAATAATGTTCTTTTTAGCAACATCATATAACCCCTTTAAAGTATAATACATTAAATGCAATAAAATAATTAAATACGATTAAATAAGAAGTGTCTGTATAATGTGTTTTTTTCACATTAATTTATTTCACATTAATTTGCAGGGCTTGTCTAAACAGGACAATAATAGACTATTAACTACTTTCCATCCTTTTAATTACACAAATGTCTAGTTAAGAATGTCTACAAATTGATTGATCAAACTGATCAGATCGTATAAAAACCATAGAATTTTTTGGTTCAGTGGTTCAGCGCTAGAGGGAGATCTCATTGAACTGACATGATTCACGGGTTCACAGAGATCACCCCCTAGGCGAACTATTGAAATTTCGAAACGTTTTGAAACAGTTATGACGTAACGAAGCCTCTTTTACTGAAATCACTTGACTTTGGCAGTTTGATACGCGCTCCGAACCACTTTTTCGAAACAAATGATTTGCAAAGGTTTCGAAGCTTCACGAAGCAGTGCTTCAAAAGCGCCCATCATCACTAGCTAGTTGTTCAAGATGGCGTCGGTGAACTTCGGCGACATGAGTGTGAGCATGCTTACTTCCGGCTTTTACGACATTCGCATTGTGATGGGAAACTTTAAGACGAAACTTGCCTAGATTGATATAATTAATGTTTTTCAAATTAAATAGCGGAAAGTGGTATATCAAAGACAAAAGAAAACATCGTCCTTACATTATTGCGTACCTCTGTGTGGAAATTCATCAAGACACAACGCAGAGATTCTTTCTTCTGTTGATTTATGCGGTTCAGCGTCAGTGGTTAGTCAAAATCCACGGGGATCTTCATTCAATCATAAATCACTCAAATGTGCAATACTGTACATTTTCGGAGAATTTAATTTGTTCTGACTTATTTATAAGATCAACGGGTTTGCGACTGTCAAACGAGATGCTCAGAGATTTCTGCTTTATGGACTCAATATATGTTTTATTATCTTTATTTGGTAACCTTATTTATTATAACTGTACCTGTACATTTTAACATAATTTAATTATAGTAGGTTTGCTTTTATTAAAAGATCAGTGTTTGTATTTCCCTGGGTTTTTAATGATATTTATCTGTTTTGTGAAAATGAGCATATGTTGCATGAATCATTATAAGCAGCACATGCAGTATATTTTTACAAATTGTTTGCATTAATTCACAAATAAAGCAAATATTTAAATTAGTCATAACTGTTTATTAATTTGATCTTTTTACAGCCTGTTTCTTCATCTAAAAATATGTAAGTTTCATATTCATAGATGAGTTTAATTTTGTCAGATATGTTGAAAAAGAACACAAATCCAGCACTGTAATCCACTGCTAATCTGAAAGTCTTCAATTTAGAAGTGTTTACATACGGTTTAGTCTTTTTGTTACTGTCCCAGAATGTGTATTTGGAAGGGGAGCAGTACAAACTCATAGACTGATCATTACATCCAAATTTACTCTCATCCCCATTTCCCTTCCTGCAGATGCTCTTATAGGCCAATGATACACCCACACCAGCTCTTCCACTCCATTCAAACTCCCAGTAGGCACGTCCACAAACACTCTCTTTACACAGGACAAAGAAAAAAAAAAAAAGCGAAAGTACAGGACCTGTGGCCAGCAATCAAATCTGTCTGGATGCTCGGGATATAGCTGGACTTTGCCAGTGTTTGTAGCTATTCTGTTCTCCCCAGACAGTAGGAGTGTTTCATTCATTGTGTTTGAATCCATTGAGAGCTTGTGTGAATCTAACTGAGAGACCATTTTGAAGGCTCAGGAAACCTTTGCAGGTGTTTTGAGTTGATTAGCTTATTGGCATGTCACCATATTCTAATTTGTTGAGATAGTGAATTGGTGGGTTTTTGATTAATGTGAGCCAAAATCATCACAATTAAAAGAATCCTAAGACTTAAACTACTTCAGTCTGTGTTCATTGAATTTATTTAATACACGAGTTTCACAATTTGAGTTGAATTACTGAAATAAATGAACTTTTCCACGACATTCTAATTTATTCGGATGCATGTATTTACATGCTTCTTTACTGAATGAATGCAACCTACCCCAACCAGATACAACCAATATCTCCGAATTAAGGAAATTGTCATTTTTTTTCTTTAGCCTTATAGAGAAAGATTTTCTTGCATAATCAGACTGAGAAACAACATCAAAGCTGAAAGGGTTCGGAGAAACTCTGGAAAAAAAAAAGAAAATAAATGAAAAAAATTATAATAATGAACATACATAGAAAAATCCTCCTCATAACCTCCACACTAACCTACAAAACAATTAGTTTGACTCTTATCAAACTAAACTGTCTTTTTCACCTAATCTAACACATTGACAGTGTTGTGTTGTATTTCAATCACTGTCTTTTTCTAACAGTTTGGTAGATTTGATATTTGGATTTAACATAAATGTATTCTTTTCCATAAATATTTTCCAAGTTTCCAACTGCAATGCACACCAAAATTATACACAACAAAATGAAATCAGTTACAATGGCACACACTGTATAAAGGTCCTAGATCACATAATTTTCACAACTCGCAACTTTCAAACTGTTTTGCTGAGTTTTTGTCTACGTAAAGTTTTTTTTTCTTTCCGGAAAGACGTTTCGTCAGCTGAACAACTGGCATATTGTTAAACAGCAGTACACTCCACTGAACACAGTGTACCTCTTTTCCCTACAGCCTCGTTTTCATTCCTGTCAAAAATTAAATATGGTGATAACCTGACTAAGATCTGTTAACTGTATCTTTTAGATTTTTGTAAATGTAAAAATGCATAGGCCTATTATTACACAAGGCAAAACATTTGTAATGAACTGTTTGCAAGCCATAATCATACTTTACACATTAATGGATCAACTTTGTTGAAATGGGTTGGCAAGCAATTCAAAACCAAAAGCAACATGCATGCAATGGCCAGGTATTTGCATTACATGTTTCTAATTCATACCTGATTAATTCTCTCTGTTCCTGATGTCACATCATGATTTTTGTGGTTATCCATCATACACCGCATACAAATACTCATCTGGTCAGTATGACAGAAAATCTCCAAAAGCTTGTGTATTGGACAGATCATCTCCTGGAGTTGCTCAGTGGCATCAATCAAACAGTGTCTCTCACTTTCAAAGGCATTCTCATGTTGTTGAAAGTGAATTTGACAGAAAGTTGACACGTCACATCTCCAGGTCCAGCTTCAGTGTGAGAAACTCGAGCAGGCTGGGGAGCGGTCTGGAGTCCTGTCCTTCTAAGTTTCTCCACCATTTCAGCAACCTCCACATTTTTCCCTAGTACAGGTCTTGGAGTGAAGGTCTGTCTACACTGAGGACAGCTGTATTCTCTCCCACAAGCATTTTCATCCCAGTGGCGTCTAATACAGTTCATACAGTAACTGTGTCCACAAGGGATGGTCACTGGATCGTTCAGTAGATTTAGACAGATTGAACAGCTGAACTGTTCCCGGGTCACAGAAATATTAGCTTCTGCCATTTCAGTACGTGTTGATGATGACGGCTTGACAACACGTACCACACTAGTTTCCTGGTTTTGTGTTTAAGGGAAGTGCCAAACAGGTGAGTCTGTAAGATGTTCATACCTGTATTTTGCTGCACATTAAACAAAGTCCAAAGCAATAGTACACCAAGGTCAATAAACAGTTGTGTACTAACTTTTGATTTTCCAACATTTGTGAGAAATCCACTTACAATAATACAATTTACCAGTGCAAAGGGAGAAAGGACTTACTGGCTGAACAAAGGTCTATACAATGTAATTTAGATTATGTTTTAGAAGCTATTGATTACAGTCATGTTAAGTACATTCCTTACCAATAGCAATTTACAATGTGCAACACCCACACACACAAACAGAATAGACACAGTGACTTTGATAAGTTGTAGCACATAGCTCTATTCAATTTTATAATTCAGATTATTTGGATCATTGCCAAATTTGGGTCCAAAAATATCGAGACGCCAGTGAAAATAGTTCTAAAGGACATCAAAGCAGAAGCAGATGTTGCATGTCCCTGAGCAACACACAGTAGTGGTGTTTGGTTCTTAAATGAATCCATCATCATGTTTTTGAATGAATCATTTGAGTGAATGATTCAATGACTCACTAAGTCACTTATTGCCACCTACTGCTGCAGAATTTGTCACGAAATCCTCACCACTCATGCACAGACTGACAGCCAACTGCCTGGAACGTGCAAACAAAAAATGTCATTATTTTGATGTCCCTCTTCAGTGATGTAACTGTTGAAAATCCATGAGGTCAGCTCAGTAGTTCTGGATTTTAGCATGCACAAAGCATATTGTGTCAGTGCATTGCCCCTTGCTGCAGTGCAAATGACTCGATGCTCTTTTAAACTTAATTCAAGTGCCCTTGAGCTGCACACTGGACTTTCTAGGGTGCTAATTCAAATAAATTATAGATAGACCTTTGTATCCTGGTGAAGGATGGAGAATGTGAATCAAATTAGATGACGAAATCTGCCCACAGGTTAACGTTCCCACCCCATCAAACTGTGCAGCACTGCAGGAGTCTGAGCCTATTTAAAACCATTACAGATCCTCCATTTACATCAGTACAGTAGATAACCTGTTGCTGGTTAAAATATGGCATGCCATGGGTCAATATAAAATTAATCTCAACAGAATTTATATTAAATCTAATATAACTTTTTTCACTTTAAGCTCTCATTGTGCTGTTTAAATGCAATGTGAGATTTATTTCCCCCCTCGGGTTATAGAAATAGTTCATTATAAACAGAAATTTCATTATGGAATCCATGGTCTTTTTAATAAAGAACAATCTATCCCACCTTTCAGTTCATCCCACAAATGTATCGTGTTAATCTGTGCCCACCTTTTCATAGTATCACACTATAAAAATTTCCCAATTTCTACACTCATAATTAATGTTAGTCATGTATCTTTTTAATGGTCAAATTATGTATTAAAGGGGTCATATGATGTTGCTAAAAAGAACATTATTTTGTGTATTTGGTGTAATGAAATGTGTTTATGCGGTTTAAGGTTAAAAAACACATTATTTTCCCACATACTGTACATTATTGTTACTCCTATATGCCCCGCCTTTCTGAAACGCGTAAATTTTTACAAAGCTCATCGTTCTGAAAGCGATGCTCTGATTGGCCAGCTATCCAGTGAGTTGTGATTGACCGAATACCTCAAGTGTGTGATGGAAATGTTACGTCCCTTACCATATTGTGATATGGTAAGGGATGTAACATATCGTGACCCGGAGCGATGAGACAAAAACATTCAAATCCATTATAAATGTAAGGGAAACAGGTCAATAATTTAGCTCAAAGGGAATCATTTAAGATTTTAAAGGGAACTCCACCAATAATATGTTAGGGAATTTGGACAGAATCACTGTTTTTTTTTTTTACGGCTGATCACTGAGACGGCCAGCGGTTCATTGAATGAGCCGTATGACATCAATTCTGCAATTGATATCTATATCCAAAATATAGTGAACACACTATTAATTAGCATAGTAACAAGAACGGCAGTTTAAGACATTAACTTGTAAACACAAAACACAATATACTTCTCTTTTCAATATAAATAAAGCTTTATCGGATCAATCTAAGACACATAAACTAATCTAACACACGCATTCAAACACAAGTTGCAGAAAGAGAGAAATTGAGGAAATAATTACGCGAATGAAAATGTTAATCCCAAGAAAAAAAAATTTTACAGGCAAGCTGTAGCCATGTATAGATTCCTACAACCATCATCACTTATATAACCCTCGCACTGGTTTCTCCATTCTGTGTAAATTTACATTAACGGCACCAGTTCAGTTTAAAATCAGGAGGTACTGTTGCTTCTGTGTTGCGGTGGTTACCCTTTCTTGTCTGGTTGCTAAAAGGTTTTCCCCGATTTTGCTATTATGCTGGAGGCTCAGTCTTGGAAGCCCGTGGTTGGGCGTTGCTGCGACGCGGAGCTCTGGTCTGCAGTTGAAGGTTAATACCGGCACTCTTCTTGAAGATGCGGCGCTTTAGGCTTAACTCAGAACACAAATCTCTCAATGGAAAAGAAAAGAAATTAAAGTAGTGGAATAGAAGTAAAGTTTGACGAGACCAGGTGTCGTTTCTCCTCATGGTTTTGGAGGAGTTGGCGTGTAAGCCAGAGCACGCTCAAACTAAAGAAGCATGACTAGGAGTGAAAAGCTAAAAGCCGGATGGCTAAAAGCTAGACACAAAAAGTCAGACCCGCAAAAGGGCAAAAGGCAAAAGACCAAAAAGCGAGAAGAGAGAGTGGCAAAAAGAAGAATTTTGATGTGTGTCCCTTGTATTTAAACCAGGCTTTTTACCACACCCCAAATGGTGTCTCGACCAATTTTAGCTCGGGGTGTTGCAATGTTTCTCATTCCCATTCATAAATCAACTGTTATCTCATCATTCACATTGTCCGCGTGCTTCCNTTGATGGTGCCCTGAGTATTTAAACCAGGCTGTTTAACACCCCCAAATGGTGTTTCGACCAATTGTAGCTCGGGGTGTTGCAATGTTGCTCCTTCCCATTCATAAATCAACTGTTTTCTCATCATTCACATGACCTGCGTTTTTCCCGCTCTGGTAGATTATGATTTTGGACATGATTTCTATAACAAGAAAATTATACATTTGACAAAGATTTGATTGGAAGAAACATTTCAAGCAATAAGATTCAAACACACACATACTAAACATAAATAGGAACCCTTAAGCTATTCAATAGTTATTAAAAATACATACACAATACGTGATTAAAACATGATAGTTAAACGTGTGGGTTACATACATGATATGGAGTTATATATAGCAATGATTAGTTGCTCGAGTCCTTTTTGTGTCATTTAGGTGCATGGAAAGGCATTTTCTGTGCCATTCTGTGAATGTATGTAGACCAGAGATTAAAATGTCTGTAAGGCATTTTAGTCTCTCTGTTCTTGTCGTAAAGTGGTGGAAGTCAATTTACGAGGAGCTTGTGACTGTAGTTACTCTCGTGTGATAGTCATGCGGTCATCTTTTTTGACCATTATTCTTGATAACTTGCCCCAGAATTTTACAATCTCCTTGGACTTGTCAATGTTTTCTTTTGTGTTAATGTTGAAACGGTTCTGTGACAGGGTCTTAGGTTTTGGCTTGCTTCAGAGAGGCTGGGGTCTGATTTATAACATCCTGTTGTCTTGGGCCTCTGTGGAAATTTTGTGACTCCTCGTGCCTCAACTCTGTTTTGACCAAATCTTAGATTGTCTGATTCTGTCTGATATCCTTACAGTCATATTATTTATAATATATATATGATATGCATATATATATATATAATAGTGTGTTATATATATATGTAGTTGGTGTGTGTGTAATATACATACAATATACATTAATAGGATATATAATATATATAGATTATTCTATACACCACACATACATGGTGACATTTACTCTGCGTCAGGGGCCATACCAAAAAAAAAATATTATTATATATATATATGACTGAAATATAAATCAAAAGCAAATATTTTTTTTTCTGATGTAGCATCAAACAATGCATATCCGGATTGCAATAGCATCAAAGCAGTCATCCAACACAGTCAGAATATTTTAAAGAGTTCCACCGTTTAGTAAACTGTGGACTAGCTTTGGCTCTTTCTGCTGACTTGAATGGTGATGCTTCCTGTTTGTCAGTTGATGGCCTTTTATTTTAAATCAGAAGTGTGCACGCTGTTTTTCTGATGTTCACTGAAGTTTTCCGTGTTTTTTTCCCATGTCACTTGAAATGTTTCCGTTTTGAGTCGTTGTTACCAAAGGCGAGACACGTGAGGAAAAAATAAACGATTAGTTGTGGTACTATATTCTGTCATAAATCGCATACCATTCATTGCTGAACTTTCTGCCGTCTGTTACTGGAAATGGAATTAAATTACTGGTTGATATGTCCCGGTCTCAATAAAGTTTACACACGCTTTTGATCCGTGAATTATATCCCGCTCGGGTCGCGCGCGGTCTGTGGATGTGAGGTTTGGCCAGGACCGGTTCCAGATTTAAATCAACATATTTTATGTTCCGTCCATTGCCAATCATTGCTATTTCGAGAGTGAATCCCGCATAAATATGCGGATGTCATTCCCGAAACTTTGCAGGGTGTAGCCTATGTGTCTGAAAAACTAAAGTTTCATACAAAATATACCCTAGAAAGTGCGCAAAGCGCACTCCCTTTATCACTAAAAAGCTTCACTCATCTTCGTTCATCACGAACTTACAAAGTTCCGTTATAATCAATGAAACTCTCTAAACTGCACGATGAATCTCTTATTTATATCGCGTCTGCACTTAGTCATGAGATGATTCACGAGCGTGCAAAACTGCGGCGCTTTCAGCGGTGAGTGAATTGTGACAATACGTTTCTGATTGGCCATTGCGTTCAAGAAATCAACAGATATGTCTGTGATTGGTTACATTGCTCAACACTGCAAAAACATGTTGAGGGTATTTAGCGCTTGGCTAAGCACTCCAAATTGCAGCAGGGCCAACATCAGGGATTCAATTACTAACAATTTAAAACAACTAAAAATATATATATAATTTTTAAGTGCATTTTTAATGTTTCTACAGGTTTTTGATTAGTAGTACTAGTTATTGGATTAAGTTCTAAAGGGTCTGCTTTGACAAGTTTGAATAAAATTTTTGCTTGATTATCATGTATAAAAAGTATAAGAAGTAACTTAAGCTGCAGTTAATATTCACCTTGACACATCAAAAAGTCAACAAACAAGAAGTCATTTTTTTGTTGTTTATAAAACAGTTAAATATTTATAAATGTGGCTTAAGTTTCTGACAGTGTTCACATAAATGTTGGACCTCATCTACATTGCAGTTTTAATACATATTGTCCTCTTCTCTTGCAGTGAAAAAGAAGTTTAAAATACTGGGACACAAGCGCACTGAGAGCTCAGATAGCAAAGTGTCTCTTGGCCCCTTTTCTCTTCTGAGCCGCTCTAAACAAAACATCCAGGAGCAGAATAACCTCTGTATAAATGGCAGCCACGTTTATGCAGAGGAGCAAGAACCTAAAGTTAATTTTGGATCCACACTCAGTCTGAACAGCTCAGGAAAGGGTTCAGTAGAGGATGTTCGTAAATACCACCAACGAAATACGTCCGACATCTCCATAGACTCACTTAAAGGCCTGGGTATCCCCTCATACAAGCCTGAAGTGCAAGACAAAGCTTCTCTTGTCCCACAGCGCACTCTAGAGGACAGGAGTCATGTAGAGGTGGAGGAGAAGGGTAAGAAACCTGAAGGAAGAAGCCTGCAAGAGATGCTGGACCGACAGGAAGAACAAAAGCAAAGGAAGCAGCAAGAACAGGAGAGAAAACAAGAGGAAGAGAGGAAAAGCAGGCTTGAAGAGCAGGAGAGGAAGCGCAAGGAAGAGGAAGAGCTGCAGAGGAAGCGGCGCGAGGAGGAGACGCAGCAAGCTGAGGATCAGCGGCACCAGGAGGAGACCAGAGTAACCGATCGGCTCTCTTCTCTCTTTGGCATTGGAAAGAAGAAGGAGGACAAGAGAGATGAAGCTATGAATGAACCCAAACGTCTAGATGTGCCGTCCTCTACAAACCCGTTTGAAGACATTCCCCTTACCCCAGATACTCCATCCTCTATCCCAGAAGAGAGGCCCACGGACCCACGGAGGGGTGTCAGGACCACCCTCACCCCAACGCCACCCGCCAGTGCTTTCCCCAGCCGCACAGCAAAAGTGTCCGCGGTCAAGCCAAGGTGAGTGCTCATGGGCTTAAATAACTTCCTCCGTCCAAGATTGTATTCCAGTTCTATTTAGGGCTGGAAGATTTATTGCTTATTTACTATATTATTAGCACAGATTTTGCTAGCAATGGTGTGATGATTTTAATCCACATTTGATCGACCAATACATTTCCTGTAGAGCGTGGTAGACTAGTTTAATCAGAGTCCTGCACAGGTTTTGTTTGGTAAACCCACAACCACACTATCTACCAGAACACCTGAGCTGTTTATCCAAAGCAACATTAAAGGGATAATTCATCCCAAAATGAAAATTTACCGCCCTCAGGCCGTCCAAGATGTAGGTGAATTTGTTTCTTCAGTAGAACATAAAAGAAGATTTTTAGCTGAAACTGTGGTCCTTGGTGATTCATAAAATGCAAGTCAGTGGCTGCCATCACTTTCAAAAAAGCATATCAGGCAATGCGAAATTAATACCTGTGGCTCCTGATGATATATTGAGTTCTTGTGAAGCGAAACGATCGGTCTGTGCAAGAAACTTAACATTATTTACTACATTATTACCTGTAATCTATACATTTAATTTAATTCTGTAGCAAACTTGTTTAAAAACACAAAGGCCGCAATCCAAACCACATCCACATTAAAATAAATCTAAAAACTGATATCAGCAAGGAAGTTTTGGAGGGCTACTGCCAAGCTTGGGCATTACGTGTGTCATTATCGCAAGCAGAAGTGATGTGCATAAAAGGTTTAGGACTACATAAAATAATATGAACAATGAACTAGGGGTGCAACGATTCTCGGTAAAAAATCGAACCGTACCGTTCTCCACGCACGGTTCGGCATACACTAGGACCGCGGTTCAACTTCAATCTGACAATGCATCTGTAATATGGTTTGTTAGAGTTCGGCTAATGCATGTTTCTGTCGATGGATACAAATTCTGGCTTCCCAATACATTACAACAAGAGCGATGAGAGAGAAAAAAAACAATACGTGGACAAACTTTATGCTGGAATAACTCATTTATGCCGTCATCACGTGTTGATAGCGCAGGTGAGACCTGAACAGCACACGTTGCTATCTGTGTTTAAACTAAACTCATTTAAGCCTTGCCAGTTTAAATATTAAAGAACCAGAAGACGTGAACTCGCGCGTGCAGTGAGAAGATCTGTGTGGTCGCTCAGATGTTTGTTTTTGAATGGACAAATTCACTCAAAAATTATGTCAAAATGCCTGTCTTGGTGAGTATCCTAGCAGACATAGCCGCCTGAACGTACTTTATCAGTGCACTGGATCAGTGCATTCTCTTAAAGTGACAGCACTTTCTTAATGTTAATCAGACAGCAACAACACGGAAATCGCTCACTGCTCTTGACTGAATAACTTTTGTAACTTTTAAAAATGAATCAATAATTAATTTAATCGTTAATTTATACAGTCAAATATGCAATGTTATTTTACATTTGATTTGTTCAATTTCTGTACCTAAAAACTATGTTAGACCTACCTAAAAAACTGAAAAGCACTGTTTATTTTTTTATCTTTTTTCACTGTTTATTTATTTGTGGTGTTGCTTGTAGTTAGATTATTTGTTCTTATTTTCTTTATTTTTATTTGACAATATAGGTTTTTTCCCTAAACATAGCACGTACCGAAACCATGACTCTAAAACCGTGATACAAACCAAACCGTGAGTAAGTTGAACCGTTGCACCCCTACAATGAACATTATTTGACATTTAAAATGAGTCATGGCTATTTAACCCTCAGTACATCTGTGTCTGTTGATTCAGTTGTTGTAATAGCAAATTCAGAAGCAAAAAAAGGGCATTAGAGCTGGTAAGTTTGATTTAATTAAAATAAATATAAGTAGATACATATTTCTGTGCCTATAATTTATATATACAGTGGGTATGGAAAGTATTCAGACACCCTTACATTTTTCCCTCTCTTGGTTATATTGCAGCCATTTGCTAAATCATTTAAGTAAATTTTTTTTCCTCTTTAATGTACACACAGCACCCCATATTGACAGAAAAACACAGAATTGTTGACATTTTTGCAGATTTATTAAAAAAGAAAAACTGAAATATCACATGGTCCTAAGTATTCAGACCCTTTGCTCAGTATTTAGTAGAAGCACCCTTTTGATCTAATACAGCCATGAGTCTTTTTGGGAAAGATGCAACAAGTTTTTCACACCTGGATTTGGGGATCCTCTGCCATTCCTCCTTGCAGATCCTCTCCATTTCTGTCAGGTTGGATGGTAAACGTTGCCATTTTTAGGTCTCTCCAGAGATGGTCAGTTGGGTTTATGTCAGGGCTCTGGCTGGGCCATTCAAGAACCGTCACAGAGTTGTTGTGAATCCACTTCTTCGTTATTTTAGCTGTGTGCTTAGGGTCATTGTCTTGTTGGAAGGTAAACCTTCGGCCCAGTCTGAGGTCCTGAGCACTCTGGAGAAGGTTTTCATCCAGGATATCCCTGTACTTAAATTCATCTTTCCCTCGATTGCAACCAGTCGTCCTGTCCCTGCAGCTGAAAAACACCCCCACATCATGATGCTGCCACCACCATGCTTCACTGTTGGGACTGTATTGGACAGGTGATGAGCAGTGCCTGGTTTTCTCCACACATACCGCTTAGAATTAAGGCCAAAAAGTTCTATCTTGGTCTCATCAGACCAGAGAATCTTATTTCTCACCATCTTGGAGTCCTTCAGGTGTTTTTTAGCAAACTCCATGCAGGCTTTCATGTGTCTTGCACTGAGGAGAGGCTTCCGTCGGGCCACTCTGCCATAAAGCCCCGACTGGTGGAGGCTGCAGTGATGGTTGACTTTCTACAACTTTCTCCCATCTCCCGACTGCATCTCTGGAGCTCAGCCACAGTGATCTTTGGGTTCTTCTTTACCTCTCTCACCAAGGCTCTTCTCCCCCGATAGCTCAGTTTGGCCGGACGGCCAGCTCTAGGAAGGGTTCTGGTCGTCCCAAACGTCTTCCATTTAAGGATTATGGAGGCCACTGTGCTCTTAGGAACCTTAAGTGCATCAGAATTTTTTTTTGTAACCTTGGCCAGATATGTGCCTTGCCACAGTTCTGTCTCTGTGCTCTTCAGGCAGTTCCTTTGGCCTCATGAGTCTCATTTGCTCTGACATGCACTGTGAGCTGTAGGTCTTATATAGACAGGTGTGTGGCTTTCCTATCAAGTCCAATCAGTATAATCAAACACAGCTGGACTCAAATGAAGGTGTAGAACCATCTCAAGGATGATCAGAAGAAATGGACAGCACCTGAGTTAAATATATGAGTGTCACAGCAAAGGGTCTGAATACTTAGGACCATGTGATATTTCAGTTTTTCTTTTTTAATAAATCTGCAAAAATGTCAACAATTCTGTGTTTTTCTGTCAATATGGGGTGCTGTGTGTACATTAATGAGGAAAAAAAAATAACTTAAATGATTTTAGCAAATGGCTGCAATATAACAAAGAGTGAAAAATTTAAGGGGGTCTGAATACTTTCCTACCCACTGTATTGTATATATTATATATAGATAAAGAGAGAGAGAGAATAAACTTACCTGATTAGCTCACCAAAATCTACTTGTTACATTTTAGTGCCCAAGATATTGGAATTAGTACAAAAAAGTTATGTTAAAATAAAATATTAATCTCTCACCCAAACATATTTAATTTTATTTTAAATGACAAAAGCTTTTCAATTAAGATATACATCATTAAATTCAAAAAGTCTGGCTGTGCTTAATGGGTACATTTTGGTCCCCTTTATGCACATCCCTGTTCCCATTAAGCTCACACCATGTTTTATTAAAATTTTTTGTTTATTTTAAACAACCTTTTTAAAGAATAATTGGGGTGGAAAAAACGGAACACTAAAATCAAGCAACAAGGCACTCAATTTGATCAGTTATATATTCATAGTGAAGTGTCATTTAAGCACACTGCGACATCTAGACTAGTCCATGTTCAGCTAAGTTGCACATATTCAAATATCAAATAAAACAAACCAATAAAAACATTTAATTCATGGGGATGAACACAGAAACTAGCCTGATTATGAAGCCTCTTATTAAATGGATGTCAACGTATCTATAGTCTCTTAAGGCTGGAATACACTACACGATTGTTGCCCTGATTTTCCACCGATTTACAGTCTGGAGAAGTTGACACTAGATGCCAAAGGTCCGAGCCAGTCTGCAGATTTGATTTGATAGAAAATCGCGTGGTGTATGATGGTCACAGACACAGATTTTTTTAGCTTCAGACTTTGATTCCATCCAGTCAGAGGATATCAAAAAGGTTTGATATTTTCAGGGCCGATTTTAGACACATATGTTTTTTAGTTTCATTTCACGTGTCCCACAACAATGCACAAATTGGGCTGATGAATTTGTTTTATGAATGAATTTTAAAGTCTGGGAGTGTGTTGATCCTCAGTCGTTTTTAGTGTGTGATGCCCAGGTGCAATACTAGCCATCATGCACTAAACGACTGAGGATCACATCATACACTGGTGTTTTAAAAATCTGTTCAAATTTTAAAAGTCGTGTAGTTTATTCCAGCCTTTAGTTGCTTTTTTCCTGGACAGATACGGCAGGTTTCTGATGGCTCCTTCTTTGTACGGACAACATGCCTCTTTCATCTTTGGGCATAAACTATAGTTACGTCTAGTTATCTTAAGCTGTGAAAATAAGTTATTAACCGTTTTATAAAGATTAACTTGAAGTGACAACCATCAGTTAATATTCAAAATCAGTTTATGAAGTATTAACATAGACGTTCAATGTGGAAGAGCTTAGAGAGCACACTGAGCTTAATTGGAGCAGCAACAATTTGTAATAAATTTCATGTAATATTTATTAAAATGACAGGATTTTGCCAAATAAATAATCTAGGTCATGTATTAAGTTCATACATATTTTAATATGAACAACTATTATTGACAATATCTATGAAATTATACTTTTTTTTTATTGATGTCACACTGAAGCTGTGTGATTTTCATAGTAGTGCACCCTTTAAGCTCGCCTTACAGTAATATGAAATCTTTAAAAATTACAGCTGTATAAAACCACAGACCCTGCAATAAACTGTCAATTTATAATATTATGGATTTAAAAGTACAAGCCAGCAATGCCTGTGAAGTAATATATTAGTGTAGCACACAATCTTATACAGCTAGTCCGCTAACTGTGTTCTGTAGCATCTGTGCTATGTTGCTAAAACTATCTTTTGGCTCTAACGGTAATTATTTCCCACATCCAAGTTCCAGTTTATAATATGCAAAAGTCTAAACATTAGTCTCTTAATTTTACAGTAAGTAGTGAAACTTACCCAAAATAAAGGCTTAAACATCTAAAAAAAAAATGCACATTTAAAGGGCTCCTCTTTTGGTGAAAGTTTTTAGGCAGCTTTCAAAATGGCCACCAGACAGTGTGAACACATGAAGACATATCTCAGTTTGCAATGATCTGATTGACTTGGTTACAGGAGGTATATAGTAACAAACACATCAATTAATTAAGATATTAAGTATGATAATACATTATTTTTTTATTTTTATAATCTGAACTCAAATATGGAAGTGTGCTTAATGGGTAGGTGAGCTTAATAGGTACGTTTACCCTATATATTACCTTGTATTCAAGAAAATGGGGGAAAAACACCTTCATTATTAGAATTCTTGCATTATACACTACTGTTCAAAAGTTTTGGGTCAGTTTTTTTTTTTTAAAGAAATTAATACTTTTATTCAGCAAGGATTCGTTAAATTGTGTAAAAGTGACAGTAAAGACATTATAATGTTACAGAAGATTTCTATGCAAATTAATACTGTTCTTTTGAACTTTCTATTAATCATAGAATCCTTGATAGAAAAAAATACAAGCAACTGTTTTCAATAAGAAATGTTACTTGAGCATCAAAAAAGGATCATGTGACACTGAAGACTGGAGTAATGATGCTGAAAATTCAACAACTCTAAAAACTATAATACTGACACCAAACTTTTGAATGATCGTGTATATGAATCTACAAACCCGATTCCAAAAAAGTTGGGACACTGTACAAATTGTGAATAAAAACAGAATGCAATGATGTGGAAGTTTAAAATTTCAATATTTTATTCAGAATACAACATGGATGACATCAAATGGTTTAAACTGAGAAAATGTATCATTTTAAGGGAAAAATACATTGATTTTAAATTTCATGGCATTAACACATCTCAAAAAAGTTGGGGCAATGCCATGTTTACCACTGTGTGGCATCCTCTTCTTTTTATAACAGTCTGCAAGAGACAAGTTGCTCAAGTTTAGGAATAGGAATGTTGTCCCATTCTTGTCTAATACAGGCTTCTAGTTGCTCAACTGTCTTAGGTCTTATTTGTCGCATCTTCCTCTTTATGATGCGCCAAATGTTTTCTATGGGTGAAAGATCTGGACTGCAGGCTGGCCATTTCAGTACCCGGATCCTTCTACGCAGCCATGATGTTGTAATTGATGCAGTATGTGGTCTGGCATTGTCATGTTGGAAAATGCAAGGTCTTCCCTGAAAGAGACAACGTCTGGATGCAACCCCATACCATCAGAGATGCAGTTTTCTGAACTGAGCGCTGGTAACAACTTGGGTTGTCCTTGTCTTCTTTAGTACGGATGACATGGCGTCCCAAGTTTTCCAAAAAGAACTTCAAATTTTGATTCGTCTGACCACAGAACAGTTTTCCACTTTGCCACAGTCCATTTTAAATGAGCCTTGGCCCAGAGAAAACGCCTGCGCTTTCTGTTGTTTAGATATGGCTTCTTTTTTGACCTATAGAGTTTTAGCCGGCAACGGCAAATGGCACGGTGGATTGTGTTCACCGACAATGTTTTCTGGAAGTATTCCTGAGCCCATGTTGTGATTTCCATTACAGTAGCATTGCTGTATGTGATGCAGTGCCGTCTAAGGGCCCGAAGATCACGGGCATCCAGTATGGTTTTCCGGCCTTGACCCTTAAGCTCAGAGATTGTTCCAGATTCTCTGAATTTTTGGATGATATTATGCACTGTAGATGATTATAACTTCAAACTCTTTGCAATTTTTCTCTGAGAAACTCCTTTCTGATATTGCTCCACTATTTTTCGCCGCAGCATTGGGGGAATTGGTGATCCTCTGCCCATCTTGACTTCTGAGAGACACTGCCACTCTGAGAGGCTCTTTTTATACCCAATCATGTTGCCAATTGACCTAATAAGTTGCAAATTGGTCCTCCAGCTGTTCCTTATATGTACATTTAACTTTTCCGGCCTTTTATTGCTACCTGTCCCAACTTTTTTGGAATGTGTAGCTCTCATGAAATCCAAAATGAGCCAATATTTGGCATGACATTTCAAAATGTCTCACTTTCAACATTTGATATGTTATCTATATTCTATTGTGAATAAAATATAAGTTTATGAGATTTGTAAATTATTCCATTCCTTTTTTACTCACAATTTGTACAGTGTCCCAACTTTTTTGGGAATTGGGTTTGCACTTGGGTAACATGACTGTTTGGTTCAAACAGAGGAGCATGTATAATATGTCCATGTATATATGTGAAGCACTCTCTTATTTAAGATAATTTTATCGAGGAATTGTTTTTAAGCAAGACACTTGAATGTTTTGTCATTTATGCTACTTTTGATAAAGATGAGACTTTCCTTCAGTTATATATATTTTGGCTATTTTAACCAGCTCTAATGCTTCCCCAGGGAAATGTCTGAGCAATGAGCTATCCTTGAAATCCAAGTTTGTTGCTTTTCTTTCAAGCATTGTAATTTTTAGCATTCTTATTCAGAATGACACTAAAGATGTAGAGGTTTGTTAGCTGTATTATATTCAGCATAATTCATGCTGAGGCCGCATGCTAAATGATAAATCAGGCTGCTCTGTAATGCACTGCAGTTAGCATCTTGCCACCTGAGAGCTGAGGAAAACCCAGGCTGAAACTCGACTCCTCTCACCTCTGTTTGCTCCACTGCTCTTAAAGGGGAACTCCTTTATTTAGGCAAAGCCTCGTTGTGAAAATTGTTTCAGCAGATAGTTAATAACAGAAGACCTGAAATAAATTTCGCACACTTACAGGTCAAGAGAGTATGTGCACAAAAATTGCTACATTTTCCACACCGAGGTCATTACTGAAAGTGTTGCACATTCAAACCTCCATTAGCTTTTAGTATTTCGTTCTCGTCTCTCGGCACAACTGTATCCCATAGTACAAGTGGTTGTGTGGTGTTGTGTGTGGGGGGGGGGGGGGGGGGTCTGTCATGATGGGATTAAACAGTTTTTTCTACTAGACATGGGGGTTTAGGTATCGCTGAGTTTCATACCCTTGGGTGAAAGTGGAACATGTTGAATCACAGTGATTTTAGTCTGTCTTTAATGTGAAATTGATCTGGCCATCATTTATTCACTTTTTCAACAGCAATTGATACCTCTTTGATTCGTAAGTGAACTTACAAATAAACTGCTCTTCTTTCAGCCTTTAGTTGAGTGTTCATAAAGTGACCGAAAATAGACAGATTGTGCAGAATTTCACCTCATCCACCTTCTTCAAATACATATTAAATATAGCCTATTGTATAATTACTTTACTTTATGCATTGTGTTTTTTTTGTGATCATAAAGTGTACTCGGTATAGGTTTTATTGTATTTAATTATTTGCATTTTGACCTTATGCAACTTACTTGACCTGTTTAGCCGAAGGCATGTGATTGGTTAGTGGAGGAAGGAATGTGGACTGGATCGTCAAGTGCTGATCTTCTGGTTTTGAGTGAAACAAGTTGTAAAAGATGATGAGCTTGTAGTCTTCCAGACAGTGACTAAGCGACATTGTCTTAGGAAAAATGTCTGTAGGATTAAATTTTTTTGTACTGGGAGTTTTAAGGATTTAGGACTTCTGTCTTATGATACTAATATGGGTGAGTAACTCATTTTCCAAAAGCTGAGAATAAAAAGAGACAGGAATGTGGTTTAGGTGTGTTTGTTTGCATAGAACTTTTAGATTCGGAAGTGCAGGGTAAATTTTTTTTCTATCGAACTGTGTTTAAAGACTTTGAAGAAAGAAAGATTAATATTTACATATAACAACAACAATATTATGTATGTATGTACTGTGTGTATATATATTCGTATATATCTATATATCTCATATTATCTATATATACTATAATATAGATATCTATAGATCTATCTATCTATCTATCAAGATTTTAGAATCCTTAAAGTAACCAAGCAAGATGTGACCTTTTTGATGTAGTTTAATAGTAAGAAATACATTGTTTCTATTATGCGATGAATGTTCAGTTGTACATATAAAGTGTGAATGTCAGGCATTAAGTTAGGATAATATATTTAGGCAGGGGAGTTATGTGCTGTTTGTATTAAATGGGTTTTAGTTGCATGTAATGCCCAGCAGAAATATATTGGAAAACATATTGGATTGTAAGTGCTGTTTTAGCCGTAAGTTGACCATTTTCTGTTTTTACTCTTTGGCAGATTGGCTCTGAGTGTACTGCCTGAAACCGATAATAGCCATCCCCAATCCCCCTTGGACTCTATAGACACCCAGACCACTTCTCACCTTTCCCCATCCCTCTCTACTGATCTGTTTGAGTCTTTTGATATGTTTTCTGATCTTCATTCTTCTCTGGCACCTGCTAAACCTCAGAGAACTTTCAGTGAGTTAAGTGAGTCCAGCATGGAAAACCTCTCGGCTCCCAAATCTGACAAGAAGCGAAAGGCTCCTCTACCCCCTGGTAATCTTGGGGGCTCGTCTAAGACTGAAAGCCATCCTGATAATGGGGGACAAGCGCATACCCAAAAAGATAGGCATGTTCTTCCTCTCCCAGACTATGAAACCCTCTATCCTAAGAAGAGGCATGGGGTGATGGGTCAAACACGTTGGGACCATCTTGTTGCAGAGGTAAACCAAAGAAACTGGGATTTCTCTGAAGAAATTAATGTAGATGGACCTGAGAGACCAATGCCAAATAAATCTGCGATCTTAAAGGACAGAACCTCTGTGAACCTTAACCAGCACCAAAGAAATCATGAGACACCTCCCCCCGCCCCCGCAAGGCACAAAGAGGCACTCCTTCCACCCAAAGCTCCTGCGACACCAGAACCATCAGTCGAGACTAATGTCCAACATGGTCATATCAAAGAGTCTTTATATACCACTGTCAATAAGCCTAGAAACTCTGCTTCCAAGAACTTGGAAAACAATCCACCTCCCGCTGTCCATAGTAGACATGTACCTCAGGAGATGGAAAGGAAGTCTCCGACTCCGGATGACATTACCCATCAACTCTCCCTGTCAAAACAGAAGCCTACAGCAGCTGCTAGATCCATACAAAGTATAAATTCAAAGACTGATGATGTGGCTAAAGAGATGCCTTCAGTCATACCCAGACAACAGTCATTAGTCAAGGACCCAGTCAGACAAGTCCAACCAGACAAGCAGGTAACCAATCAACCCATGACATCAGAAAACAACAAAACTGAGAAACCACACAAGGGCCAGAATGGAAGCATTTCCACAGATGGGTTTGTTGACGTAGACCTCCTCAAAGCTGCTGAAAGTCCAGAAGAACTGCATTTGGGGAAACCGGCTATTGAACCTGAGGGGAAGGGAATGATTGCTCTCGATCCATTCCCAAATGATAACCTGCTATCTAAAGATCCATGGGCTTTACCAGAGCAGACCACCAATGAAGATGACCTGTTCACTAGGGGCCCAAAGCAAATGGGAAATCTTGAAGATCAGACATCAACCTTTGATAAGAAAGAAAACAAGCCTGCAAACAAAGGTACAAATGATCCATTCACAAACCTTTCAGAGAAAAGCAAATCACCGAAATCAGAGAGTGGAAAACAATCACCCAGCTTCACTGAACAAGCCAGAGCCTCATTCCAAAGAAATTTTTCGCTTAGAAAGAAAAATTCATCTCGCCAATACACAACTACTGGAAAAGCTGGTACAGAGAATACAAGTCTGGCTAGATCAGTTTCTCAGTCTTCACAAGATACTGAAGATGTTGTGCTGACTGTAACCAGTGTTGCTCCACCAAGCAGAACTGATCCCACCGTAGTAACATCTGAATCCCCTATAGGGGGTAAGATGACTTTTCGCGCTTGGGTCTCGCCATCAGAGGCTCAGCCAGTTGCTCTGCAGAATGGTAGTGGAAGTGCAGTTTCTAATTCAAGAAGGTGAGAAAAGTTCTCCCTACCCCTACTAACAACTCCTCTAACAGTCTGTCGTCCCTGTTGTGCTAAACCCATCGGCTTTCAAATCAACAGCTGCTGTTTACCCTGAAACTACCTGAATCAATCTCTGGTCTTGCTAGAATAAAGGGTATGTTTTCTTCAGCATTTGTTCGATTGGTTGCTTAATGGTTGGTTACTCCTTCATGGGATCTTAAGGGTCGGGAATGTGGGCTTAGGGTTTTGCTACTGATTGCTGGTCTTGGTTGTTCAAAATGCCATGGTTTTGAAGGACTTGTGTAAATGGAACAAAGGCAATATCTCAAATAATACAGGGGTTTTGTTATTGTTGGCCATATTAGATTGTCTTCACAATTTTCTGAAACGGGGTCCATATGAGAGGCTGTAGATGTGAGATTTAATAACATACACATTAAGGTTTAAATACATTTGATGTATACAAGACTAGTTCCATGTTCAAGGCATGAGTGGTGGGAATGAGTTTGAGTTTGTCCGGAGATCATGTTGTTTTGTGGGATATTTGCATTATACATTATTTTTGATTGATTTGCCACAAATGTGCTTGTGTTTGGGTTTTACATGTTATTTCTCTGCTGTACTGTTATTGATCTTTTGGTTTTGTTAGGAATTGCACATTGGGTGAGTTTGGAATGGTTTACTAACACATGCCAAGAACTGCTTACTGCATATTAGAGATAATATAAAATATGCAACATTTTAAAAACAATTTAAAATACGCTTCATAATATGCTACATTTGTCACATGATGCATGAATTTGATCACTACATCACATGTTTACGTCAGCAATAGGTGTCTAGTCATGACTAAAATAGAGGTAAAATAAATACAACAATAGATACAACGGTTTGACATTTTTCCCTTTAAAATGCCTTCACGTTTTGGCAGTCATCCATCTCTCCTAGTCAAACACGTTGTATTGTGGAATTTAGTATCTGCATATGCATTTTGCTCTGGTTGTATACTGCACCTTTTTCCAAATGTAGATCCAGAAATTTGCATACACAGTACTGAATTCCTAGTATGAGTTGAATAATAAGGTATGCCTTTCCAAACATACCCATGTCTCCTTAATCGAATACTATCTTCAAGGGCCCTTGTTCACTTGATTTGAGCATTTTTCTAATGGTTTGTTTTATTGTTAAAAGTGTACAGTTCATCCTCCTCTTGGATTAAGGAACATGCTCTTGCCAGCAGTCAAGTTTTATGTTCATTGCAGTAATATGTCCGTCTCTCTCCTTTCTCAGGCCACACCCAGTGAAACCCATGAGCACCGAGAGCCAGTCTTCCAGTGTTATCGCTGTGGGGAAAGACCCGAAGACTATCACCATTAAGGAAATGGCTAACATGTCAAAGGTACAGTAAATTTTTACTTATTTCCTACTCAGTTTTTTGCACATTGAAGTTGTTGAAAAGTAAATCTATGAAGTAACACATTTTTATACACACTAAAATATGGGAATAAAACGTTTTGTACATAAAATCATTTGTAGGCTCAATTTGTGACCCTGGACCACAAAACCAGTCTTAAGTCGCTGGGGTATATTTGTAGCAATAGCCAAAAATACATTGTATGGGTCAAAATTATAGATTTTTCTTTTATGCCAAAAATCATTAGGATGTTAATTAAAGTTCCATTAAGATATTTTGTAAATTTTCTACTGTAAATATATTAAAACTTAATTTTTGATTAGTAAATATCATTCTAAGAACTCATTTGGACACTTTAAAGGCGATTTTCCTCATATTTAGATATTTTTTGCATCCAGATGTCCAGATTCCAGATTTTCGGTCAAATATTGTCCTATCCTAACAGACTATACATCAATGGAAAGCTTATTTATTCATCTTTCAGATGATGTATAAATCTCAATTTCGAAAAATTGACCCATATGACCAGGGTCACATTTATGTCTACTCTAATTTATACATCAGGTAACACTTTACTTGAAGGGGTGTGCATAAGACTGACATGACACCTTCATAATCATGACATGACACCTTCATAATCATGAAGGAGGGTGTATGCATGTTTATGACAACTGTCATTAAGTGTCATTCGCTCAGTTATGTCATTTTTAATGCAAATATGACATTATTTGACCTAACCCTACCCCTACCATTACATAGCCCATAACAAAGACATCTCAAACAATGTCATCTTTGCATAAAAAATTACATAACTGAGCGAATGACACTTAATGACAGTTGTCATAAACATGCATAAAAAACCTTCATATTCATGACATGATTATGAAGGTGTCATGTCAGTCTTATGCACACCCCTTCAAGTAAAGTGTAACCATACATTTTTGTCTACTCCAATCATGCATGCTTATTTCCCCCTATTTTTAAATTTAGATTAGATTTACTATCATCTAAGACTCTTTCCAAGACCTTTTACATTTTTTAAATATGGTAATAATCTATTAATGCTGAAAAATGGATATTCATTCATATTATAATCAACATACTGTATACTATAATATTGTGATGCCTGCTTAGCATTTAAACATTTATTTTAGTTTACTTTTAGTGTTTTATTTACCACTTATGTAGACAAAATGGTACAGAATTGTAATATCGGCTCATCCATAGTTCATCCAAAGATGTATCCAGGCTTTTCATTGGTACTGTACATGAGTTGACAACTTTTTTTCTCTCTTCCTTCATTTCACTACATATTATCCAGAATGTAGATAGTGGTCCGTACACTCAGCTCACACAGGAGGAACTGGTCACACTGGTGGTAAAGCAACAGGCCGAGCTCTCCAAAAAAGATGCCAGGATCCTGGAGTTAGAGGACTATATTGATAACCTGCTAGTTCGCGTCATGGAGGAGAAACCAGCCATCCTGCTTTCACTTCAATCCAAGTGTTAGGGTTTAATCCGAATCTGAAAATCTGAATAACCGTGCCCTGATCACTATACTGAGACGCTTCAATATTATAGGATTTGGCTGATACAGCCAGAAGGATTATGAAAGCAATATCACAATATCTCATAATCAGTTGATTTTCTTGAGTATATGTAACGCATGTAGAGTTGTTGGCATATGTGCATTCTGATTTCATCACCAATATCATACAAATAACTTTATTTTTACAGCGTGGATATCTATAGTATATCAAAGCCTACAAGAATTCTGCAGTCTGTCAGATCACCCTTAACTGGATGCTGGGGTGTTGTTTTTTTTGTTTTGTTGGATCATGGTACAATCTCCTCCCGAGAAGCTTCCCAACAACAAACACATCGTATTTATTGATCATCTTAGTTTTCTGTGCATCTTTCCATTTAAGAGAGGGCTTCTTAATGCATTATTTATTGCAGTCTTAAGCTTGTATTTGAAGATTTTCCTTCTTCCTGAAGTGATTTGTGTTTAGATCCTGACTGCTGCCTTGAGTCTTGATCAGAACGCTTCATTAGTGTTAATGCGGCCTTGTGTCTGTTGGGGCTCAAATCAAGGTAATAATCCTCTTACTTTTTAGAAATGTAGACAATAAGCACTTTTTACTTGAACGGGGTGTTTCATTTATGAAGGATAGTGTTTTTATATTAAGTAATTATCTAAAATACCCTGTAGAATGACCTCTAATGAAGAATTCTTTTTCTTGCACACTTCTGCATATGTAAAGCTGTGCTGGTGTTCGAACACTGGGTATAGAATTCATTTTTATTTCCCTGTTCTATATTGACTACATATTTAAATGTTTCTTTTTGTCAGCTGTTGAATCAGCCGAAATAGTTTATGCTACATGTCAAACTGCATGTTTGTTTTATATTGTAGCGATTTTGACCAAGGATTATTAAGCGTTCTTTGAAGCGCAATGTACATACTGTGACATTCTGCGGTTCTGTAACGAACAAGCAAAAACTGTCTGCAGGATTTAGTTTCCTGAATGTCAGGTAATCGGTACTTTCATCAAACTGGGATCTTTTGCAACGTATCATGTAGCCTGTTGAGGTCATTGTCTGCAGAGTGTTGTTGAGAGCTCGTCTTTTGTGAAACCAAAGATCTGTGATGTAAATCTGAAGTCTTCACCCTACAGGACTCAAAACCTACTTCCCATTCCCTGTTCCATTATTCTTCTCATGTTTTTAATCAGCGAGTAAACATTTTTGTTTAACGACTTGAATGCCTATGGGGAGAGAATGGTCCATCTGACAAGGATGGAGGAATAAACTGTATGTCTTGTATACATTTGCTTGTCATTAATCTTAAGTTGATTCTGTTGTCAGTTTTCTGTGTTGCTGTTATATATTCAGTCATGAGAACCTTCATAAGGGCTTCTGCTGTGTTCATTCAAGTGTTGTCAGTCACTCACAGCATTTTCACTGTTATTAGGTTCTGCAGACTCCAAACTGCTTTATGTCTGAATTTGAATGAGAAGCCTTATTAATTATTGCTGATGCTATGCATATATGCACAAGATATATTTTCTAGACCTGTGCCTTCTCTTTTTATTAGAGATTTTGTCAAGACATGAATACATTGGTTTGTTCCTTTACTTCCAATACTTGCAGAAATGTAATTTTGATTATGCTTCAATTCATTGAATAAACTTAGATGAACCCATGTAGCACGTGTTCTAATACTAGTAATACTTTTGATGATGATTTTTTTTGTTTGTTAATATAATGTTTAAAGAGAAGTAGTTCGTGGCATCTCTATTTTAATGTGCATTAATAGGGATAGTTCTAAATTCTGTCCTCATGCTCCAAAACCCATTTGACTTTCTTTCCACTGAGAAACATAAAAGAAAGTATTTTAAAGAAATACTTCGACAGCCTTTGTCCATTTAATGATTCAACAAGATGATCCGTAGTCAAATCTTTATCAAAATAGTTTGTGTTCTACAGAAAAAAGAAAGTGATTCTGTTTGAAATGACTGCGGGTGAGTAAATGACAGATTTTTATTAGTTTGTTTTATTGATTGATTGATTGATTTGTGGTGAACTGTCCCTGTAGGCAAAGTATAATGATTATATTTGTTATTTATATTTGTATTATTAATGATAACTAATGAAAATATGACTTTGTGCATTTGACAGCCATGGCAACAAGTCTTTACCATATAAAGCCTGAAATAATAATCAGATTTTTTTTTTTAATTAAATAAAACTGTTTTATTGAAATTTTAGGTTGAAAAAGTAAGCGGTTTAATTTCTTGTTCTATGATCAGAGCTCTGTACAGCTTATGGCGGAGGACGAACATATTATGCAATGCATGTACAATTAATGTACAGTTAGGCATTCCTCTGAAGCTTACGTCTAAAGCTAAAGATGCTCAGTTTTTAACATGACTTTATCCAAAAATATGTATGATTAATGAAGTAAAATTTGCTTCAGTCCAGTAAATGTTTATCTTGAAAAATTACTAATAGTATAAGAGTTATTCTTACATTTTACTTGCATAAAAATCAGTAAAGATTGAACAGTAACTACAACCTGAAGGTGGTTGTTTTTATAACTGAACTAAAGACTTTTTCTTGCTAAAAGCTAGTCAGACGACAGAAGACCACATTTTTGATCATAATTTAAAGGCCTTAGAAATAGGCATATCAAATATGATACAGTAGGGTTAATAGCTATAAGAATGAATTCTCATAAATGGTAGTATGCATGCAGTATGATAATAGTTTGACTGTTGAGTACAGTTTTGTCCAGTAGATGGCAGAAGGATACAGCACACTATGTTCTCTATTACTAGTCGGGCAGCTCAAGAGGATGTCATGGCCTTCATCATTATATGTGTGCTGTGTTGAAATGATACTTGGCTGCTGTTTTAATTGACTTTTATATGCAAACAGTATGAGCTATCATGAGATATCTTTAGCTAATTATATTGCCTTATTTAATGTTTAAAGTTTATGCTGTCGACAGTATACATTTGGCTAATTAGTAGCTTGAAACGAGATAATTAGCAAAAATAAAAAAAAACTGATATTGACTGATTCGTATCATCAGTAAATCCAAGTTCGGTCAAAGTGGAGTTTAATGCATGCATACACACTGACTTAATGAGCAGAGAAGATGGATTTAACGATCCTAGTTCCGTGCTGACATATTTCTGACATTATGTGTGGATATATTGATGTGTCTTTTACATGTGCAGTGCTGTTTTGCGTGCAATTAAAAATTGTGTAAAAGCCAAAGTGATAGGGGAAAACTTTTTTTTTTTAATTACAATTGTTCTGTTGCATTCAACCGTTTACTTCAAAACATGGAATGTTCAGGAAGCTGAATATTTTACATTTGGCCTTATTTATATGATCCATTGCTGTGATTTGGTTTTAATATTCAATTAATTTCTTCCTGAAACAACTTCCTGTACTGTAGCTTTCAGTTTTGCAGCACTGTAGGAAGCAGCTCTCAGGGTAATAACCCATGAGGATGAATACATGAGAGCGGCAAACGTGGAGCACTGCTGCTGACCACCTCTGTCTGATACAAAGAAAAAAATACACTTAATAGAAAAACAGTCCACACACAAAAGAGCTGCATTCATTCCATGTTATTTCAACTCACAATCAGGAATATTCTGACTTATCTGCTCTATCCTGTGTTGTCTATCATCATTCACACATTTTCAGTCAACAGTTGCTTAACAATGCTTTCCTTTCAGTTGAATTCATTCAGAGATCTATTGATTTATTTTTTATCTTTATCTTGCTAAAGATGAAGGGGTCTTCCAACAGGAGGTCTGCACTGGCACTGCAGGGAGTCCACTAATTATTGTCACTTTTAAAGTGAATGTGAAGTTATTCTGTAATTCTGTTTGGATAATATCAAACAAATCAAGACTGCTGTTGTGAATACAGTTATTGTGGCACAATTCAATAAGCAGGAGGTTAATAATCAGTAACTTACATTTTAGACACATTACTACTATTTTGCTCCGCTAAGGACAATAGTTCCAAATGAAGCAGAACCAACTTCTGCATCTTGCAGTAACAGTTTCATTCCTGAATTAATTGTGTTTGCGAAAATTGGCTGAGTGAATAATTCAGTGAATGACTCATAAAGACAGTCCCGTGTTTTGTTGCTAAATGAAAGCAACACACTCTCTCTGCAATTCATAGCTTTTTGGCAAATTGGTGGGTAATTTGTATGAGTTTGCATGATCTGCTAATGCCCCATCTCCTTACTGTTAGGTTTAACCTTCATGTTCATGTTTTTTCTTTTTCTAAAAATTCACATCAATCACAATCACATCATACAAAATCAGCATCTTGTAAGTTAGTTACCTTTGCTCATGCGATTGGGGTGAATTAATTCGTTTTTGAGTGAATTGGTTGAATTAATGATTCAGTGACTCACTTTTCACCACCTATTGGCGATGTAACCTATAGAAAGAGATACTGAAAAACCCCCAGCACTAATACACTATTATACACTGACAAGTGGTGTGATAGGAACAGTGAAATGTCTCAGGGCTGTTGCACTGTTATAGCAGCCTGTGAATGCTGCTCAACCAGTTGAATTTGAGGACTGAAAATAACTTTTGCATAATGAATATTTGAAAATGAAAACTATTTCTTTACAGTATGTCATTAACCAGTGTTATTTCAGTATCATTGAGATACTATTATAGTTTCTATCATCTTTTTTATTTATAGTTTTTTTTTTTGTTTTAGTTATAATTATTTTAGTACATCAAGTCAAACTAAATGAAAATGACATGCACTGGCAACTAGCTGAAGTATAAGTTTGTTTTTTATATTATATTTTATTTCATCAAGTTTTTTATGGTTTTTGTTTGAGTTACAATAACTGTTATGAACTCATTTTTATCCAGTGTGTAACAGGGTCTCTGCTCCGCCTCTTGGCCTAAAAGAAAGTTCGAAGACCCATAAAGGCATCCGTTTGGTGTTGTCACTATTATTTCTCCATTTAATAAACCTGGTAGCTTGGCAGACCCTGAAACAAAAGATAAGTTGATACGTCGAGTCATTTTCAGTCAAGATGTAATACTGCCATGGTAGTGTGCCTGCAGACTGAGCAGCATATTCTATTATGTTTGCACAATAGATCTGAGACCTTTGAGCTTAACCTGAGTCTGCAGCCTGCAGCTTGAGAGATGAAGAGAGGAAAGCGTCTTAGTTACTCATTTGTAGGGTATTGTACAGTGTGTCTTTCACATTTTATGTCCTCTCCTTGTGAAATCACTGGCTTTATTATCGAGCTGTGTTTGTTGTTAGGTTGGTCTTGATGTATTGGATGGCAGACATGAAAACATGACTATCTATTGTAGCGAATCAGCTCATGGGGAAATATGAATAATTAACCATAACTAGTTATAATTAACTATTCATATTTTAGATCCACTGTAGATATTTAGCTGACCACTCAGGGTCAACCGTCTTGTCAATTCTAAGAACGTTAATTTCCTGGTTAAAGGAAATAACTTTCTTACTGTACAATTCTATAAGTTCGTAACGTAAATCTGCATGATCAGTGACTCCGGTTATCAGTAAACAATGAACACATCAAGTGTGATACAAGTAAGGTTTTATTAACTACATAAACACTTAAACTAGTCCAACATACTCATAAAACAATTAAGACGGGCTAACATACACATATATACACACACACATGCATACAGTTGGTATTGGAAAGGGTTAAAGTTTAACTCAGTATAGAAAGAGGCATAAGGAATGACATTTATGGAACCATATTGCATATTCAGCAGATCTAAAACCTAAGGGAAAACGTCAGATTCTTAGTTCAAAAAAACCTTGTAAAAAGGTGTAACTGATAATTAATGCATCAATTAAATCGACTAAGTTTGATACTTGCTTATGTCTGAAAAAGATTCCTGATGCAATCTTTAGGCCCCAAGATCTTGCTGAAGTTGGTTTATGAGAAAGAGCTAGTTTGAGTCAGAATCACTGGATGAATGAAAAGGACTAGGCCGGAGACTGGCACGAGCTTTGGTATCCTGGAGAGTTTCTCACATCTTCATCTTAGCATCCCCTGAACCACCGACATGGGGCGGGTCACATGGAGTGTGGCCTTTTAAAGCCTGCAGAGATCACGCATCCAAGATGGGTGGTCCAATGAGGAAGGCTGAATCCCAAGCGGGAGGTTGGAAATACTGGGGAGTTTATGACTCTTTGTCTGTAAGCATGGTATTTTGCATATGTAATTCGCTGGAGTGTGGAGGCACAAATTAGTACCGATTCTTAGAACATCAATATATTGCATAGGTATCAGCATATAATATAAACGCTTGTTTCGATCATAAGAAGGCGGATTCATAGATACTAGACATGAAATAGTTACTTATAGGAATGAGTGGTTTATCGTAAGCATGAATAAAAATAGTCTATAATACAACAGATTAAATAAAACACAGCAATAATATACACAATGGCATGAAGAAAATGTGTGTTCATTCAAAGAAAAAGTTTTCCTATGAATTAATTAGTAGAACAGTCCTTTCTCTGGGCATTGTGTCTTTCTTATGAGGAAAATGAGGGAGTTTATCCCCTGTATTCCTTTTAGGCCATAAAACCAGTGGTATCATGATTAGTTGTCATGGTGACCAGGGAGGGATGGTGTTCAGCAGAAATCCTGGAATCCAGTTTATTGAGTGAGGGGACTGTGACGATTTGGTAATCTAATGAATAATTGATTTGTTAAATCCAAAATAAAAATTAGTGTGTCAGATTGGTCGAAACGCTACACTATCATAAAAAGACATTTAGTGGAGAGGGGGGAAGAAGAGAAAAACTCAAAAGGAGACTGCGTGGTACCCATAGGAAACGGTCCTCCTTTTTATAGGTTGTTTTGTTGCTGTACGCTTTATTTTATTTGGGCTGTTGTTGGTTGAGGACTAAACAGGGCCCAGACGTTTCGAAGGTTACTGACTACAGTTCACTTTATCTATTATCAGTTATTATTGTTCACATGCATTGGGTCCTTTGATTAGTGAACGTACTGGTGGAATCTTTAGCACTTTGAATTGAAGTTAGCGGTAACATCATGCCGTTAGTTAACTAGATTTTAGTGTACTTGTTTATGCAAATGTTTATTTTGATGTGTTGACTAACATGCTAAAGCATATGTGAAGTAATTGATTATAATTTTATATATAGTGTATATAAAAGATGAACTTAAAGGGATAGTTCACCCAAATGAAAATTCTGTTATAATTACTCACCCTCATGGCGTGTCTTTGGAAAACACAAAGTACGATACTTGATCATTTCCAAGAGCTCTAGGAACCCATGGACAGCAAGGATCCTACAACGATCATGGTCCAGAAACGTAGTTTTTACAGAAACCGTAATTTTACGTAAACAACGTATGCTGCTCTGTGTCAGCAGCTCCAGCGCATTCGTTGTTTACGTTCAGATCAAAGCATGCACATACGTCGTCATACTCTCCAAAATGATGCCAGGGGGATGTGGAGGAGATGGATTGTTGAATAAAGTCATTAATTTTTGTTTTCTTTGTGCACAAAAAGTATTTTCGTAGTTTCGTAAAATTACAGTTGAACCACTGATGTCTTTTGTTTTAACGATGGCCTTGCTACGTTTCTGGACGTTGAACGTGTCAGTTGTGTTGCTGTTTATGGAGGTTCAGAGAGCTCTCGGGATTCATTAAAAATATCTTAATTTGTGTTCTGAAGATGAGCGAAGGTCTTACGGGTTTGGAACGACATGAGGGTGAGTAATTAATGACAGAATTTTCATTTTTGGGTGAACTGTCCCTATTTACGTGAGTCAAAAACGCTCTTAAGCTCAGCTAGTTGCATTTTGCATACATTTTAATAAATTAAATTTACATATAATTGTAAATAACATGCAATCGTGTCCAAAACATGACATTCTGTGCTTCACTTAATTCATGTATAGCACTATTAGCACAAACAGTAATATTTGGAGGTTTGTACAGATCATTAAACATTGTTTGAGCAATAATCCGTGGTTTTGTCTTGGAAAACATAATGTTACAGAAATATTCACACTGTATTCATTTACCTGAACAACAAGTTAATTGCAATTATTTTGTTTACCCAGTAATATGCCTTTGTGTATAAAACAACCGCCAGTCCTGACACTGTTTATTAATGCAACATTATGAAAAGTTACATGAATTTATACAAAATTGTATGGTTATAATCACACGAATGAGACTTTCTCTCACCTGACACATTTTGGCACTTTCTTTTCTGAACTTTTAGTTTTGTTCCTTGTTTGCTTCAGGACAAAGAAGATACTGCAAAATAAAAATTGTGCTTGTGCAGACAAAGGTTTTTTTTTTTTTTTTGTATATAAAGACAATAAGCTTTGTATTCTTGCACACTTTATTATGAGCACAAAACATTAAAGGCCTGAAAAGTTATGAAAACATTTAATTAGTAAAAGGTTTTAATATTTCATATAGGCCATGTGTTCTTTTTGAATATTTTATCTGTTTGATGTAAATATCTTCAGTGACATCTTGTATAAACACATGCAGTTTAAACATTTTTAATCTAACAGTTTGAAAGGCATTAACATAAGCTGTAATTCACTTTTAAAGCTGAAACATTTGCTTTTCTGAAAGCTGGGTATCTGTATGTTTCTGTTGCAGTATTTTAAGGGACCGTTTCTCTTTAATGTGACCAACATTCAGTCTCCTTCCTAGGAAATCCATATCCAAATCACAGACAGCATGGTGAAATCTTGTGGCTGAATCCAACAGTTTTCTCACATGGCTTGTACATCCAAGAAAGACCATCTGTGTCCATCTAAAACAAGATGCATGTGGAGGAACCTTACAGATGGTATAGTTCCAGCCAGGACCAATGTGAACACTTTCTCTTTTCAAAAAGTGTGCAACCCAAATGTTCTGCTAGCCTCAGTAGTCTTTGAACTAACTTGATGTGCTCTTTTTCTGTCAGAGAACAACGCTAGCGGTAGCGCAGTTGTGTGCAGGAATCCCGATGCCAATCCGTCGATGGCAGGTGAACATCTTGCGCAATTCCGCCCTGAAACGATCGTGCAGCCATGCATATAAAAACGGGTTACAACAAGAGGAACTCATTCCACACAAATGACACAATAGCTGGATCAGCAGGAAGTAGCGCTTGTCGATCAGGTCTATATCAATATCCCGAAGAACATTGAAGACACTTATCGGCAGCCAGCAGATCCCAAAAGCAGCGACGACTAAAGACACCAGACGAAACGTCTTGCGTTTCCGAGCCCGCTGGGCTTCCGCTTGGCTCTGGGTGCGATGACCTGGCACCACACAATTGCGAAGCTTCACTGAAATGCACAAGTAGGAGATGCAAAGTGCAGACAGAGGAAGGACATAGGTGATGAAGAGCGTGCTGTAAGCGTAGGCTAGCCGCTCTTTCTCCTGACCCATCCAGAACTCCTCGCAGATGGTGAAACCTTCGTCCTTGAACTCCACATGGTACGTGTGGGCCACAGCAGGAGCCACCAGACCACACGACAAAATCCAGATCCCAGACAGAAGATATGTGCAGGCCAGAACTGAGATGCGCTTCTTCAGGGGATGAACCGTAGCATAGTATCTAGAAGTTAAAATGACAGTTTTAGGCAACAAGTTAGTGATCACACATCTGTATCTGATGCAATAGTACAACTGGCCCCGGAGAGATGTTTTTGTCCTATGAATTTATTCAAAAATGCATTAAAATATAATCAATGACTTCTCTTCTATTATGAGCACATTTTAAATGTATGAATTAAAGGGAAACTTCACTTAGAAATTAAAAAAAATCTCTCAACATTAACTCACCCTTCTGCTGTTCATTGTTTCCGGCCCACTGTTTATAGTTTTAAAATATTAGTAGTGTTATTAGTTATCATTAGTAGTGGTTCAATCCAATTGCATTATATGGACTCATGGATTACTTTTCTAAAAATTAGTTTCTGTTCTTTCTGAAGAGAGAGTATACATTTGGGACAGCAGGAAGGTGAGTAAATGTTGAGAGAATTATAATTTTTGAGTGGAGTATCCCTTTAAAATGCATTTTGATTGAAAAATGATGTCAAGGTGATACATGTTAATGAAGAAAAAATCTTAAAATGAGGAAGAATCGAGGCCTGAAAAGAGCCATTCAGCTCGCCAGCGGCGCTAAAATGCTATTTGATCTCTCCAAAATGCTAATGAGTAACGAAGAGATCTGTTTACGCAGCGCAGCTGAATGTCAAAAAGTGAAAGGTCTTCTTGATCTATTAAAAGTTAAACTTGACACAGTCTTTTAAAAACATGTAGATCATGAGATGCTGTCTAGCCCTAGCGCATGTTTACATAAAACTGTAATGAGGACCTTGGAAACCAAAAACGCATTCTGTGTGAACAAGCCCATATGTCAGTTTAGTTTGGAGGATTTGATTGGTCAAGGTTTATGTACTGTCTTGCTTAAAATGACTCTTTATCTGACTGATTTAGTATTATAATTGACACTATCATTTGAAATTGTTCATCTTTTTTTGTACAAAATGTACAAACTGAAAGATGGTATAAAAAAGTTTCAAAAACATACTGTTTCGTTTTATACTATTTCAAGTAACGTGCTTCAAGCTAGAATTTTAAAAGAAGCTCTTGTACTCATTGACCCTGGGAACGCCAGCTGACTAGTGGCCCCAATTTGAGTTTGAGAGCTATGTGTTAAGATATAAAAAAACAACGATATAAGCTGAAGCAAATACAAAATGTTGCATGTTGATTTTGTAGAGACATAATCAGTGGGCTGTAAGAAATGAGATCAAAACAACAAGACCTCTAAATGAACTATTTTCATTCGCTTTAAGGTGAGAAAGACCTGTTGGATGTTTTGCTGCAAAAGCACACTCGTCAATGGATGCACATTTCCTTGCCTCCGATCCAGCCTAGATGAATGTGTCTGCATCCAAACCCCTACGATAATATCAAGGGCTTTTAAAGACAGTGTTCATGTAGGCTTCATCACGTGTAAAAGCACAGAAGATGAACCACCAGACCATGTACTGGAGATGACGGCCTAGTCTGTGCAAAAAAAAAGCCTTCACTGTAAGGTAAATGGATTCTTAATGCACCTATTATACTACAAGCCACCAATTTTCATTTTCTTTGACTACAGCTCAGCACCATCATCCATCACTGACTCACGTCACATGCCTACGCAAGGAGGGAAGTGTGAAGGTTAAAGGCTCTACGAAGCCACAAAGTTAAGATAGAAGTTAAGATCCACTATGAATTTCTTTTCAGATTTGGGGATAAGAAATCCTGGTTTATTTTTGGTGTCCTTGGTATTTCACATATGGCAGCTGTTAGCCTTCCAGCTTTCTGTAGAATGTGTCGCTATACAATTGTGTCATATAATAGCATGGCATTTTTGTGTACCATAAGAACTTACAGGCTATTCTTGCCCCCAGAAAAAGAGACCTTTATATTATTCAGTCATTCAAATTGAGATGAAATACACCATAAAGGTTGCATGAGGGGCAGTAACTTCTATATCCCGCATAGATTTGTGTTGCGCTATACTGTACATATAAGGATATGTTTTCAACAACCTGTTACACAGACAAATTTAAACACTGCATATACTCTACCATTCAAAATTTGGGGTTAGTAAGATTGAAAGAAATTAATATTTTTACTCAGAAAGGATGCATTAACTTTTTTTTTAATTAAAAAAAAGGACCTTACAAAAGTTACAAAAAGAATTTTTATTTCAATAAATGCTTTTAAAATATATTCAAATAATAAAAGTAATTTTTAAATTGTAATAATATTTCACATCACATTTTTGTAATTAAATAAAATTAGTATAAGAGACTTTTTGAGACTACGTGATGAATCCACTGAATCAATCTGTTACATAACCATGCTTCTAAAAGCCCCAGAATGCTAATAAAACATTGATGCAATGATGAATTAGTCACACTGTCAAGAGACAGATCAACTTTCACATGCATCACTCACCTGTCCACCCCAATAGCTGTCAGTGTGAAAACCGACACGTACACCGTCACCGGCTGAATGAGGAACACCAGGTAGCACATGAATCTTCCAAAAACCCACCCGCGAGGGTTAAAAGCGTATGCCAGGGTAAAGGGCACGCAGGTAGCACACATCAGCATGTCAGAAAACGCCAGGTTACCGATGAAGAAGTTGGTCACGTTGTGCATTTTTTTGGTGTGGCAGATGACGTAAAGCAGCAGGTAGTTCCCAAAAACTCCAACCAGGACCACGAGAGCGTAGCAAGGGATTATGAGGGGTTTAAAAGACTGAAGGAGCTCCACACCAACAAACTGAGGACTGCGCTTCGATGTGTTCGTCGACTGCAGCATGACTTCATAGATTTGGCCCCTGCTGGAATTCTCCATGGTGAGGTTTTCCAGGCAACACGAAGGCACGGGAGTGCTGAGCCATTCACCACTACTGCCATCCATCCTTACGACTGGAATACTGCTTGTAGAGACCTAAACAGTGGGTGTTTTGGCATAATAACAAGGAAAGAGATACGCTTTGGTTAGCTTTCTTCATAACTCAACTCTAGCTGAATTTTAAACCATTAACAGATGGATTGAAATGTCTGTGAAGAAGAAGCGAGCCAGTTGAGTGCGACTTGTGGAGGCGTGTGGTACCAAACATCCATTTTGCGATATATAGGTGCTAGGTTTTCTTAAAAGTTGAGTTGGCTCATATAATGAAGTGACTTTTTCAAACTCTAATGAGCACAGCTACAATTTTCCTCAAAGTTCCTGTTCTCTATACCGAACCACTTTCCACACAGCAGTTCTTCTGAACATTAGAGATGCAGGAGTCACATCTAAAAGCTCTTCATTACAGCCTTGACTTACTTCGGATGGCTGGTTTCCGTAGCAGGTTATTCATAAAAAGAATCAGCGGGACTTGAGATCTGCGTGTTCCTTTCAGTGTATGCTCTGTCAATCCAAACAGCAGTAAACAGAAACTTGTAAGGACACTAATGAAAGCCAGCATGATTTGAGTCAAAGATGTGTCTCTGCTGCAATCACATATGGCCGTTGCTGTTGAAATGCAAATGAGCCTCATTCACTCGCTCCTTCTAATTAAGTGAGTAAATGGTTCATAGATTAAGCATAAATGCTCTTTGGTCTTTACTGTAACAAGCTACAGCAAAGCAGTGATAGTGTTTTCTGTTTTTGTCTCTTTACCAATCAGTCAGTTGTTGCAAAAGCAGTAGATACGGCTTAATTAATTGTATCTTAAATGCTATCTCATCATCGTCAATTTCAATCAGGGTTTTCTTTTTTAGTGGAACATATTTTCACATTTGACATACATTTAAAATACCTATTTGTCAGGGATCAATTGTGGTCCTTGATTTATACATGCATCAGACAAATGAAGCACCAATTGCTCTTCACAGATTACATGGTTTATAAATTGTTTTTATGGACAAGACAGTACTAAAAATGGCCATACGTTCAGTTCAGTTAATTTTAAACAGCAGGATGTGCTGAATGCCAGATACAACTTATTTAATTAGCTCAAATCTTCATTAAGCACATTCAAAGACAAGATTGAATAAGCATCCCCAGGGTGTCGACTGGGTTAGATGAAGAATAAATTAACAAACCCTCACTGGATGAGATATGGAATATTTACAATGCATTTTCAATATTTGAAATTAAGTGACATTAAGCAATTATCACAGTAACCTGAAGTGACCGTGTAAGTTGTCTAAAGGCCGTGCTAGTGTGCTAGTTTTACACTTCCTTCTTACCTTGCGACTTGTTTGATAGTGTTGAAAAAAGTTACCATGGAGGTTTTCTTGTTTAAACCACTTGTTTAACCCAGACAACTGGGGATTGCTTTGAAAAGCTTATTTTCAGTAATTAAATTAATGTCTTTCAAAGCACAGATCCACCATTTTGCATCATTACTTTTAACTGTTCACTAAGGTCTCTGTATGGCATTTATGTTTTATGTAAAAATAAATAAATACAACCTTTGATTATTGCCTTGATTATTTTTATGACAAGAGTAAAAATAATTGTATGTAGTTGTGAGAAACAAAGTTAACACATAATGTAATTATGAAAAATAAACACAAATCTTTTTCACAAAATGTTACTATATCACCCAGCTCTTTATTGTAACTTGTTGCTGTATAATAAAGTGCATGACTTGGAATAAAGTCCAATAAGTCCTTTTTAATAAATCCACAAGGAGAAACCACCAACAAAGATTCAAAACCGGTCCTTGAGCTAAGGGAATCTAAGGGCTTAAATACACTGGGAATGTAATAGAGGAGAAACAGAACAGGTGTGGGAACTAATTAATCAAAAACTGTGGAAAATAACAAGGGAACTGAGGCGGAGACAGAGACCTGGAAGACCGTGGTGGAGCTGAAGCATCTGAGGACAAAGGCAGAGCCGGAGGGAAGGAGGAGCCAGACAAAGCCAGAGGGATAGAGGGACAAGGCAAAGCCGGAGGTGTGGAATTCCAGCCCGGTGGAGCTGATGGGTCTGAGGGCATAGGTGGAGTCCGGGGTTCGGAGGCTGGAGGCAGAGTATCCTCATGCATAGCAGGTGACTGTAAGGCCTGAGGCAGATCCACACCACAGGGTGGAGCAGACTGAGGATGAGCCAAGAGACTACAGGTGTGTTCAACTTGAAGCAGCACTGCGCAGACAGAGATTGGCAGCGTAGGCTAGTAGTGCCAGTCGGGCGTGTGAATGACCATGAGTGTGCGAGCCACAGAGTTTGCTGCTTATCCCCCCTGGAGGATGAGAGTGGGACGACTGGATGCTGTTTGCGAATGTACCCGCCCACTATCACCCCAGAGATGTTTGTGACGCATACACGCCGTTTACGCCACCAATTCTTCAGGCACGACGCGAACCCGACACACGGTTTGTATAATGTTTAATACAGCACAATCGGTTCAGGAGACGACGAACCACGTCCCTCGTAATAAGCGCCCATGAATCGGGGGAATACGTAGCTTTTATCGTGGTTGCAATAAATCACGGAGCCGCGAAGAGATTAGTAATCGAGTCGATCTACTAAAAATAAGCTTTGCCTACATGTTCTAAAAATACAAGCATTCTTGAAGACGCGTATTGGAATGGCAAGGAGGTTTTAGAAAAACTGGGAACCGCACGACGCCAGTCCGCGTCGTGGGGTCAGGGCGGGGTAATCCCTCGGCCGCAGATCACGTGAACGATGTAAGTGAAGGCTGTCGTCATGCAACAGCCACCTGCGACCGCCTCGGAGTGAAGCAGAGTGATGAGGCGTTACTTTGGTGAAAGGCTGTGCGAACGATTCGGTAGCAATGAACACTTTGCCGCCGCAGTATGCCCGCCATACACGCAGTCAGCCAGGGTCACCACGTTGTCCGGCGATTACATTGACCTCTACGCACCGTACACACTACTGGTGTTATCACTCACGGACATACATATCCATCATTCATTGCAGTGATTGCGACTCAGCACGGATTGAGACCAACAGGGGAGCTGGTTCAGTGAGTTCGCGCAACAGCAGCTGTTTGACATCAGGCTCATCAACTACTGATAACGACTCAACTCAGTGAGACTTACCCAGCGTCACTGGCGACCGAGTATTGCTTAGCCTGTTCGCTTTGTGGCATTATTCCGTTACCTTCCCGGGTTTCCTTGTTTGCCTTGCCGGTTTCTCGGTTCTGTCTTTGCTGTTCCTGGATTTTATCCTCTAGAGTCTCAGCACCTGTGTGCTGTCTGCCTCACGTCGTCGCCTTCGCTAGCCCTAGGATTATTTTTGTGTTTTGCCCGCCATATACCTGTTTTTCATTGTTTGACCCTGCCTGTTATGACAACGTCTCTGTCTTCTGTTCAGAATAAAGCTTGCACATGGATCCACAGTCTCACGTTTTGTCAGCCCCGTAACAGAATACTCGGACACACAAGGATCCAGCAGCTTCTCATATGGACATTGGCCAGGTATGGACACTGCAAGAATTTTGTTAGCCCTTAGACAGGGAACACGATCGCTGGAGGTCTATATTCAAGAATATTTAGCCATCGCTAATTATTCAGATCTGCCGGACTGTGTTTTGATAGACTTTTTTTTTATGAGGGCATTAATCAACCGTTAAAATCCAAACTCATTCACGAGGGTCACCGCTGATCTTCCTGAGTCAAGGTATAGTCACAGTTGATCGTCATGAGTCATGTCAAGTCACAGCTGATCTTCCTGAGCTCGGTCTAGTCACTGTTGATCATCATGAGTCAGGTCAAGTCCGTTGACGTCATGAGTCACGTACAGTTCCATTATGAGTCAAGTGCACCGCTGACTCTTCGCTGAGCGTCAAGTCTAGTAAACAGCTGAATCTTTGAGCTCCGCTCTGTCATGTTGATTCATCTGAGTCAGGTCTAACGTAACCACGTGTGATCGTCAGGACGTCGCAAAGTCTACAGTTCATTATTGAGTCAAAGCTCACGGATGATCTTCTGAGTAAGTCTAGTCACAGTCGTTTCTCCTGAGTCAGCAAGTCACTGTTGTCTCTCTGAGTTCAGTCTAGGTCACTGTTGATCATCATGAGTCAGGGTCTAGTCAACAGAGATTGATCAGTATGAGTCAAGTTACCAGATTCATTATAATGACGCTCCAAGTCACAACGATCGTGGAAGTAAAGAGTCGAACGTGCTGGATGGTTACCACGAGGTCAAGGTCTAGGTCCAGCAGTTGTCTTCCAGGAGTTCAGGTCGATCGCGTCACAACTGATATTCATGAGTATAGTCAAGTCACAACTGATCGTCATGAGTCAGGGAGGTTTAGTCCATCAGGGTGAGCGTCAGTGAGTCCGCAGTCAGTCCAGACAGGGGCAGGGATCGCACCTGAGTCAAGTCAAGTCAAGGTTGATCATCATGAGTCAGGTCAAGTAACAGTTTATTATTATGAGTCTAGTCAAGTCACAACAGACCTTCATGAGTCAAGTCTAGTCACAGCAGATCTTCATGAGGCAGGGATCAAGGCTCAGCTGATTGCCAGAGTGCTCGTCACAAATCCTCAAGCTGTTCATCCAGGGTCCCGTCCATCCAGCTGATCATCAAGAGCTTACGTCACAATTCAACGTTATCGGTTGCGGCAAAATCCTGTCAATTCCTGTTGGGTATACCCCCAGATCAAGGACTGGTCGTCAGTATCCAGACGGCTCGTCCAGCGTGGAGGGACCCCACCGAGCTGTGTCGGCACGTGCAGCTGGCTATCCCTCTTATAAACAGCGGCTCTCAAGCCCTACAGCGCTCTGTCACGATTCGCAGTTCGCTGAACATTTCCCCGTCTGTAGCGGCTTTCCCACAATGGGGTATATTATGTGCATCGGGCGTGCCTCCACCGGCATTGGCTAAGGCAGCTGGCACGGGCCCACCCCTACAACTCTCATGAGGTGGCGGCTTAAACTGCAGAACCCCGGGTAGCGGTTGGTCCCTGCGACTGTGCTACCAGAGGCCACACACACTCAGGTGGCCAACTATAAGGTCTCTTCGATGAAGACGGTGCGGCGAAGGCTGCAGAACCTCCGAAGATGGCGACACTGCCTCAGTTCCATGGCGTCTGCGGTGGCGTGGAGCCCGAGAAACGCACTTTTCTGCCGTCCGTAGGCCAAGGAGGGTCTAGAACTCTCTGCCTGTTCTGTTCGGCCAGGAGGCCGTCTATGAACTTCTCGTGCGGCGTCCTAGTTCGGCCAGAACGGAGGCGCCTATGAACTCTCTGTCTATCCTGTCACAGCTATAGAGGCCATTTGCGAACTACCTGCTCGTCCTGTCACAGCTACAGAGGCCATTTTGTACTTGTCCCGACCAAGCAAGGAGGCTGCCCTCTGAACACCCACCCTTATCTGTTCAACCCCATGTCGGTCTGGGTCTTGTCTCTGCTTATTATTATTAGTCTCTGCCATGGTCCGGACGGTGTGGTTCACCGGGGGGTTTCACTGTTCCTGCTGCTCCGCGCGTGGTGGTATGTCTGGGCTATGGTGGTACTAGCCTAGAGTGGGGGTCTTCTGCGCCGTGGTGGTCACTGTCTGCTCTGTTTGGTCTTCTGCTCCGCCGGGTGGCCTCCACCCCCGCCGTGGGGTACATCTTGCTCCGCCGTGGTGGTTAATTTCTGGAATCTGGTGGTTCCTTCTGCTCCGCCGTGGTGTTCTGTCTGGCTCTGGTGGTCCTCTGCTTGCCGTGGTGGTCCTCCGCTCTGCCGTGGTGGTCCTCCGCTCCGCCGTGGAGGTCCTCTGCTCCGCCGTGGTGGTCCACTGTCTGGCTCTGGTGGTACTCTGCTCACCTGTACGGCCGGCTTCGCCCTGGCTCTCTACTCCGCTGGTTCTGCCTCAGTTCCCGGCATCTCCACTTCCATGTGGACCTGGCCCTCCATCCCTCCCACTGTTCCACCTCCTCCACTGACCCCGGAATCATAAAGTGTTCGTGAGCGTCTCGAAGCACGCTCCTTGGTGGGGGGGCTCGTCACGCATGGTCCATGAACTCCGTATGCTGCCATCCACGAGGTCACCTTTCCTGTACATTGACTCTCGCAACTCACTACTGTTGATTATCAGTCCCGGAGGTAAGTTATCCATATTCCATTGCATGATGCACGCAGCACGGAATTGCACACAGCTGTTTCATATCGCTCACTTACTATATAATACTCACTCAAACTACCATTCACTGCCAAGTATTGCTTAGCCTGTTAGTTTTCCTAGTTCCTGTTATCCTTCCCGTTTTGCCTTGCCTTGCCAGTTTTCTCGGTTCTGATCTTTGCCTGTCTCCCTGGATTTATCCCTTTAGTCTTGCCCCTTCTGATTCTGTCCGCAGTTCATCGACCCACGCTAGCCCTAGGAATATTCTTGTGTTTTGACAACCGATAACTGTTTGCCTTTGTTCGACCCTGCCTGTGTTTCTGACCTCTCTGCTTTAAATAAGCTTGCACATGGATCCGCATGTCTTACGTCTTGTCAGCCCCGTAACAGATGCCACACGTGACAGTGACATGGCATCGGCGCCGGTTCAAGTCGGACAACATTTCTAACCGGCATGCACTGCTTCAAGTCAGTTGCGATCGGTCTGTGCAATGCTGCATGAAGTCAAACGCACACTCTGCTGTTCGTTCAATGCGGATGATATCGACAAAAGCAATGCATTCTGTTTAGAACATTTGTCCGACTTTGATCATCGCTGCAGCCGCCCTACGATCACATGTGCATTCAAAATACTGCGAGCGCAAAACGGGACCAGCCGCCTAGGTCAAGTACTGCGTTGCTCAAAATCAGTCAAAAATACAGGGGGAAAACAGATCGGGAGAAACAGAACAGGGGTGGGAACCTAAATTAATCAAAAAAAGCATGCAAACTAAACCAGGAATTCAGGAGGTGAACAGAAAAAAAACAAAAACCAAACACAGAACCTAAGAATATAGCAGAACCTTGTCGACATTTATGCAAGATATCCCAACTTTTCCACGAGCATATCATATAGGGCCAATATAAACTAGCAAATCTCTACACTACAGTGATTTGTTGTACTTCTGCAAAATGTAAAACTATATTATCACCCAGCTCTAATCTGCTAAATGTAACTATAAGGCATAAAAATATTAAGACATTACAAACATTAACATCGTTATTTTCTGTAAAGCTGCTTTAAAAATAATGTGTATTGTGAAATTGCTATACATCCAAGATGTAGATGAGTTTGTTTATTCATCAGAACAGATTCCCCCCAGAGAAAAGAAATTTAGCATTACATCCATTGCTCACCAATGGATCCCCTGCAGTGAATGGGTGCAGTCAGAATGAGAGTTCAGACAGCTTGAATTTTAGATAAGTAAAGGTTTGAAGTTAAAACCATCTTAATTAAGGATTTGCTTATTACAATTATACAGCTTAGTCACTTTACAAGATGTTATTTGATGGACTGGAGTCATGTGGATTATTTTGATGTTTGTATCGGCTGTTTGGACCAATGAAGAGGATCTATCTGTTTTGATGAAGAAATAATCGTCTAGACATACTGGATGGTCTGAAGGTGACTACATTTTTAGCAAATTTAAATTTTTGAGCAAACTATTCCTTTGAGCTATTTTAGACCTAATATCAAGATGAAAAAAAATATTTGTGGACTCTTTTTTTTTTTAGCTGTATTTCTCAGGTCTAATTATAACACATTGAGCAGATGCTTGTTTGCTATGAAAATGCTTGCTTCTGAAATGCACCCAGACTAAACAGCTTTTTATATCTATATTATAAGTAAACAAGCACAATAGGTATGTGTTATTCTCAACCTCCAGCATACTGTGAGTTTCTTTAAACCGGGTGATAGAGTCCCCTCCCTGTGGGTGCTTCAATTATGCTCAGCCGGTAAAAACACAGACTAATGGAACTGTTGAGGTGCTTAGTGCTCACGTTAGAGCGAGAGCCCAGGTGAACATAACTGAATCGGTGTCCCTGCGGTTTGCCGCACAATGCTGTCAAAAAGGTTTTTATGTACAAAATAACTGAAACAAACCAAAAATAGCTGAAACAACCTAAATAAAACTAGGGCTGGGCCATATACCTAAAATTTTATATCTCAATATTTTTCCAAATTTTGATTATAATCTATATGTATCTCGATATTTTTAATTTGCTCTAAACGCATTAAAAAAACCATGGTTTTGATAAAACAGCTATTAGTTCGAAGCACATTCAAAATATTTAGTGCAAAAACAGTTAAAAATGTAGACCACATGCCACTTGTAGTGACCACTTGCTTCTTTTAATTAAAATTTACGCATGCAAATGTAACAATATGGGGGAAAAAAGACTGTAAAATGGGTACAAGACATATTCTTTAGAGCAATATATTTCACATACTCTATTTTACACTGTGCAGCTTGGGTAAATTATGTATGTGTTTCACAAGTTTTTAAGCTAAGTACATGAGTCTGTCAATGGTTTCTGGTTTAAGAGATGCTCTGTGGCATGACACTATGTTCCCACTGGTACTAAAAACTCTTTCATATGGGGAACTAGTTGCTGGAACACATAAGCACCTCTTGGCTAGTTAACAGGAGGAGTGAAATTGCCTATTGGTACTGTCTTTGGCACATTAATCTTATTTTCAACAATATTAGATATTCACTATCAATATACACAATATTCTGTTAATTTTATATTGATTATTCAATTATTTCAATGATATCTCTAATATTCAATCTATTACCCTGCCCTAAATATAACTGCAATTAAAAAACAGAACAAAATAAAACACACACATACACATGCAAAGCTGTTGTGAGCAATGCAGCACTAAACATTGTGGTCGAAAAATGTATTAGAAAACTTGTTCCTAATTTTGCTGATAGAAACTTTCAAAATCACAATAAACTGTCACCAATAACTGCAGCAAGAAGCTGTTCGCATCAAGGTTGTTAGATGCTCTTTGAAGAGATAGCACACTATGAAACAAGAAATTCAAGGCCCTATTAAATATCTTTATTAAAATAGGGCTATAACATTAAAAATCACAACCGAGAACTTTTCATCGAGGTGTGATGCCTTTATTTGGCACCAGCATGTAACAGTGACTGTTATTGTTATATTTTAAAGGGGTCCTATGATGCAATTTCATTTTTTTCAGCAGCCTCCTAAAACTCCTCATTTAAACATGCCCCCACATGTCTACGTCACTGTGTGGGAAGATTTGCATAACGCCGCCCAAATGTTCACGCAAAGAAAGAAGGCGTAACTTTTATTCTTGCTGTAGTATTGTTGTTGCCGCCGCGCCCTGTCGTGAAGGCGCTTTCCATTGTGAAAGCGAAACTACTTTGTTTGGCCTTCCAAAAGAGGACATAATGTTCTATTAAAGGGGGCGTTCCAACTTTGCAAGGAGAGTCTGGCGCTTCTGACTCACAGTCTGTAAATACGTTTTTTTATATTTGAAGAATTTGCCACTGATGATTCAAACGCGAGTTTGAGCAGTGTAGAGTAGCGCTTATTGTTTGTCATTTCTCCGATCAAAAATGCAGACATGTTTTTATGCTTACGCAGCGCGATGCAACCAAAGGTAAACCAGTAAAGTCATTCAAGCAGTAATATGTCCCACTGGATGCACCAAAGCCTGTTTTGTAAAGGGTTGTATTGGTTTTTTTGACTCGTCGCGCCGGACACATGGAAACCATAGACTGTATGATGGAAACACAGTATGGTAGGGGTGTAAACATTTCTGTCACACGCTTGAGGTATTCGGCCAATCACAATGCACTGGGTAGCTGGCCATTCAGAGCACACCTCGCTTTTCAGATCCGCAGAGCTTTGTAAAAATCGACGCGTTTCAAAAATGTGGGGCATAGAGGAGAAACAATAATGTACATTATGTGGAAAATAATGTGTTTTTTAACCTTTAAACCGCATAAACATGAAAACATGGCATTCCCACCAAATACCCAAATAATGTATTTTTAGCAACATCATATGACCCCTTTATAACTTTTTTATATCTTATGTCATTAATATTTTCACAAAAAAGGTTTTAAGCCATTTTTTCCCTATCTTTTGCTAGTGTGTCAGTAGGAAATGTAGCGTCTGGACCACTCAAACACACAATATATATTTTGTTAGATCGATTCACAAATACTCTGTAACACCAGCGCAGAACAGGACCCTGTTCCGGTACCCGATCATTAAACCTTGTGGATGGAGCAGAATCTCAGCTGCATCTCCAGAAGCAAGAGGCACAATGAAACAGTTAGAAATTGACTTTTCACTAATATTCAAGGAAACCTTTCTTTGACTGAACACACCTATCTTCAGGCCATTGTGTAGGACTTATGCTGGTTTGTAGTAATCTGTTGTATTCATAGACTATTTTATAACATGATTACGATAAAACCACTCATTCAATATAAACCTTAATATACCTTGTGTAGATCTATGATTCGCCTTCTGATGAGCTCACAAGATGATATTATTATATGTTGCGTACCGTAGCAATATATTAGTGCCCCTGGAACCTTAGTATTTTCGATTCAGTTCCAGATACAAAGGACCAGTTTCACACCAAAGAGTCATATAACTCCACAGGAATCTCAAAAAACGCACACTTGGGATCCCGGCCTTTTCTCATTTGGAATAGCCACATCTCGAGAGGCGGGATCTCTCTGACCTAAAGCTGACACCCATGTGACCCGCCCGTCGGTTGGTGCGATCAGATGCAGATGAAGATGGAGAACGCTCAGAGATAACAAAGCATGTGCAAGGCCTTCTTCGGCCTTGTCCTTTCCATTCAATCAGATTCTTGACTCAGAACTGGTTCTTTATTCATCACCTAACTTCAGAAAAGATATAGATGAAACTTTAAGATGCATCAGAATCTCTTTCAGACAGCCGAGGACTCGCAAGTATCTAACTTAGTCGATTTAATTGATGCATTGAGTATCAGTTACACCTTTTTACTAGGTTTGTTTGAACTAAGAATCTGACTTTTTCCCTCAGGTTTTAGATCTGCTGAATGTATGCAAAGTGTTCCATAAAATTCATTTTTTATGCCTCTTTCTATGCTGAGTTAACTTTAACCCTTTCCTATACCAATGTATGTGTGTGTTGTGTGTGTGTGTGTGTGTATGTAGGATGTTAGACCAGTTTATGTGTTTATGTAGTTAATAAAACACACTTGACGTGTTCATTGTTTGCTCCTAACCGGAGTCACTAATCATGCAGATTTACGCTACAAGCTTTTGTAGAATTATACAGTAAGAAAGTAATTTCCCTTAAACAGGAAATTAACGTTCTTAGAATTGACAAACAGTTGACCCTGAGAGGTCAGCTAAATATATACAGCGGATCTAAAATATTCAAAATTAATCATAAAACTAGTTATGGTTAATTATTCATATTTCCCATGAGATGATTCGTTACAGACTATCAGTTCCAAGCATTCCTTTTGCCATTAATTGTAATAATTCCAGTGAGATTTTTGTTTGCAAAAGGAGTCTGACAACAGCCAGTGCTGCACACAGAAATCTGATTTCATCATCAGTCTGGATGGAATGACATGAAGAAACAGAGAAAACTGAGATAGATTAAATTCAGAAGAACTGTGGCAATGTCTCCAAGATGCTTTAAAAAAAAAGAAGAATTAAGACAACTATAGCCTGAGGCTAAAAAAAATCTGAGTTTGTGCCCATTATACAATATGTAATTTCTACGCAAAATCTGTCAACTGTAACTGCCCAAAATCCACAGACTACTTCTGACTTTCGCCAACTACTGTTGACTAGTGTTGAGTCCAGACTGGAAAGATAAGTATTTTACAAGGTGGCCATTTTGCATGATTTCATACAATGTGAATCATACGAAAACGTAAAATTTTCTGGGAAAACAGTAACCCTGAAGGTCCACCCCTAAATATAACTGCCAGTGGGGTGGATGAAAATTAAGTGAATTATTGTATAATTTGTATGAATTTGTATGATCTCATTCATACGAATTAGCCACCAATTTGTGTAAAATATTTGTTAGTCTAAAAACAGCTTATACTGAAGGCAGTCTGCCAACACGGCTTTTGGAATGTGACACTCTATGATGTAATAAGCACTGGCTCTGCAGAAGAAGATCAACGCCTGCTTCGACATCACTGCCTGTTTAGCTCCACCCACCGATTCACGCATGCAGTGTTTACAAGAGAGGCGAATGCACAGGTCTATGCAGAAACCAAACGATAAAGATGGCTCTGAAGAAGACAAGATGCTGTGCAGTGCCAAGTTGTGGAAAACAGTGTTTGCATTGCCTTCCTTCTGATCCCAACGTTAGGAAAGATTGGATTAACTTTATTTTTAATGAAGATCCAGACCACATCAGTAAGAACTCGGTCCTTTGTTCACTTCATTTTACTGCGCATTCGTTTACAAAAAAAGGACAATTCCACACGGGATTTTAAAAAATATTGAAACTAAAAGATGATGTTGTGCTGACTATATTGGATCTAAGGAATTAAAATCACGATTTTCTCAGAACGTTGGATTCGATTGCGATTCTCGATTTTTAACTAGTCAACTTGAAAATGTAACTACAACATGATTCAAGTTACTTTTTCTTTATTAACCCTCTAGTTAAAGGAAATTCTATTCCAAGTGCACCACAAATGAAGCTGTCAACATTATGTAATTCACGAGTTCACACTTACATATAATAAACCGAGTAAAGGTTATGCGTATTTGGCGTGCTGTCCGAGGGGAGGGCTTCGAGCTCGGAATTTTGGCCCGAACCCAGAGTACCCTCCATACAGGTTAGGACAGAAATAACCTCTTATTTTGTTAATTGGGTTGATTAATGATTGTGCTCTTCTTGTGTTAATTAGGTTAATTATCTGAACGTGCTCCTCCCGAACTTTGTTAATAAAACATCATATGTTAAACAAATCACTTGTTAAATGTCTTTGCAGAAAATCTATGCATGAACTACAACTACATCTTGTCCAAACTTATCTTATAGAAATAATACAAGGAAAATGCTTAAAAAAATCTCAAAAGTCAAGGTAATTAAAATTCAAAATGACTGAAGGTATAACACCAGTGGACTATTATTAACTATAAATGTTCTGTAAAAACAAACAGCAGCTGTCAGCCTGTCACCATGATGCAAACATGAAATATCAGACAAACAGTAGTAGTTTGTATTCGATTGTGCTGCTTTTCCATTGTTTTTCTATGTAAACATGGACACGTTTGACTGTTGCCCTTGCATCTCTTGCAGTGTTTCATGCATGAAACGGCATTCTAAAAATGTGGCGCTCAAGTTAAAAGAACTTCAACTTCCATCTTCCTGCATTTTTTCCTATTCCAGTGCCCGCGTCGCATAACTTTGTCAACACAAAAGCGCATTCTGTGTGAATGGCACCTCACAATATGAGCCGACATGTGGTTGGATCATTCTTTTCTCTTTACTATCATTGGCATGTTGTCAAATTGTCTAATTTTAACGTTTGGTAATATTTCTATTCAAAATCGTGATTCCTTGATCTCTAAAAAATAAAATCGTGGCAAAACATTAAATTCTATTTAATCGATAAAATCAGAAAAATCGCCCAGCCCTTTGGATCCGACAGTAATGTCGCAACACAAGTGTGAGTAACTGTTTTCATTATGTAGTCATTATTGTTTTGTCTCTTCTTACAGATCGTTTGATATGTATCGAGTTATGTATGCGTTTTTGACCTAAATCACAACAGGGTATATCTATGAGAATATCCCGTCCAAAAGCATACAAAACTGTTAGCCAAATCATAGCAGTGGGGAGTATACTTTCGAGTCTAACAAATCCGCAGCCAAGCCTATCAAACAGAGCGGTTCTGATGAGGGGGGTAAAACCAGAGACAGAAAATGTTATTGCCTCTAAATTGTTCTTCGTTTTTATGTAAACGTATGACAACATTGATAGAAAGGACCTCCAGAGAACAGTAGACAAAATAAAGAAAGACAAAAAGCGCCGTTCAGACACCTTAAATGCTTCAAACAAGCACTGGAAAAGAAAGTACTTGTGAAGTCAGATTGATATTAGGTAACTCAAGTTTCATGTATTGGCTGAATACATTCACTAACACATAGGACATCAGATGGATTTCCCAGATAATGTATTGACTTGTCTCATTTCAAAGCACTGTGATGCTGCTTGGTAGGGTGGGGCGATATAGCTCAAAAATATCACACTTTCAACGCATATTTGCGATAACAGAGAGATTTATGACGAGTATAGAAACAAAAATAGGGATGTTTTAGTGTTGATTGCAGCTGGAGCAAGCAGCATTATTAGTGCAAACAAAAGAAGGGCGACATTTTCCAATCCTTTTCAATGAGCTACGTAATCGATGACAGTCCCAGGTTATTCGAAGTGTTAAATCTATTTTCATAAGGTGCAAGCAGCCAGCTGTGTGTTTGACTGCTGAAGCCGACCCGATCGGTGTATGAAGTCAAAACACGCGAGAGTGACTTACCCTTATTTCCAGAGCGGATACGCGGCACTCTAGTACGAGGCTTGTGTTTACACCAGCCGCGCTGCCGGCAGATTTCAAAGCATCTCAGAAGTGCCACTTCGCTAAAGATAGGTGCTTCGCCTATTTTTGATGGTAAGAGTGTGTGCTCGAATATGCTCTAGAACCGCTCTCGCAATATTTTGATGTTATACACCGTTCAGTCTGCGCAGCGCTGCTTCAAGTCGAACACACCTATTGGGTTTGTGGTCTTGTTGTTGTGCGCGCTAGGGAACGTATATCCACCATACATCATCACGTCTCAACACTTTTTTTATCATGTAAAAATTTATACCAGTATCACCTTTCCTCAGATATAGAGAAGATGGTAGGCTATGGCACACCCATATGCTGCTTGTACCACCTGGAAGGCAAAGGGAAAAGACAACCTACCCCGTCAAATGAGAAAGTGATGTTTTTTCTTATTTTATGGTTTGAAATGACATCTTTATTTTTGTGTGAACTCTTCCTGTAACCCTCAATAGCATAGCTCCGACAGAGCTGTTAACACTTTCTGTGAAGTCTTCCTAAAGTGACACCTTTCCTATAGCCTCACACATCTGCTGCACAACACTCACAGGAAGTGAGACACATGAGTGACTAATGATCAAATATATGACAGCATGCATTGTTCATGCAACAGTTCCCCTTCTCAGAATAACTTTTGTTTTCCCTTTAAATGCAAATTAAATTGATCAATTGATCTAGTGTCAGAAAAGACCTTTTGTCTAGCTGAACACATTCAGATCCATTTCAACAGCACCTATTTGTTGAGAATCAGTCTTATGGCTTTGCCTCCGAAGGAGGGAGATTAAAAACAAGAATTATTTTGTTAACCAAAATGAAGGTGATTTAAAGGTGTTACGATATTTTGACTTGACTCAACAAAGTGACATGTTGGTATGCATATTAATCAGATGAACAAAAACAAAACTTTGCAATGCTATTTCCCATCAAAACAGAATGCATAAGTAATGTTTTTCCCCAAATGTCTATGTGCAGTAATGCCTTAAAACAGCTTGCTTATCTCCTATGAAAGAAGTAGTAGAAACAGCAAAGATTAATCTCTAGAAGTTACTTAATTCAGCTGTCGTTTTTCTGGCATTGTGTTTAATCATTTCAATTTCTCTACAAGCCACCTGCTCTCAAATGCTCTCATTGAAACATATTGTGAATCCAGGTCGGAAATCTGCAATCTCTGCCCCACCAGGTGTGAAGCTTTTCACTTGATTCATGTTCAGGCGAACTGGCTCTCTGACACACTCACACACACTCATTCTCTCTCATAAACACACACTCACACATATGAGTTATAGTGATGTAGACTTCTGAATGAATTGTTCTTTTAAACTGAATATTTTTCAATGAATGTGTTGAACTGGTTCACAAATACAGTCTAAACGATTCATTTATGAAGCGGACTGAATCATTCATGTGGACTGAACTGAGTCTTTTTCTTACAAGTATTTGTTTTTTCAAACATATTCTTCTTAGTACATATAGATGTGCTAAACTTGTTTTGCACACTGCTTTAGTGTTTTTCACTCACAGGGTGTCCGCGGGTCCTTAAAAAGTCTTAAAATGTCTTAAATAACGTTTTCCTAATATAAGGCCTTAAAAAGTCTTAAATTCGGATAAATATTAAATATTTACTTAAATATTTTTGATCACAGTACCACTAAACTATCTTCAGTCTGACAGACCTAATGACTGTTTACAATCATTGGACAGACCGAAGATTTTTTCTTCCCCGCAGTAAGTTGCTGCGTACGGTGACGCATTGCTGCCGCACACAAATTATTTTTTCCACGCAATTATGTCGTTTTAACGACATCTTTTCTCGTAATAACGAGATGTTTTCTCGTTAAAACGACATTTTCTCGTAATAACGAGATGTTTTTTCTCTTAAAACCACATCTTTTCTCGTAAAAACAAGGTTTTTCTCGTTTTAATGACATCTTTTCTCGTAATAACGAGATGTTTTCTCGTTTTAATGACATCTTTTCTCGTAATAACGAGAGTTTCTCGGTTTTAAAAATGAACATCTTTTCTCGTACTACGAGATTTTTCTCGTTTAAAACGACATTTCTCGTAATTAACGAGATGTGTTCCCCTCCTTCATTTTAACTCGACACTTTTCCTCGAATAAAGAGAGACGTTTTCTCATTTTAATGACATCTTTTCTCGTAATAACGAGATGTTTTCGTCGTTAAAACCAGATGTTGTCTCGTTAAAACGTCATTTTTCCTCGTTAAAACCAGAGGTTTTTCACTCGTATAACGTCATTTATCCCCCCCCCTCCTCGTTTAAAGCCACCAGATGTTTGCCTCGTTAAAACGTCATTTTCCCGCGTTAAAACCAGATGATTTTCCCCCTCCGGTCGTTAAAAAACGGACATTCATTCCTCTTTCATAGTTAAAACGTATACGGTGACGCAGTTGCTGCCGCACACATATTATTTTGTCCACTCAATTAATGTCGTTTTTAACGACACTTTTCTCGGTTTACGACATCTTTTCCCTCATTTTTTTTAACGATAATTTTTCTCGTAATAACGAGAATGTTTCGCCACTCGGTTCAAACGACATCTTTCCTCGTAATAACGACATGTTTTCTCGTTATAACGACATCTTTTCTCTTAATAACGACATCTTTTCTCGTAATAACGTCATTTTTTCTCGTAATAACGACATCTTTTCTAGTTAAAACGACATATTTTCTCGTAATAAAGAGATGTTTTCTCGTTAAAACGACATATTTTCTCATAATAACGAGATGTTTTCTCGTTAAAACTACACTTTTCTCGTATACCGACATCTTTCTCGTATAACCAGATGTTTTCTTTCCTTCCGCTCGTTATAACGAGATGTTTTCTCATTAAAACGACATCTTTTCTCTTTTTAACGACATCTTTTCTCGTTAAAAAGAGATGTTTTCTCGTTATTATAGATAGGCTGTATGGTAGATTATGTGAGCGAGCTAAGCACTGCACGCGCTCCTGTATCTACAGTCTGACAGAAACCAGGATCTTCACGCTGCTGAAATTATTGAAATACAATGTTTTAAATGTATTTTAATGTAATGTTTTTAATTGTAGTGGCATGTTTATTAGGATTAATCTCCAATCTGTCTACAATATAGTGCTATCCAATAACTGCACTGACCCATGACTCCTTTAGGCTATGATCAGATCAAAACTGGGCTTAATATTTCTTTATTTGAATGACTGAAGTATGTTTTATCAACAAATCGAAATACGAAAAAAGAAATAAAGAGATTTTCTAATAGGCTAATAATAATAATAATAATAAATTACATTTTTTATTTATAATTATTATTTATTATTCTGTTTCGTGTTCGTTTGGCCACGAAAGTTGCGTTTTGTTTGTTTTTTTTGTTCGTAGGGTTAGATAAAAGGACTTGCTATTGTTACTTTCTCTCCTGCCTGTCTTCATGCCTATATCCCATCACACAGAATAAGAGTTCATCTAATGTACCGCTCTGCAAATTAGTCACAATAACGTATCTTCAAACTGTCTGGCTGTTGTATATATATTTCTTGCAAATATACATCTCATATGAAGCACAGCACTGCTCGTCTCGGTTCGGCGGCGCCGGCGCGATCCTTTGGGCTACACTGTGATAACAGAGGAAATAAATGTCTGCTTTATTTTCTATACTTACACAATAACAACAAAACGTTACAAATTACTTTTGTAAAATAACAGGGAGCGCTTTCTGGCGCACCTTATGTCTAAAGGTCTGCTTAAATAAAACAATCGAAAACAAATTTGTGTTTATTTAATTCGTAGCCTATAGCCTAAATTCAACAAGAGGTACTGTACAGTCTTTCCCGTCTGAGCTAATCTGTATTCTGTGCTCACACGCAGCCTATTTCTTCAGTGTAAAGCAAAGCCTGGGCTGCGTTTCTCGATAACGACTGACCTTAAGACTGAGAGCTTAAGAGCGTTTTCTACGAGTAATTTTACGATCGTTCGTTATTGTTTCACATGCATTTCCCAAAAATACACTTAACACAATCGCACGTAGCCGTACTTTAAGTGCTACTTAGGAGTCGCTATCCGTTTGTCAAGTGCTTAAATGTCACCTTATAGAATGGCTCGTAATTGTAGTACACGCGCGTTTTTGAATGTTAACCTAATGTCCTTTCCAGAACACGTGGATATTATATTATATTATATTATTATATTTATACGTATAATATTATATTTTACATATTTATATAGCCTATAATATACTTTATATAAAAATATATATTATAGTATAATATCTATATAGATACGTTATTTCCGGGTCCAATACATTGCTGGTTCTCGTGCAAGTCAGCAAGTCATTGACAGCTTTGCAGCTTTACAGTACTATTACTTCTTTTATTCTAGTTATTCTAATAAATTATAAATTATAATAATTATGTTGATTCTTTATTCTATTCTTCTTTATTTCTCTTGCTATTTCTGGCCTTTTTTAGTTATTTCATTATAATTCAGAAAAACACTAATAAATGTAGTATGATACCTTTAGATATAATCACATGCAACTTGCTAACGTTCTAGGTGATCTGCCGATTGGTCCTCAGGTGACCGTATACATCTGTCTTCGTAACGATGCACTGAGGGCTCTTAACGATTACTCATAGCACCGTAGATCTACGATGATTTCACGTGCTACGTAAGTTACGATGCTTTTGGTAAACAGACCGTAATTTAAGATCAGGATCGTACGATCTTTTTTACACTGCTTAGGCTCAAAGCGTTTGGGACAACGCACTCCCTGGATTGCTACCCAGAAGAAGAACGCGAATGCGCGTCTTTGATTCACTAAAGATATCATTTAATATTATAATCCTAATACATACTTAATACTATAATCAGACTAAAGTGTCAAAGCTTCCCAGCATGTGAAACAATATTAAAGCATAATCCTCATTTGTTTACCACGAACAAAAATATGCCTACGAACAATCTAGCTTATTTTTTCGTGTTGCTCGTTTTCAAACAGAACGAATAATTATATATAACATAATAATTATTATTATTATTATTAGCTATTAGTTATTATTATATTATATGTTTTTGTTGTTGTTGTTGTTGTTGTTATCATTATTATTATTAGCCTATTAGAAAATCTCTTTATTTCTTTTTTTTTCGTATTTCGATTTGTTGATAAAACCTACTTCAGTCATTCAAATAAAGAAATATTAAGCCCTGTTTTGATCTGATCATAGCCTAAATGAGTCATGGGTCTGAGTGCAGTTATTGGATAGCACTATATTATAAACATATTGGAGATTAATCCTAATAAACATGCCGCTGGAATTAAAACCATTAAATTAAAATACATTTAAAAGAGTGTATTTCAATCATTTCGGCAGCGTGCAGATCCTGGTTTCTGTCAGACTGGAGCTACAGGAGCGCGTGCAGTGCTTAGCTCGCTCACATAATGTACCATATAGCCTATCTATAATTACGGTGACGCATTGCTGCCGCACACATATTATTTTTTCCACTCAATTATGTCGTAATAACGAGATGTTTTCTCGTTAAAACGACATCTTTTCTCGTAATAACGACATGTTTTCTCGTTAAAACGACATCTTTTCTCGTAATAACGACATCTTTTCTCGTAATAACGACATCTTTTCTCGTTAAAACGACATCTTTTCTCGTTAAAACGACATCTTTTCCCGTTATGTGAGCGAGCTAAGCACTGCACGCGCTGCTGTAGCTGCAGTCTGACAGAAACCAGGATCTGCACGCTGCTGAAATTATTGAAATACACTGTTTTAAATGTATTTTAATTTAATGGTTTTAATTGCAGCGGCATGTTTATTAGGATTAATCGCCAATCTGTCTACAATATAGTGCTATCCAATAACTGCACTGACCCATGACTCCTTTAGGCTATGATCAGATCAAAACTGGGCTTAATATTTCTTTATTTGAATGACTGAAGTATGTTTTATCAACAAATCAAAATACGAAAAAAAGAAAGAAGGTCTAATCGGCTAAATATCGAAAATATAATATAATGATAACCACAACATATAATAATAATAATAACAGAATAATATAATAATGAATAATAATGATACCACAACAACATATAATATAACATAATAATAATAAGCATAATATAATAATAATGATAACAACACATACTAATAATAAACTCTAATAATAATAATACTATTTTTTTTTTTTATTATTATTATTATTATTATTATTTCGTTCTGTTTGAAAACGAGCAAACGAAAATTAAGCTAGATTTTTCGTAGGCCTATTTTTGTTCGTGGGTAAACAAATGAGCTTATGCTTTAATATTTGTTTCACATGCGTGGGCAGCTTTGACACTTTAGTCTGATTATATATTAATTATGTATTAGTGATTATATATTATTAAATGATATCTTTAGCTGAATCAAGCCGCGCATTGCGTTCTTCTTCTGGGCAAAATTCCAGGGCTGCGTTTCCCAAAAGCTTTGTAAGCCTAAGAAGTTCGTAAAACGATCGTACGACTGATCTTAATATTACGGTCTGTTTCCCAAAAGCATCGTAACTTAAGTAGCACTTGAAAATCATCGTAGATCTACGAGTGCTCTGGAGTAATCGTAAAGCCTCAGTGCATCTGCAGGACAATCGGCAGATTACACCTATAACTTTAGGCAAGTGCAATGTGATTATAATATAAAGTGTATAATATAATATACACTTTATTAGTCGTTTTTTTATGAATTTATAAATGAAATAATTAAAAAGGCAGAAAAAACAGAAGAAGAATAAAAGATAGAATAGAATAAATAATCAACATAATTATTTAATAATTATAATTATTAGAATAAAAGAAGTAATGTAAATATGCTTCAAATCTGTCAATGACTTATTGACGTGCACGAAAACCAATGTATTGGACCCGGAAATAACGTCTCTATGTAGATATTATATACTATAATATATTTTTTATATGAAGTATATTATATATTATTATGTAAAATAATCTTATACTATAATATATATATATAATAATAAATATATATATATATATATATTATATCCTATTTGTCTGGAACGCAGCATTAGGTTAACATTTTAATAAACGAGCGTGTACTACAATTACGAGCCATTCTATAAGCTGACATTTCAGCACTTGACAAACGGATAGCGACTCCTAAGTAGCACTTAAAGTACGGCTACGTGCGATTGCGTCAAGTGCATTTTTGGGAAATGCACGTGAAACAATAACGAACGATCGTAAAATGACTCGTAGAAAACGCTCTTAAGCGCTAAGATCAGTCGTTATCGAGAAACGCAGCCCAGGCTTTGCTTTATAGGCTGCGTGTGAGCACAGAATACAGATGAGCTCAGACGGGAAAGACTGTATAGTACCTCTTGTTGATTTAGGCTATAGGCTACGAATTAAATAAAAACAAATTTGTTTTCGATTGTTTTATTTAAGCAGACCTTTAGACATAAGGTGCGCCAGAAAGTGCTCCCTGTTATTTTACAAAAGCAATTTGTAACGTTTTGTTGTTATTGTGGAAGTATAGAAAATAAAGCAGACATTTCTTTCCTCTGTTATCACAGTGTAGCCCAAAGGATCGCGCCGGCGCCGCCGAACCGAGAAGAGCAGTGTTGTGCTTTATGAGATGTATATTTGCAAGAAATATATATACAACAGCCAGACAGTTTGAAGAAACGTTATTGTGACTAATTTGCAGAGCGGTACATGAGATGAACTCTTATTCTGTGTGATGGGATATAGGCAGTGAAGACAGGCTGAGAGAAAGGACAAATAGCAAGCTCATTTTTTAACCCACGAACAAGAAATACAAAAAAATCTAATTTTCGTTTGCCAAACAGAACGAAATAATAATAATAATAATAATAATAAAAAAAAAAAAAAAAAAAAAAATACTTATTATTATTATTAGCCTATTAGAAAATCTCTTTATTTCTTTTTTTTCGTATTTCGATTTGTTGATAAAACATACTTCAGTAATTCAAATAAAGAAATATTAAGCCCAGTTTTGATCGATCATAGCCTAAAGGAGTCATGGGTCAGTGCAGTTATTGGATAGCACTATATTGTAGACAGATTGGAGATTAATCCTAATAAACATGCCGCTGCAATTAAAACCATTAAATTAAAATACATTTAAAACAGTGTATTTCAATAATTTCAGCAGCGTGCAGATCCTCGTTTATGTCAGACTGTGGCGACAGCAGCGCGTGCAGTGCTTAGCTCGCTCACATAATGTACCATATAGCCTATAATAACGGAAAACATCTCGTTTTAACGAGAAAAGATGTCGTTATTATGAGAAAAGGTGTCGTTTTAACGAGAAAAGGTGTCGTTATTACGAGAAAAGATGTCGTTTTAACGAGAAAAGATGTCGTTTTAACGAGAAAACATCTCGTTATTGCGAGAAAAGATGTCGTTAAAACGACATAATTGAGTGGAAAAAATAATATGTGTGCGGCAGCAATGCGTCACCGTAAAAAAGGAAAACTGGCGTTTTCAAAAACGTACAAGATCTCGTTTTTAATGAGAAAATGTTGTTTTAACAACGAGAAAACATCTCGTTTAAACCGAGAACATCTCGTTATTACGAGAAATCTGTCTTTTAAAACGAGAAACGTCGTCGTTATTACGCAGAAAGATATCGTTTTAACGAGAAGAAACATCTCCTTATTACAAAGATGTCGTTTTAACGAGAAAACATCTTATTACAAAGATGTCGTTTTAACGAGAAAACATCTCGTTATTACGAAAATATTCGTTTTAACGAGAACACATCTCGTAGTTACGAGAAATATGTCCGTTTTATGAGAAACGTCTCCTTATTACGAGAAATCCTCGTTTTTCACGAGAAAACATCTCCGTATTAAAAGATGTCGTTTTACCAGAAACTCTTATTACAATATTGTCTTTTTAACGAGAAACACTCTGGTTATTACGACTAAAAATCTGGTTATTACGATAAAATATGTCGATTTACAAACGATAAAACATCCGTTATTAGCAGAAAACATCGGGTTTTACGAGAAAAAGATGTCGTTTTAATGAGATAACGTCCTCGTATTACGAGAAAAGATGTCGTTTTAACGAGAAAACATCTCCTTATTACAAAGATGTCGTTAAAACGAGAAAACATCTCGTTATTACGAAAAAACATCTAGTTATTACGAGAAAATATGTCGTTTTAACAAGAAAACATCTCCTTATTACGAGAAAAGATGATGTCGTTTTACACGAGATACTAGTTCAGTAACACCATGACAATGAGCTAATTTTGCTCATATTCCACACCGCAAAAAGCACCTACATCATTGCAGCATTAAGTGAAGTCTAGTGCGGTGCGCTTTCGAGTGCGCTCTTATCACTACAGAGTCCAGATCTATTAAATACATTTAGAATGATCACAAAATTGAAGATATGGGGACAGAAAATGTGTATTTATACCATTTCATATAGTTAATAATTAATTTCACACGAAGAGTGCTGTTTTTTTTTTCCTCCAAAAATTACCATATACAAATGTGATATGGATTTTTTACAACAGTTCAGACTAGAAGTTTGTTCGCCAATAAAAATTATTCCAAACAAAGCCACAGCGCTGTTTTGCGTCTTTGAGCAACATGACAACTTTTCGTTCCTGAATGAATCAACTGTTTAAATGATTCGGTTCAATCGGAATGACTCACTTATTAACCGTGACTTGCTGCCACCTGCTGGCGGTTTTAAATTTCACATTTAAAGTATCTTTTCATTTTTTTTAATTATTTCAAATATCAGTATTCAACGTTTTATTTTTAATATATAAAAACATTATTTATGCATTTGTAACATCAGGTTAAATGCGTTCATGTCCTGCATTAAACAGTGTGTAAATACATCTAAATGCCACTTCAGGTGCAGCTTATGTCTGGATTGCAAAGATGAATTTTGTTGATACTGATTTAATTTGCTTGGTAACAGCCCAAATGACTTATTATTCTAATTCACTGATTAAATGTAAGAATTTGACTCAAAAGATAATGCACACTTATAGAAAAATGGCTTTATATAGGTAAAATGCCCATAAAAGGTAAAAAATCCATTTAAACTTATTGGAAAATATTAATTCACTCCTGTGAACTGATCACCACACAGAATAATGAAGAATAACAAAAACTTTAGGAGTCAGCTGTCCACGAAAGTCCTTAAGATACCAGCATGATAACGCACTCAATCAGTTGAATGAATGACTCAATGACTCATTAAGTGATTTACCGTCACTTACTGGTAGTTTAGTTGAAAAGTTTGTTGAAAAATATGCATTTTTCCCCTCAACATTTCTTATTTGTATATTCATAAATGCATTTAAAACTTTAATCTCATAACATTATTTATTGCAGTTGTAATTATTGTTATTTGCAGTGTAAATTATTTAATCTGACTGGTAGCAGCCTTATAGTGTATATTGAATTTATTGATAGATTGTAATAATTTGACATGTAAGATGATGCATACATCTAAAAAGGTTAAAAAATAGGCCTTTGTTAAGGTAAATATGCAGATTTAAGTATGTAAAAGCTGCTAGAACACTGATGAAAATATTGCTTCAGAATAAATTGTTTACTCCACCAAAAATCTCAGTGATGCAGTTATTTTGTGGGGATATTTTGTATGGAATATTGTCTGCTGACATGAAAAGTTCACTGTATATCATAGTAATAAACACCATTTATTACAGCAATGATATTTAGTTTTCTTTTATATTTAAACAAATTAAATATTACATATATGTATGTAATAAAATGTGTATTTCCATTACAGGTTTAGGTCTTACATTTCATGTAAGGTGGTATTAAAAAGTCTTACATTTAACTTGTTCATGTCTGTAGAAACCCTGCACTCAGTGTTCAATAGCCAAATTGAAAATAGTACTGGAAATATATTTACAACCTGCTTTAATAGATAGTGTTTTTTTTTTAAAACGGGCTGAATTTTCTTCAGCAAAGTAAAATGAGTCGTAACTTACAATATAGGCTTAATAGACACTCTTATTAATGAAACTTAGTCTAGAGTAAAATAATAAGCATTAATAATTACATAAGCCTATGGCTTTTATTGGAATGTTAGAGTAGCCTATTTAATAATATGCACGCGGGGTGTCAAAGAACACATAAAAAAAGATTCGATTTTTTGAACCTGTTGATTAAAATAACCTATTCAAGAGCAACGATTTGCAGAAATAGTCGGACTTCCCTTTATGTTGTCGGTCCACAAATAGTTAATCAAAGAACAACGAGAAGGGATTATTAAAAGAGGAGTTAACAGACCAACAATAAATGCATCTTCTTTCCCATTAATAAGTAGAATAACAATAGACTGCAGCATAAATGACTAATGTATGAATCAAAATGTGTGTGAGCCATACTTTTACCAGTCGTAGGGACAAAAGCGCTGAATCCATTCAGTTGCAGACTTGTACTAGTTAATCCAAAGCTGAATTTGTATTAAAGTCGTGTAATTACTTATGTGATGAGATTGCAGTACTCCACTTCTGAAAATACATTATTATTAATATAATATAATATGCTACGCATATTCACATATTAAAGTATTTTATTGAAAATTAACTAAAAGTCTAATTACACTATTAGGCTACTCATGTTTTGGTTTTGTGGATGCGTCTGAATTTGTGTCTACTTCACCCCTTTAAACTCACTATAAACAGTCACAGAATCTTGAGAAATATATGAAAGAACTGAATTATTCTGAGGAATAAGGCGATAAATGAGATGTCTCACCTTTTTATTCAGGGATGCGGTTTAGTAGATTCCTCGTGGATGCGCAGTTTCTCAATCAGAGGACTCGTGCGCGTTCGTTGATCATGAGATCCCCCCACCACCCCCCCCCCCACCCACCCCCCCCCCCCCCCCCTATTATACCGGACTGAGTGAGAGCGCCAGACTAGTGTTTCCCGCTGGGAGGCGGGGTCAAGTGGTGTGTGTGTGTGTGGTGTGTGTGTGTGTGAGTGTGTGTGTGTATGTGTGTGTGTGTGTGAGAGAGAGAGAGAGAGAGAGAGAGAGAGAGAGAGAGAAAAGGTGTGTGTTGTGAGTGTGTGTGAGTGTGTGTGTGTTGTGATGTTGTGTGTGTGTGTGTGTGTGTGTGTGTGTGTGAGAGAGAGAGAGAGAGAGAGAGAGAGAAGGTGTGTGTGTGTGTGTGAGAGAGAGAGAGAGAGAAAAAGTGTGTGTGTGTGTGTGTGTGCATGTTTATGTGGTTTATGAGGACACAAATTTGTATAATAACATGGGTATGACATAGGTATTACAACGAGAAGGTGATTTCTGAGGACATTTTCAGTGTCCCCGTAATTCAAAAGGGTTATAAATAATTCAGAATGAGTTTTTTTTTTTGAAAATCTAAAAATGCAGAAAGTTTCCTGTGAGAGGTAGGTTTAGGGGTAGGGTTGGTGTGTAGGGCAATAGAATATACGGTCTGTACAGTATAAAAACCATTACACCTATGGAGAGTCCCCATAAACCATAAAAACAAACCTGTGTGTGTGTGAGAGAGAGAGAGAGAGAGAGAAAGAGGAAGAGAAATATAGATTTTGGGTTGAGTTTAAGTCAAAAGGGTGTCAGAGAATGTTTCATGTGTGCACTATCGATGAGCCAGGAGTCATTCAGTATAGTCCGTTTTGTATGCTTATGAATCATCATGTAGTGTTTTCACATTCGCGCCGTTTAAAGGAATATTTCGTCCAAAAAAATTAAAACGCTATATTTACTTTCTCATATTGTTCCAAATGCAGATATTTTGCCTAGAAGAAATAGTTGAAATTATTTCATAGAAATGAATTACAGCAGTTCATGACCTCAGCTGTCAATCTCCAAAGAGGACAAAAATACATAAACACCATAAAAAGTATTCATGTCTCCTGAAATAGTATGATGGCTTTATGTGAAGGACAGACACATGTAGGCTACTGTAATGCATTTTTCACGATTCCAGAAGGCTGATCTTGTATGTTGTAATGTAATATGGTCATGCCAGTTTGAATGTGCTTAATATAATTTTAATTCAAGGGCCTTTTGACCCATTTGGATTATAATTAAATCTAGAGTGATTTTTTTATTCGATTTTTCAGTTCTGCATATTCTAAAATTACATGTTCCTTTTCGTTTTTCAGCCAGTCAGAATACTGACAGGTTAATTATTTGAATACAATACATTATTGTACTGTACTGTATGTTGGGCGGTATATTTAACATTGATGTTATTTAAGCAGTATAAAAGCACGTTTGCTGTGCTGTAAAGGTCAAGCAATGTTGCTATGAACAGTTACTAGTCTATCTAAAGATTTGATGTTCTGTGCTTCTGGTCTCCTGTAGTCAAGGTTAAGTATGTTTATCTGATAGTTTATTGGATGCAAACACGAGCAGTGCTCTACTCTTTGACCACATCTCTCCCAAGCTGAGCTGCAGTTCAGAGACTCAGAGGTGAGCTGAACTTGGGGCTTTAGATGAATACGGTATGTTTTCTTTGATCTTTGCACTTGATCTCTTCTATGGTTCGTTTACTGCAATATTTGACTCTGCCAATTCCACTGTCCTCTTTGCGTTACCAGTTCACAAGGTCAAAACTTAATCAATAAGACCAGGAAGGAAAAAGAGTGGAAAAAATAAATGTATTTAGCTCCAAATGACATTTCTCTGCTGATTATTGTAGTGCAGACTGCTGAAGTTAAGGGATAAAGGTTTGGCCCAAGTATGCATTCTACAGATATTATGTACATTTTGGGAGTTTGTGGTCAGTTGTGAAGGCCTTGGGATTGGAACATAAAGCCGCTTTCACTCTGTGATTAAATACTGATGTGCTGTAGACTTTCACCTGATAAATGTGGGAGGCAGTCCAATCAATCACATCATACAAATATCCTCTGTTTTTTTTTAGAAATGGCTGCTGACTGAATAATTTTTACACCATAAACACACAGTCTGCTAACTTGGAAGGAATTGGTTGCTTCCCAGCAAGCAATTTTGCGTTTAAAAGACGTCTATTAGACGTCTAAATATAGCCTAGACGTCTAGGCTAAAACGAGGCTAAATTTGGGCTGTCAGTGAAAATCTAATAGACGTCTAATCATAGCCCATGTATAGACTAGTCATCAATTAGACGGCTATTAAACGACTACATATATACGTCTCATAGACAACAAAATGGCAATCCATGCATACAGCTTTTATTAAGAAAAATTATATTTTTTAACAACTTGGACAACTTAAGACAATACAAAATGATAAAAATACAAAATAATGAATGACAAAATAAAATGTTATAAATACAGTACACTTGAATATAAATATTATGATAAAAAAATCTGGAGTTTTTAACAATTTAAGATAATAAAAATATAAAAATGAAAAAATAAAATATTTTAAATAACTTAAGATATTTAAAAGAAAAAAAAATCTAATACAAATCAAGAGCATGTTATCACACTTAACATTAAAACATTACGGATAAATGACAACATAAAAAAAGATTAACCCTTTTGTTGGTTTACTTTTAACAAATAAAACAACCAACAGTGAACTTAAAGGAAATTATTAATTATTGGTTTTATTTATTGTTTAAAATGCTTCCCAACTGCATTCCTCAAGTCCAACTCTGTTGCTGCCGGGAAGTTGGTCATCACAGCATCTGCCAAATAAGAAAGAAAGAAAAAAAAGCACAAGAAAAGCATCACATAATTTTTTACTTTAATTACACTAATTGTGACAGGGAGTCATTCACTTTTGCTTGGATGCCAACAAAACAAAAACGAGATATATAGTGCATCACCATTCAGTGTGTTAAAAAAAGAGAAGCTCTCTGGTAAATGTTGTGTGTTTTATACACATACCTCTAATGACCGAGAACAGTGCAGTCTTTTCAAATGCCTCTTTCTGCAGCGAACCACCCCCCCTTCATGTTGAATTTGGACATGAGGGAATTTTTTTACTGACGCCAAGTATCGATCTTTTATTATACTATTTGGTAGAATAATAAAATCTATTTCTTTACAATCTACTAGATGGTGGTGTTGAGTTTTTTTTCTGGTGAGGTCAGCTGGGTCACCTTCAGCATGCAGTAAATTAGTAAAATAAAGAGGGCGGCATCGCAGAAAGTTATCAGGAAAGCCCCGTCCGCGTTTAAATCGGATGTATGGACTTGGATGTAAGTAGGGATGCACTTGAAAATATAGGCTACATATAATAATAATAATAATATACATGGGGTAGGGCAAAGGATCCGACCCCCTTAAATTTTTTCACTCTTTGTTATATTGCAGCCGTTTTCTAAAATCATTTAAGTTAATTTTTTTTCCTCATTAATGTACACACAGCCCCCAATATTGACAGAAAACACAGAATTGTTGACATTTTTTGCAGATTTATTAAAAAATAAACTGAAATATCACATGGTCCTAAGTGTTCAGACCCTTTGCTGTGACACTCATATATTAACCTCAGGTGCTGTCCATTTCTTCTGATAATACTTGAGATGGTTCTACACCTTCATTTGGTCCAGCTTTGTTTGATTATACTGATTGGACTTGATTTTGAAAGCCACACACCTGTCTATATAAGGACCTTACAGCTCACAGTGCATGTCAGATCAAATGAGAAAACATATGTCAAAGGAACTGCCTGAAAAAAAAAAAAAGAAAGGGCGCCCCAAAAGAGACAGACTTGTGGCAAGGCACAGATCTGGCCAAGGTTACCAAAAAATTTCTGCTGCACTTAAGGTTCCTAAGTGGCCTCCATAATCCTTAAATGTAAGACGTTTGGGAGACCAGAACCCTTCCTAGAGCTGGCCACCCGGCCAAACTGAGCTATCGGGGGAGAAGAGCCTTGGTGAGAGAGGTAAATAAGAACCCAAAGATCACTGTGGCTGATCTCCAGAGATGCAGTCGGGAGATGGGATAAAGTTGTAGAAAGTCAACTATCACTGCAGCCCTCCACCAGTTGGGCTTTATGGCAGAGTGGCCCGACGGAAGACTCTCCTCAGTGCAAGACACATGAAAGCCGCATGGAGTTTGCTAAAAAAACACATGAAGGACTCCAAGATTGTGAGAAATAAGATTCTCTTGTCTGATGAGACCAAGATAGAACTTTTTGGCCTTAATTTTTAAGCGGTATGTGTGGAGAAAACCAGTCACTGCTCATCACCTGTCCAATACAGTCCAACAGTGATCCTGGTTTTGGCCGCATCATGCGTGGGGTGTTTTTTCAGCTTGGCCCCAGGGGGGGGGAACAAGGAAACACTGTTGCAATATCTATGGAAAGATTTATGCGGCCAAGTACAGGGATATCCTGGACGGAAACCTTCTCTAGAGTGCTCAGGACCTCTGACTGGGCCAAAGGTTTACCTTCCAAAAAAACAATGACCCTAAGCACACAGCTAATATAACGTAGGAGTGGCTTCACAACAACTCTGTGCCTGTTCTTGAATGGCCCAGCCAGACCCCTGACTTAAACCCAATTGAGCATCAATCTAAAAATGGCTGTCCACCAACGTTTACCATCCAACCTGACAACTGGAGAGGAAATCTGCATGGAGGAATGGCAGAGGATCCCCAAATCAAGGTGTGAAAACTTGTTGCATCTTTCCCAAAAGGTTTCATGGCTGTATTAGATCAAAAGGGTCTTCTACTAAATACTGAGCAAAGGGTCTGAATACTTAGGACCATTTGATATTTCCTTTTTATTTTTTAATAAATCTGCAAAAATGTCACAATTCTGTGTTTTTCTGTCAATATGGGGTGCTGTGTGTACATTACTGAGGAAAAAAAATAACTTAATGATTTTAGCAAATGGCTGCAATATACAAAGAGTGAAAAATTTAAGGGGGTACTTTCCGTACCCACTGTATATGGCTCGCACTGCCCAGCATTGTTCAGCGCCCAGTTTCCTCTCCTCCTCATCACTGTGTGGTTTCGCTCCTGCTCAATATTCCGATCTATGCATGTCGTTCCGCGTGTGTACCGCTATGCTCATCGGAAAGCACAGTCCATCAAATAAGGACCCCTCCAGCATAGCCGTCATTTCAACGTCTCGGTTAAGTATAGACCCGATATAGTCTGGCTATGTGTAACCCACATCTAGCCCAAATAACCTTGAATTTGGTTTCATGTCGTTTTTTGGCAAAATAACTTGTGAGATATATGATATTCCATCATGTAAGCAAAGTCAACGGCGTTTACAGTGTGTTTGGTTTCATTTCTTTGACATGTTCAATGCGTAGCCACGATTTAGCTCGTAGTCAGAGCGGTTATCTGTAGCCCACTTATAGTCAAACTTGATTCACTGTAGTTTTTGGCCAGACAGCGCGTGAGATGGTTTATCCCATCATGTTCGCAGTCAATAATATCTACAAAGATATATGTGTCATTTCATGACATGGTCTATATGTAGCCACGATTTCGCTCTAAATTAGACGGGCTACGTGTGGTCTGCTTTTAGCCCACCTGGAAAATTCGAGGCAATCTGTGGTCTAATTTTAACGGCTTGGCTATAGCCCTATACCAGTAACCAGACCAGCGATGAGCATAGCCAAAATAGCCTTAAAATTGTTTACATGTAATTTTCGCCAACGCAGCTTCTAATCAAATGCAAGTAAACTTTTGAATAATTTAAATTAGCATTATTTTATATCTATTGTTTTACTGCTTTTAATATGCATTATTTTATTATGCCAAAAATAATCTAATTTAAATGTTTCAAAAGTTTACTTGCATTTGATAATATGTCATGCATCCCACAAGCTGTTAAATGTTACATTCATACACATTATATGATATTATTGATATTCGGCTGTCTTTCATTTTATAAATAAAAATGCAATTACAATTCCCAACCGCTAGATGGCAATTGTAGCCCTACTGAGACATGACTACTGGCAACGCCAGACGTGAGTTAGAGATCAGTGTTGTGTTTTGAAATTTTTTTTACAGGAGAGAGCACTAAGTTTACCTGTCGGAGAGCAGCGGGCAAACAACAAACGATAAAGGACATTCCTACTTGGTCTTGTAAGTATCTGTGTTTTCGTTTTGACGTGTTCATTATTTATCTATATTATTTGTTATCATGTTTAGGAACCGTGACATTTTAGTGAAGGGAGCAGATCGTAGTTGATAGTGATCCGTGACTAGCCCACGGTTCAACACGCATGTGTTGAGAGGATTAATTGCACAATTTAATAGAGTAAGTTTTATCATTTGTATGTGTTTACAAACTTTACAAGATTTTAAAATAGCGCAAGAAGAGCAAAGATCAAACAACAGAACAAACACAGCTTTGCCAAAGATTAATCCATATTAATTTATACAGTGAACACACTCAGAAGAATTGGANGGCATCAGACTAAACGGACTCAGACAAAAAGGCATCAGACGAAACGGACTCAGACAAAAAGGCATCAGACGAAACGGACTCAGACAAAAAGGCATCAGACGAAACGGACTCAGACAAAAAGGCATCAGACGAAACGGACTCAGGTGGAGCGTCGTGTTGCCCCGCCCCATGTGACGTCACACGCACGCGGTTCAGAGGATGTGGTATGGAACGGTTGATGGATGGCAAAAGGAGGTAAGCCGCATCTGATATATTATATTTTAACAGTTTTATTTAAATGTTACACTAATTAAGTTATATACAGAAGAGAACATGCATTTCGGGAGTCTTGTGTGCACGTTTAAAAAGTTAGTTAGCCATATTGCAACTAGCCAGCTTTTATGTTGGCAAACTATAGTAAAATTACCCTTACGAAAAATAACCATGGTTTTACAACAAAAAATATATATATAATAATAACCTGGTTGCTATAGTTAAATCATGGTATCCACAGATTAACCATGGTTTTGCTACATTAACCATAGTTTAACCATGGAATTTGTATTTTTTAAATGGTCAACTGTGTTATATACAAATGGTAATCATTACACAAAAAAAACATGTTACTGCACTTTTACTATAATAAAACCATGGTCAGTTTAGTAAAGCGAATTCTTTCGAGCTATTAGATTGAAATCTTAGACTAATTATAATATAGGCCTACCTGTATGAGTCTAACACTAGGAGTTGTTGAATTAAATGTATTTGTAAAAACAATGGTTCTGTCTTATAACTAATTATATATTTGTTTGTTTGTTTCAGTCAATCAAGAATGGATACAGAGATAAGTATCCTGCATTTAAGATGGCTTATATTCTAAATGTATTGTTATACGTGTTAGCTTGTAATACTATCATGTTCTGTTTGCTAAACTACTGAATTAATGTTGAAACTTTCTACAGAATTAAAAAAAAAAACTTCACGTTAATGTGCCTTAACTTATTTAGATGAAATTATAAAGTTGCTATTTGACAATGGCTTCAAACAAAGAGAAATGTGCTCTTTCCTTGCCGCTTCTGGATACAAAATCAGGTAATCACTAAGCTTAGTTAAGTTGGTAACACTTACTATGAAGCCCATATTTTTAACACATTATAAGGGTGTCCTTAAGGCATTATAATGAATGCACAATGCATTATAAAAAAACGTATTATATGTTGTTTCATCTCATAAATAATCATAACAACAATTATAATACATTATAAAACTTACTGATTTGTGGTTATAACTTTTATGAGTATGATTATGTATAACACGCAATAAACACCATGTTAAATCCACGTAATTTATAATGGATTATACGTCTTATATCTTGACATTATTTATTTAAGATCTGTACAGTATCTTACTATCTTAATGATATTACAATAAATATAGTTAAAATCAAATGTGCCATATTACACATTCATCTGATCAGATATCTGATCTTATGGCTGTTTAAGAAAAAATATTATTTTTATTTTCATTATTATTGTTGTTGTCGTTGTTGTTGTTTTTATTTATAAGTGGTATTTGTCTGCTTTAAGTAAAGTAACAAGTTATCAATGGCAAGATATGGGACTTATAATACATTATAACTATGGGAAATATAATCCATTGTAAGTTAAGTGGATGCATTGTGTTCATTGTGTATTATAAATCATAATCTTAAAAGCTATAACCACAAATATAAGTTTAGTAAGTAAATATAATGCATTAAAACTGTTGTTATGATTACTCATGAGATGGTACAACATATTATAAAGTTTGTTTATAATACATTATGCATTCATTATAAATGCCGAATAAAGAATGTCCTCTTATGAATGGTGTTTTAGAATACTGGGGCTTCAAGCAACGTGTTATGCGTGTAAGTTTAAATCGATGTAATGTACTGGCTTCAACTGATGTTAATATCTTATAACAATATAGCCTTATATCAATAAAATAAAAATGTTTTACAATCTATCTGTATGCTTTAATCTTGCAGTGAAGGCAGCTAAGGAGATTAATAAATCCCTTGGTTCTAAACGGAGATTTGGACAGGTCCCATAATGAATTCACGCCCAGACTGTTATGGTACAGATTGTCTTAAGGCAGATGTGCCGCGATTTCTGCTAACCTGAAGCTCATCTAACTTTCTGATTTCAGTTCCAACTCATTTCTAAACACGCTGGGGCAGTCACTGGCAAAACAGCTGGGCCTTAAGCTTAAGAAACGGCCCAAGTGCCTATGTGGTGTCGTGGGCGCATTTGTGCTCTGCCCTTTAACGCCACTCCAAGGTGGTCAGCACTATCACAACAGTAAGTAGTCCACAGCACACACCAATGCGCACGCCCCGGGTTGCGGTGGGTCAGCCACTTTTGCTGTGGTTCGTGTCTGGCTCAGTCGAGCGCCATGTTGTGGGTATATGGCGGTGGATAGAAAGTGCTGGATCCCTGTTCACGTCCCCCCAACGCTAACATTTCCTGCTCGTTTATTTAGTGGCTGAGACTCAAACGCCGCTAACCGTCAGTCTACAAGCCTGCCCCTCTATACCATTAGGGCCAGCGACACCGGGATAAACCTAATTGTGTTTCACAACTGGAGCACACTGTCAGTACAGTTCCATGGTAAATCCATGCAAATTGCTTGATTGTTGATTACAGATGGCATTCAATTAAGTCAGGGTGTCACAAGTGCCTGCTCGTCCTGGAGGGTTTGTGTGTGTAAAATAGTCATTGATGGTAATAATTCCAAAATAATTATTTATGTTAAGTGAGGGCTTATTCACAGGGTGTGGTGTGGCGTACCTTTGGTCAAGGAATCCGCGTAGCAATGCAGCAAACGGGTTCGTGATGTCAGGATAAGGGTCGCTATGGGTGGCCTAATGCTAGCAGGATATATAATCATCTATATTAACCCTATGTTTTAAGATCTGTTCAAGCTTTCCCCCCCCCCCCCCCAAACTGTTCTCATCTGTTATTTCTCCTAGGAAGGATGTGGGCTCTAATAATGAGAGAACTTGATGCCAGTGGTCTTCTTAGAAGATGTCCTGGGAAAAAAAGGATTGAACGTAGGAACTACTTCAGCCGTGGACCAAATTACACTTGGCATATTGATGGTAAAGAGTAAAGCATTAACTCGTTTTCTGACTGATGTTTTGATTAAATAAAATATATTTATTGTGATACATATTTCATAATTTGTTGTAGGAAATGACAAATTGAAATTCTTTGGAATCTGGGTACATCTTGGTATTGATGGGTATACAACCTGTACATTTAATGAAGATTTTAGTCTCTGAAATGTAATCTAACTTATTTTATTTTTCTGTTAACATACTTGAAATGGCCTTAATAGATTTTCTAGGAAAATTATTTGGCTTAAGGCTGGCACCTCTAACCGACAGCAAACCTTCATTGCAAGGTACTTCTTTGATGCCATTCAGGAAAACAGTGGTACGTATATTTGATATCTTACAATGAACATGATAGGAGAGGGCTTCTCATATCAGTAGACAATAGTATTATTTAAAATATTACTTGTATTTATTATAGGTTGCCCACGATTCACAAGGGCAGACAGAGGAAAGGAAAATCTTCTCGTCGGACAGATGCAAGTGGCATTTCACTTCCGGGAGTCTGGTGATCAAGGACGAGACTCCTTCAGAGTGGGCACATCAGTACATAATCAGGCATGTGAGCATAAATGGATTTATATATTATAATGCATGCAAAATATATATTTTATAACAAGAAATTATATTTATTTTGTTTTATTAGCGAGCTGAATGCTTCAACAGTATGCTGAAGAAAACATGGATCAAAAAATGGCAGGTGACATTTGAGGTGAACTTTGTTTTTGTCTGTCTGTTGGAATGTATAGCACATGCTTATTGATGCTAAATTGAAGGAATTTTTGTAATAGATTTACTTATCTAAAAAATGTGTGTTTTTAGGCCATGATGGAATCTGGTATGCTCGATTTGGACAATCCTATACACATGTAAGTTAAAACTTCTTGTCAGCCCTCATGTATCTGCATTCATTAAATGAAAAAATAACAATACATGCTAACCTACAGAAATTGCCTGCAATATACACACCTCCCCCTTCTTGAGAGAGAGCTGAACATAGAGCAAAGACTGTGGAACACTCATGACATTCGCAAGCAAAGGAATGTTCCAGGTCAATTTGGGAAACCAGACCTTCTCTTTACTTCCCCACCCGAAGGTATCGGTTTCATCCAAATTAAAAAGGTTCAGAAAAGCAGTAGCCAATGTGAAAAAGGAATTTGTATCTTTCTGCAGGCTTTGTTGATATGCTCTGCAAAGTAGACAACGACCTCCTGAAGTATGCAGAACAGCTTGTTTGTGGAGTAGATGAGCCTTTGTTGGTGGCAAATGAAGAATTCAGAAAAATATCAGAGGCTATTCTGCAAAATACAAACTTCCCATCATCACCAGACGGGTCTTTGGCGGCTTACCTCATGTTGGTGGAGAAATTCACCACAGTCCTTCAAACAAGAGGCATTCCCATTCCTTCCACATTTGCAGAGGCAAATGAAATATACCAGCTGCTGGCCAATGAGACAGGGACTTTTTAACTGCTTATCCAACTAAATAAAACCATATAAAAGGGACCAAATTATTAAAAAAGTGCTACAAATGAATATGCAAAACATGTTTAATGATGTGAACATACATTGAAACAAATAATAAAACATACCAGCAGTGTTGGACAGAGAGAGAAGGGCTGTGATTATAATGTTAACATTTTACCAACATTGGTATTTGTACTACAAACTGAAAATGACAAGAAATGTTACACTGTCCATGTGATAATCCGTAACATTTACCATTCGTAACCATAACGGCTCTTTAAATCTGGCCCCTCCACTGTTTTTAGGGACAGCACCACAGAGGAAGCTTCAGGTCTTGATGCTGTATCATAGTGCAACATTGTACCAATAAACTGGTACTTGTCGCTCAGATGTTGTAAAGCTTGTGGTGGCACCTTTTTGGCCATTAGACTGCACAACTCTCTTTGGTTTTTCACTGTCCATGGCACTGATTTCGTGAAAATCTCCAGGTATGTTGCTCCCAGAGACCAGATGTCAGAACTACTGGAAGCCTGTTCAAATTCAACTAGACACTCTGGGGCCATATAAAGAAAGGTTCCACCCATTGGCCCTATTCCTCCTCCAGTAAGTCTGCTTCCTTGTCGTAGTACAACTGTGTCTCTGATGTTGGCAAGGCCCCAGTCTGTCAGTACAGCCTTTTTTGAGAATTGGTCGATCTGTTTAAAGTATCAAAATAGGTTTTAAATCATTAAATGTATATGTTTTTACATATACTTACTGATTAACTAGAAAAAAATGTCTTACCAAAACATTGGCTGGCTTTAAATCTTGATGGATGACATTTTTTGAATGGATGTACTCAATGGCCATCGAGATGTCGAGGGCAACAAAATAACTGTCATCTCCTTCAAGCTACAAAAAACAAAAATACAATACAAATTTAGATAATAGACGTATGAAAGAGTTTAAAAGAGTCATATTTGACCAAAGAGAGAGATACACACACAACACAGCATAATCTTCACAAAAAAAACTAAACAAAACATAAGTTCAAACTACCACATACACAGCAAGAGACAACTTTGTTAATGTTATGTTGCCTGATTTGCTTTACTAATAGAAAACAATAACGTGTAAAGTTGTCATTATATTTAGAAATAATTGTTGCCTACTGACGTATGCATGATAAAGATTGTGAAGATTACTAACTGCTACTTTTTATTGGTAACACTTTACAATAAGGTCACATGTTAACATTAGTTAATGTATTAACTAACATGAACTAACAATGAACAGTACATTTCCAATAGTTCACAGTGCATTAACGTTAACAAATACAACTTTTGATATTAATAATGCATTAGTACATGTTGAAATTAACATTAAGTAAGATTAATAAATGCTTTAGAAGTATTGTTCATTCGTAGTTCATGTTAACTAAAGTAGTTAACTAATGTTAATTAATTAACCTTATTGTAAAGTGTTACCTTTTAATTAATAAAAGAGAATAAGGTAACAGAGTGTGGATCTCCCTCTTATATTTTGATTTGGCATTTAAGTATTAGCTATTAAATGTTAAGACAATTTTTCACAAATGTTACATGAAAAGTATGATTTTTTTTTTTTACCTTAACAGAAGAATGGTCATTGTGTAGTGCATCCTCCAGGGTTGTGCCGTGTATATACTCATTGGCCAGCAGGAAGGCGTTGTCAGTGCGGGCTGCAGCCATGAGTCGAACAATATTGGGATGGCTCAGTCGGCTATAAAATACAATGAAATGTTACAGGCATTTAGCAAATTATCAAGTAAAACTTAAATGACAACAATATAACTAGCACACAGTAGAAATGCACTGTTGTTATTAACAACTGTTCAATTCTCCCCAACTGTTAATATTAATATAAGATCAAATTAAAATTTATGTTTAATTATTAGATAGAATTAATGATGATGATTAATCTTACAGTGAGACCAGAATCTCGTGCTGGATATCTTGGTCTGGAAGTCCTGCGGTGCCATAGAGAATCTTTTTTATTGCAGCAGGGGTGCCGTGAAAGTAGCCTCTATACACTCTTCCAAATGCACCTTCCCCCAGCAGGTTCTCTTCTTTGTAATGGATTTGCGACTCATCCACATATGGTAGGCGCGGAACATATACTATATTTAATAAAGTTGAGATTGGAAAAAAAATTATATTATTTCATGCATTTAAAGAATATATCCACTTTAATACTAATTAACAAAAAATATTGTAAACTTGTGTCTTGGTAGGCAATATTACTTACATGATGGTAATATGGTTACAACATTTGACGAAACATAAAACACTTGATTTTGTGGACATTCATCTTTTTCTGCAGATCCTATGCCTTCCTGGATGGGTTTCTCTGCAACAAGTTCTGGAGGATTGTACCCACTTGCACTTTGCTCTGAAAAATCTATTAGATCGCTTTAAAATGTACATTCTGCCATGATTTAATCACCCTCATGCTGTTGCATATGGTATTACTATTTCCACATAAAACACAAAAGGGAAAAAGTAACAACGATTATAACATTTTCTACACAAGGGCAGTTCATTATGACCACAGATGTCAAGCTCCAGAAGGACAAGACATACACAATTTATGAAGTATATTTAAAGTATTCTGGGTTCAGTTACAGGCACTAGTTTTTATGCAATACTAAATTTTATGCATTGGTAAATATTCTGTTTTTCACCATTACACTTAGTGGTAAATAAGTAATCCCACATATAAACTATAAAATTATGGACGTTTTTGACCAGGAGTAACAGTTACAATACAACAGTAGACTGATTAAGTGAGGTAAATCATGAGCACATTTTTTTTAATCTCACAGACTGCAATCCTTTTCAAAGTTTTATGTTGCTGTGTACATTACTTAAAATTATGTAAACTGTCTTGACAGTGGCAAAACTAACCTAATGAAATGCATGATTTAGGCATATAACGGAAATACATGACAATTTAACACTACTGTTTACAAATTTGGAGGTTTACAAACCTTAAGAATAAACAATGTAACTAAATTAAACATCATTAAGGAATGGCAATGTAATGTAATATAATAATTTTTTTTTGATAAATGCACTAATTTTCATTATTCTTAAAATCTTGACATTTATTGAAGCTTTCTAGTCAAAAAGCATGTTGTTGATTATCTTTGTGTTGTAATGAAATAAGGACCTTTTTGAATATTCAAAATGGAAAATAACAATTGACCAAGATTCTTCTTGATCTAGTTTCTCTTCTACATTAAAACCTATCACATGGCTTTTGAGAGTGCTCTTTTTTGGAGCTGGACATCCATGGTTACTGTAATCTGTAATTCATATAAAATTTTAATTTGGGGTGAACTAACCCTTTAAGATTTATCAGCACAAGTGGATCTCACTGCAACTGTTGAGTCTGAATTTGGATCAGCATGTAATTTTGGTTCGGTCTGTCTTGAATGAATGAATGTATGTATGTATGTAAAGTGATCTTTCTGAACCTGGAACATGTTCAGCGCTTTCTGATCTCCCACAGCATGCTGGCCTGAACCTAAGCTCCTCACTACACTTTGGTCTGTACATCTTTCTAAAATTCTGGATCTCTTTGGTTGGAAATCCTACAAACAACCATCAAGATCATCAGTGTTATCTAAACATCCATATATTCAACCGTAATATTTTAGTAAGACTTTATTTAAAAATATAAATTAGTAAACTGAAGTTACCATAGAGGAGTCCACTTCACTTTCACCAATTCCTGAGAAAAGAAGGGAGTGATACATAAATAAATGGAACACATAGTAAACAATATAATTAATGAGCAACTGTTATGCATTACAAAACATACATGGCACTTAAAATGTGTCATCAAAACTTATGGTACATACCTGATATTGAGCTGCTTTCATCAAGGCAAATGACATCTGTAGATACAACATGCAATTGGTACTGTATTAGCACAAGAGCAAGTTTATAACACACACATGCCATGTAATTTCAACATTACAATACCCATTTTTCTACGTCCAATGTAATATGTTCGCTTCCAGACGTTTGGGATCTCTGCCACGGATCCAAATTCCTGATGGAACTGTTCCTTCGTCCACCTCGTCCCATTTGCTTGGCAGAGAGTAAACACACTCCCCTCTCTCTTGTCTGACCAAAATGTCTCCTGGTCGAGTTTTAGGAGATCATCATACCCCTCAGTGCCTGTGACAGTTATCCGTGGTGGGGCCTCTTCAAGGATGATTTTTTGATATCTTCCTGGTTTTTTAGCAGTTCTTGGTTTCCACTCCATGGGAGCCATTTTTATCTTGGAACAAGAGAAATAATAAGTTGGTCTAAGTGTTGTTAAATCATGTTACATTTTTAATCTTAAATACAAATCAAAGTAAATTTTGACATACTTTTAATTTTAAGTTTACAATAGTTTTAAGTTTTAGTTCAGTAGTTATGGAAGCTATTGTAATGTAATTTTGGATGGATGGACAGACAGACAAACGATAGATAGATAGATAGATATGTGTGTGTGTGTGTGTGTATATATAGATAGATAGATAGATAGATATAGATAGATAGATAATTAGTGTTTAGATTTGTGCAGGTCGGACCCAAGTTTGGTGCTTGAAAGGCCTTGGACTAGTTAGAGTCAGAAATTTTAGTCTCAGCAAAAGAATAATAATTATTGTATTATCATTTCAGTAATTTGGCTTGAGAAAGCTAACTAATAATAATAATAAAACGTCTAAGCAGTAGTTCAGTCAGTTGAACTATTTAAAGCAATTATTAAGTCGAATTTCAAGTCGACTTAATGATTGCCCCAACCTTATTGCTAACCTTTAAAAGGGGTTTTCCTTTTTGACGAAGGGGAAACTGGCATTTCTTCACTTGTGGTTTTATTAATTGTTTTGCCTTGGTAAAAACTTGTGCTGCATCTGTAATACAGACATAAGATTTCCATTAAACAATCATTTTGAAATGAAAGAACTGGCAACGAAGCAAACAAAACAACTCTTTTATAATGACAGTTGAACTGACTTTCAACTTACTTTTTTTTTTACCAGGGTATAGAAAAATGTGTGTTTTATCATCTTGGTCTTTTATTCAAAATAATCCCCCAAGATCAGAAGTATCTATGAATAATTATCAAGTTTTCTAACAATTATTTCTTAACCAAATATATTTCTGTCTATAATATTTAAGTCTCCCTTTTTTCCCCAAAGTAACAGCTATGAATCTTCTGCTATGCATAATGACGAATGCATGACAAGGTATCTGTGACTATTCCTCCATTCTTCAGATTCAGAGGTCTATGCTAATGGGCTCTCCTCATCAGGTCATCCCACAGGTTTTAAATGTTAAATTCAGAATGATGAAAAGGCATGCCATGGCCTCTTTAAAAGTTGAAGACTAGGCCCACTTTGCACATATTTACAAAGGGTGACAACATTTCTGTAGGACACTGTACATTTTTGTTGTCTTACCCATGAATGTCTTCGGATTTTTTGTTTTGCTGGTCTCTAGAATGTTAAAGAGAAAAACAAAGTATATAGAAGAAAATTAATCAAATGAATATAAGTCTTGCCAATCTGTAAATATAAAAAACGGAATACCTGATGTTCCTTCTGCACCACGTTCAAGCAATAAATCCTTTACTCTGGCATCAAAGCCCTTTTGAGTAATCTCATCTACAAATCAGGCAAAGCAGAAGTGAATAAAACTAGCAGAAGTTTCCTAACCATGTATATGTGGTGATACACTGTATCTAATATAATTTCATTAATACAACAGAAAGCCCATTACATACCATTATCCAGTTGTTGTCTGAGAGTTTCGTACACCTTCAAATTTTCCATATTTCTGTTCTGAAAGTCTTTATAATACAATAATGATGTTAGCATATTACCAGTGGTGGACATTTTTGAGATTCACTGAGCTGTCTGTAGTTTGGGGGAAGTGGGGAGTGGGGATATTTTCAAGGATCTTTTAGATCAGGGATGGGCAACTTCAAGAGTGACAAGGACCAGCATTTTTTCTCCTTCATACCAAGGGGCAAGGTCAGGGCCGTCGCTAGTACTACTCAATTTCCTTTTTATTAAGGGAAATCAATGTATGTAATTAGTTTTAAGGGTTTTATTATTAGGTATTTATTATTTAAATTTGTAACAAACAAATGTAAGAGGTCATATTTTAGATTACTAGCAACAGACCTTCTCAACACAACCTCAGAGAACAGGTAAACTGGCGTATTCATTAGAAAAAAAAAAAAAAAAAAAAAAAATAGTTTTAGAAAGGTATTAATATCCCACATAATTACCATAACATAAAAATATATTAAAGAACATGTATGCATTTGGCAAAAAAGTTTTGTTGACGACCCCTTATGAAAATTAACCAGTTTTATACTAGTAAAACTAATACAAGTGCAACTCAGGCGTCACTGGTGTATCTTTCATACTTCTCTTTGTGAGCAGGTGTGTAATTTACATTAAGATATTTAAAGAAATTGCGGGCCGCCAGTTGCCCATCCCTGTTTTAGATGTATGTACATATATAAAAAAAACTTCTATTATCTACAATGACATAAAATAATTACTTATTTTCCGGCCCATATTACTAGCTTTGATTGGCCTAGGGCGAGGTAGCTGATTAATTGACTAATTGTATTGTTTTAAAAATGTTTATATAATACAATCAAATTTTAATCAAGCAGTCTAACTGTTAATAGCTCGAAAGAATTCGTTTTAATTTTACTATAGTTTGCCAACATAAAAGCTGGCTAGTTGCAATATGGCTAACTAACTTTTTAAACGTGCACACAAGACTCCCGAAATGCATGTTCTCTTCTGTATATAACTTAATTAGTGTAACATTTAAATAAAACTGTTAAAATATAATATATCAGATGCGGCTTACCTCCTTTTGCCATCCATCAACCGTTCCATACCACATCCTCTGAACCGCGTGCGTGTGACGTCACATGGGGCGGGGCAACACGACGCTCCACCTGAGTCCGTTTCGTCTGATGCCTTTTTGTCTGAGTCCGTTTCGTCTGATGCCTTTTTGTCTGAGTCCGTTTCGTCTGATGCCTTTTCGTCTGATGCCTTTTTGTCTGATGCCTTTTTGTCTGAGTCCGTTTCGTCTGATGCCTTTTTGTCTGAGTCCGTTTCGTCTGATGCCTTTTTGTCTGAGTCCGTTTCGTCTGATGCCTTTTTGTCTGAGTCCGTTTCGTCTGATGCCTTTTTGTCTGAGTCCGTTTCGTCTGATGCCTTTTTGTCTGAGTCCGTTTCGTCTGATGCCTTTTTGTCTGAGTCCGTTTCGTCTGATGCCTTTTTGTCTGAGTCCGTTTCGTCTGATGCCTTTTTGTCTGAGTTCGTTTCGTCTGATGACTTTTTGTCTGAGTCCGTTTCGTCTGATGCCTAATTGTATGAGACCTGACACCTGACGTCGTTTTTCCTGAGACCTGAAGCTTTTCAGTCTGAGGCACGATGCTGTTTTGTCCAATGACTGAAGCCTTTTAGTCTGAGGCATGACGCCTTTTCATTTAATGACTGAGGTCTGAGGATGTCCTAAAATGTACACCGTACAGCAGGCTCATTTTCTCCAGATTAGTCCTAAAACAAGAGAAAAATGGTTACACTTATGAAAAATATAAAGACAGGTTTGCAATCTTAACATTATATGACAGCAGGACATGCATACAAAATACTGAAATACTAACGTTTGGTTAAAACATTTGTAGACATAACAGCACTACAAAAACAAAAATAAAAAGACTATTGCCTTATATATTGGCTGTCTTATTGTTTGTGGGCTTGGTTCAAAAAAAAAAGGAAGAAAAAAAAAGGCTTTTAACACTTTTAACACTGTAACACTACGTTTGCTAGGTATTTGAGACATTAAAAACACATACTTACCTTTCCATGTGAATTCCCCCACAGAACTCTCACCCACCATGTTCTTTGAATATAAATTCCATCATCATCTGCGTGCAAGTGATTCTGGGATATGGTAGGGTGCGCAGTGTCCATCAGATGTACACTTCATTTTCCTGGGAAACGGAGGGCGCATTTGAAGTCGCTTTCGAAATATGTCAGCTTCAGTTTGGGACAGCTTTCGTCGCGCCGCTGTGATGCAATCGCACTTCAAATGCGCACTTCGGAGTCTGTGCACTTCACACTGGGACACAGTTCTGGTTTCTGTGTTTTCTGTGTTTCCCTGTTCTCCCACCTTGCTTTTGGTCATTGACCTAGTTTCTGTGAATGGATCCAGATTGCCTTATTCAGTTACCTGTTTAGTTAATTGTAATCAGTCCCTCATTTACGTTTTTGTAAAGTCTCCCATTTAGTTCCGTTATTTGCGGGTTATTTTTTATGCATACCCTACATTGGTTTTCCTGGTCTTCCCTGGTTTTCCCTGTCTTCCCCTGGCCTGTGATTGTTTTGAAAGACTGTGTATTAGTCAACTGCCTGTCTTGTGGCTTGATCTCCCACCAGCGATTGTGACAACCACAGCAATCACTTGCAATGCACATTACAGTCATAGCCACTAACCATTTTTTTTGCTGTTGGTATGATGTAAGTGGGTTTTTTTTCCTCTTTTCATTTATGTATTTATATTTATTTAGCTACTAGCCTAGGCCTAGACTGAATCTTATATGAATCTACCCTGCTGAGTCTATCATTGGCATTTACAAACCCCCTTCCCCACTCTACCCGTACCCAGACCCTTCAAATTTTGTAGTAAAGATTATTTATTTTAACCACCTTCTTTCTTGATATTCCTATAACGTTATATTATTAATATATAATATACTATTTCACGAATTTAACGACTTTATTTTGGAATCTTTTTAAACAGAATCTTTAATAATATACCTATTTTTTAAAACATTAGTTTTAATTTTTAGTAACATTTCAGGGAGATTTATGTGTCTTACACTCTTTCAATCATATTGAAATTCAATCAGACTAGACCCTCTCTGCTTTTCTCTTACATAACTAACAGTCTATAGTAGGATCTGGAACTCCATGGAAACTATTCTGTCTGTTGCTGCAATGCTTTGACTGGCAAACCCAAACTCCAAATCATTGGTTCTTATTCTGTTGGACTTTTCTACTGCCTTTGACACTGTAAACACCATGTGCTCCTCCTGTTGTCCAGCACATGGCTTTTCATTTTTTTATTGCAACCTGTTGATCCCGCTGTCTCATACCTTTGCCCGCCTTTCAGAATGTCCCCTTTAATAAAGAAGTGTTATCTCCAGCTCAACCTTTTGAAGACACAGCTGCCTATATATAGTCTCTGCCTATATAATCCCTGTTCAACCAGGCTATAGAACATTAACGCCAACCTTTATGTTTCATAGCATAAGGACATTCAGGCCCTTGAATAAAGCAAATCATTGCTGTTAAAAAAAAAATTAAATAAAAGTAAAATGTAAGATGAAGAAGAAGAAGAAGAAGAAGAGAAAAGTCAGTGGAGACTGGCGCAGCAAATTAATTCTCCTTCTGGCCACAAGATGTCATTAAAAACCTACCTACCAGCTCTAGGCCTGGTTGACCACAGTACTGCAGAACACAGGACAAAGCAGGTCAGGTTTTAGCAATCAAACCAGGTAAGTTACGACTAAGTAAATTATTAAGGTCAACTTTTGGTTTAAAATTCTGTGTAGATTTTACTGTAAGTTATCAATTATAGCAACTTTGTAAACTATGTTCCTTGCTTTGTTTACTTGCACGAAAATCTTTAATGTCAATCCCTTGGTGCCCAAAAAGTGTCAAATGCTTTGTACAATACATTTGCCATTGTCTACAGTTATCGCCAATTACTTTTACTGCTTCATCCTCCCTGTCGCCTGCTTGTCATTATACCGTGTTGTCTGTTTGTGACAACCTCATTGTTATGTGTTCAGTTTGTTATGTGTTCATTCACTTGAATGAATTTACAGTCCTAGGTTTTGTTGTGTTTCCTTAATAAAGACGTTAGATTTCAACTGTATGTAACATCTTTTTAACTGACACTGGTGTTACACACACACACACACATATATAGATGTGTGTGTGTGTGTAAAACAACTCCCCAAGGACCTCAAGTCATTCTCAAGCACCTCACTAGTAACCAGTAGCAGCAACAACACATCTGCCCTTTCTAGAGACCACAGGGTACATTACCATAGTCTGTACAGACCTGACTCTTTGTGTTTAAACATATTGAACATTTATTTACTCATGCAATATATGTCAGGTAAATACAGGGAAAGACAAGAGATTCAGTTGCAAGTGTTCAAAGGTTTATTTTCAGAAAACCAAACCGGTAACAGTATAAAAGATAACAGGAATAGTGAGGGTGCAGAATTCCTCAGCAGTGCAGGGACTACAATGGGCAGATGACCAAGAACCGGACAACAGTCACAGGAACAACGGCCTCCACAGAGAAAGCAAGAGATCCTCACAGTAGCAGGTGGATCCACAATAGTCCGACGGTCACTCCACAGGAAGCCTCCAACAACGCACAGATACGAGTGCAGCAAATAGGAGACAGGAGACCACTGAACAGAGAACGAGAGTGAGCAAACAACGATCCGACAGGGAATGAACAACAAACAACTCAATATAAAGGGTGCAGCTGATCATCACCAACTGACCCTGATCGATAATCAGGGATCATGAGTTGCCCAGCAACGCAGGTGACAGCAAAACACGCACACAGACACACACAAAACAAAGGAGGAATCCACAGACCTGCGAACCGTGACAATATATATACACACATATATGGAAATATATATTTCAGTTACACTTTAAAATAGGGAACACATATTCACTATTAACTAAGAGTTTTCCCTGAACAAACTCCTAATGTGCTGCTTATTCATATTTAGTAAGGTAATTGTTAAGTTTAGGATTAAGGGATCTAAAATATTGTCATGCAGAATAAGACATTAATATGTGCTTTTATCAATTATTAATAAACAGCCAATGTGCTAGTAATATGCTTGCTAATAAGCAACTAATTAATAGCTGAAATTTGGTCCTTAAAATAAAGTGTTACCTATATTTCTTATGTTTAACAATCATTTACAATATACATGTTTCATATTTTAAAATATAGCTACTTTACAATAGCATAAGCACACCTACTCTTACTAAACACTTAGGGAACAGACTATCACTGTGCGGAAATCAAAAATATGACAATCCACTATTGCACTAACCGCCATTATTTTTCTAATGGGGCCCCGGCATGATTTAAACATACTGGGACAAAGTTGGGTTCACGAAGTCCACTATCTCACCGTTGTAATATAGCTGACAAATTCTCATGACAAATTCCTACACAGATAAAATGGATGCATCTACAATCACGATTTCTTCAACAGCTTCATAAGTACCAATCAATACAATTTTCAGATTCTGTTGTAACCTCCAATCACCACCATTCACAAACTGTCGCTCAAGACACATTATTCAGCTTTTGATGTGCTCTCAGGTGTCTTTGCTGATTACATCCTGCTAAGTTCAGATTCTCGTTTGAATGAAAATATAAGCAGATCTATAAACCATAAAAAGTTCCCCTTCGGAACTCGAGCTCCGTCCAAAACGCTATGGAACGCCTCATTGTGACCACGCTCTGATCACGTGTGTAATGATTCCATGGATGGGCCGACGTCACGGGCTTGGTGACATAGTGCCCAGGACCTTAAAACACGGGCGGTGAACCGCATCAGCTTTTCCTGTCATTCAGCATGCGCCTGTGTGTGTGTCGCACTATATTGTGTGATTCCTATTTAGTGTTTGTGATGTCCTCTTATAAGCTCCATTATGTCAAAGCTTCAGCCAACCCTGTTGAAAAAATGCTGGCCTTTGCTGGTGTAAACTGGTCCTTTGCTGGTTTAAGCTGGTCCTTTGCTGTTTTGTGCTGGTCCTTTGCTGGTTTAAACTGGTCATGTGCTGCAAAGGACCAGAATAAACCGGCAAAGGACCAGCATAAACCAGCAAGGACCAGTTTAAACCACAAAGGATCAGCTTAAACCAGCATCCCAGCGTCAAATCATACCTAACCAGGGAAGAAGAAGCATTTGGGCGAGAGCAGACAACATTCAGGCTGTGTGTTCCTCCCTGCCAGTGCTATATTTCAGGTGGGGATACACACAGTTTGTGTGTTATCTGCTTGGAAGCAAAGCACGCAGAGTCAGCTCTCAATGAATATTGCGCCATCACTTTTGGAAGCCGCTCTTTTGAGAGGGAGCCTCACCACGTTCCTCCGGTGCCTGCCCCCGATTTTGCGAGGCGAGCGGCGGTTGCACTCATTGGGTTCGCATATGATCCAGCGCCCGATCTCTGGGACGAAGCCGCGCTGTGGTTCTTCACCCAGGGAGAGGCTCGACGCCCGCCTTCTTCATCCGATAGTTGATGTGGAGGGCGTCGATGAGCTCGCCAGTTGCAAGCACGAGTTGCACAACCATAAAATGTCTAATATTATAATGAGCAGCATTAATGGGGAACGGAGCTCGCACAGTCATTTCTCTATGGGGCGTGATTGTGCGTTTTCCGCTGCAAAAACGCTCCCTCCCGCCGGCACGCTCGCGAAGGAGTGTGTCCGTGCCTGTGATCTGCGGTTCCCGGTCCCCCCGCTGCTGTTTTTCTGAGGCATGACGCGATTGAGATCGAGGGAATCACCCATTGATCTGGCACGGTTGGGGCCGGGCTCTAATCTCCCCCGCAATCCCTAGTCTGCGCGCTCGTCACGGGGTTCGGAGCTCCGCTGGCGGTTCTCCCTCTGAGAGAGCTCGCTGCTGCAGTATCTTTCCTCCGCGATACTAATATGTTTATACCGAGCCGCTGGCGCGCTGCCGAGGCAACACGTGCCTTACATCCTTCTCGTTTATACTGAATTGTTACACTAGACCGTGTTTACTCGTCTGGTTGTTTGATTGCATTTGATTCTGAGGAATAAGTATTTATCAAACTATGTGAAGTTAGATGTACAGGGGCTCTTGGGATAAACATTTCTCGAGTAAGAGTACGTGTTTACCTCTCTTCCTCTGAGGAAGTTGAGGTGGTCAGCAGGGGCTACTGGGCGGGAGCAGTCCCTTCACTTCTTGTACTCCCCAGAATTTAGAGTCAGAGTGGCGCTCCCAGGCCGAATGCTTCTAGCGGAAGGTGGTTCTGCGGACTGTCATTGTCGCTGGATAGTCTTCGTCTAAAACGTCCTGACGCCTAGGGCCCAGGATTTCTGAGGGCCGGCCCCCTCTGGGGATGAGCGGTGTACACCTCATTATATGGTGCCAGTCTCTCCTCAGTGCCCTTGGGAGATGGATCTGCCAACCCTGCCACCTACGGTGCTTCAGGGCGCAGCGGTCTCCGGCGAGCGATTCTCTCAGTTATCGCCCGGAAACGTAGCGGTACTAAGATGCTCGCTACCTCTATGGAGGTATCATGAGCAGCTAGTTCGGCCATCCCCTGCCGGTCCGCTGCTTCAGGGCACCGACCTAGCCTCTCTAACTGCACTGGAGGCCAGTCTCGAGAGACTGTTCCCTTAGGAGGTCATCTGGCGGTGTGGGAGCCCCTGCCAAGCGTGTTTCATTGGGTCCTGCCCCGTGCAGGCTCTGGTTCTATCAGTCTAGTCTTCCTAGGAGATGACACGGGTCTGAGGACTTTCGTTTTCATAGGAGACTTCAGCTAAGAGAGTCCTGTTGCCATGGCTCAGGACTTCGGAGGGCATGCCCCTCTGGGGAAGAGCGGTGCACACCACACCACACGGTGCCCGTCTCTCCTCAGTGCACTCAGGAGGTCGGTCTGCCAACCCTGCCACTCACGGTGCTTCAGGGCACAGCGGTCTCCGGCGAGCGCTCTCTCAGTTACCACCCAGAAACGTAGCGGTACTAAGAGGCTCTTCGTAGGACTCTAGAGTAGCTAGTTCTGGCTGTCCCTGCCGGTTCCCCTCTTATTACACCAGAGATCAGTCTCGAGATACTGATTCCCTTAGTAGACGTTTTGGTAGCGTGAAAACTACTGCCAAATGTGTATCGATGGGTCCTGCACACTGTAGAGAGAGACTACAGAATCCAGTTTGGTTCTCCCCCGCCTCATTTCAACGGGGTGAGGCCATCGAGTGGTCCCTCCTCTCCCAGGGAGTCTGGGTTCTACAGCCGGTATTCATCGTTCCAAAGAAGGATGGAGGGTTGCGCTGCGAGAGGCTTCCTCTCACTTTAGAGAGTTGTCATGTTGAGGCCTCCGCTCCTAGAGCTCGGCCAATTACTGTGAGTGTTGTCAGGCCTCCTCTCGCTACAGAGAGTTTCTGAGGCCTCCACTCGCCAGAGCTCCGCTAGGTAGGCTAGCATGGGTGTAGAGTCCTCCTCTCGCTTTAGAGAGTCCTATCTGAGTCTTCCACTCCTAGAGCTACCCATCTACATCCTTCCTCATCACAGGAAGTTCCTGATGTTTGCTTTCGGGGGCGAAGCATACCAATATAGGGTTCTTCCCTTTGGCCTGTCACTCTCCCCCCGCACTTTCACGAAGTGTGTGGACGCTGCTCTGACTAGCCGGGGCATCCGCATACTCAACCACATCGATGATTGGTTGATATTAGATCAGTCAGAGTGGATGGCGGTTCGACATTGAGATGTCGTTCTTGCTCATATGGGGGAGCTGGGTTTGAGACTAAACGCCATGAAAAGTGTGCTTTCTCCATTACAGATGACCACTTATCTGGGCGTGGTGTGGGCTTCGACCACGATGCAGGCACGTCTGTATCCTGCTCGAATAGAGTCGACCTGACTGCGTCGCAAGAGTGAGAGAAAGCCCGTCACTTCTCGCTGTCAAGCAGTTCAAAGCTGCTGTCCTGATGGCTCTGCGCCCACATTATATCATCTTGGGCTTGCGGTACATGAGAACCCTACAGTGGTGCTCAAGACCAAGGGTTCTCCCGAGGGAAACCTCACTCCATATGCTCAAGTCACTCGGCACTGCCTACTTGCCTTAGACATTGGAGAAACCTTGTTCGTTCCAGGGCCCTGTGCTGCGAGCTCCTTGCGCTGCATAAAACGCAGCGACGGATGCTCCCTCACCGTCGTGGAGCGTGCCATCTTCAACGTTTCACATCAACTGCCTTGAGATGCTGGCCGTGTTTCTAGCATTGAACACTTTCTCCCGGACCTAAGAGATTGCCATGTGTTGGTGCGCACTGGCAAAACAGTGGTGGTCTCTTATATCAACCACAAGGGAGGTCTGCATTCGCCTCCCCGCTTTACAGGCTGGTTCACCAGATCCTTGTGTGGTCCCAGGGAAAAATCCTTTCACTGAGAGAAGTACATATTCCTGGGCATCTGAATATCGGAGCAGACATCCTGTCGAGGCAGGGGCCGAGGCCCGGGGAATGGAGGCTTCACCCACCGTGGTGAATCAGATATGGAGAGTTTTTGGCCAGGCTCAGGTGGACCTTTTGCGACTCATATGATATCACACTGTTCTCTCTGACTCATCCAGCTCCACTAGGGCTTGGATGGCATGGTACTGACGTGGCTGAGGCTTTGTCTGTACACCTTTCCCCCAATCGCTCTGCTCCCAGGAGTTCTAGAGAGAGTGCGCCGGGACGGGGTCCGTCTTCTGCTAGTAGCCCCGTTCTGGCCGAGCCGAGTATGGTTCTCGGATCTGATTTCCCTTCTCGACGGCTCTCCGTGGGTGATTTCCGTCAGGAGGGATCTCCTCTCACAGGCGGAGGGTATGATCTTTCACCCCCACCCTGTAAAAAAGTCTATGGGTTTATATTATTCTAACCTCTCTCTTAAATCTCTCTTTCTACATGTTGAGACACATACATACACAGACCACTTCACCTGAGCCAATCAGCATCCAGAAACCTTGACCACGTGATCTCCCCCGCCCTCACAGAGTTTCAAGTTCAGTGCAGCGGGATACAGGGTCGGATGCTTAAGTTTCTGCGACATCATTGTTTTTGGACTGTTTAAAGATCGCCTTTTGGACAAAGTGTTGTGCATGAATGCAAAAGTACGTTTGAATCGCTAATTATATAGTCGATGAGAGACTAATCCGCCTTTGTAAACAAGTTATTATGCCTGTGAGGTAACAATATCTATATGTGTATGCGTGCATTAATAATAAGTGTGTAATATTGTAAACATTGTAACCCTGTTGCTTATATGCTTATATACATATCTTCAATCTTGTGAGTGCTAGAGTTACATTTGTTGTTATTAGTACAAGTTATGTTCCCATTTGAAACAAGGTTCGCTGCATTTGTTTATATCTAACGGGTAAACTGTTGTAAACTTTCTACGCACATGCTCTCTCGTAGCTCAGACAGAGTGGCACTTCACAAGTGGCACGGCTCTAATACGGTGTCAAGTTACAGCTGTGCGCTGCTTATAAGATAGAAATTACAGCCTGCCTTGAATTGCTACATATCTTTCGCTAATAATGTTCATGTTTAATTATTAAGCTTAATCTATTGTGCTGTGTTATTGCCAGTTTGTTATAATTTATTTTTACTATTATCATGTATATTATGTATATTCATGTTTATGTCACTGTTTTATTTTGTAGAAAGACCACAGCTACGACCACACAGTCTGTTGAGTGGTGACAATAAATGGGTTATTCTCATGAAACAAGTGCATCTTTGTTTCTTCTCTAATCGGACAGTCTTTGGTGGGTCAGTACCCTGAGCCGTTAAATTGTTCTATATGGTGAAGAGCTACTAAAGCCAACCAATTTTTCAGCTGTGGAAGCCGTGGGTGTGGCCTCTGAAGGGGTACAACTCATAGCTTCCGGTCTCTCAAACAAGGTTGTTGAGACCATCATCCTCCAATCTAGAGCTCTCTCAATGAGGAAACTGTACGCCTTGAAATGGAAACTTTTCACTTCTTGGTGCGGAGACCACCAGCTCTCGACCCCCCCACAGTAAATGACCAGTTGGTACAGTGGGTGGATTCCTGCAGGGCATGATTCTTGCAGGTGACCACTCACTTTAAAGGTCTCGGGGGGGACATTGCAGACAACCAAGCCCTCGCGGTGGCAAGTTAGTGGGAAGAAACCCCCTGGGTAACGTTTCCTCCAAGGTGCGCTGAGGTGCCGTAGCTTATGCTAAAGGGGCGGTGGATCAGGATTTCATCGCTCGAGGCCATGTCCTCCGAGTCCTCTGATATCCCTTACTTTGGGGGTCAAGGACCAACTCCTTTGAAGTGGCTTGGGTGGGATGTCCCCTCCTATTTTGTCAGGTGCCTTCCTGCATTCTGCGCAACTCCTGGCTCCTTTCTCTCGCTTTAGCTTTGCTCTTCCACAATAGGCAGGGATTTGTAAGTCTGGCGGAGTGGGAATACTCGTTACCATAGCGTTTCGACACAGCTCGAGTTCCTGAAAGGGAACTTCTCTAGGTGACGCATGTAACCATGGTTCCCCGAGGGAACGAGACGCGTCGTCTCTTTGCCATACTCCCTGCATCCCTGCAGGCGATACTTCATCCTCGAAGCTGAAGCCAGTCCACCGCAATGTTTTAAACGCCAGGCGGGCCTCATGTATAAAACTTTACGTAGATTTCATCCTAAATGTGTGCGTATGCACAAAAGCTAGATTTTGCGTACGTACAAAAGTTTTCAGATTTATAAAACCAAGCGTATGCCAGAACCTGTGCAAAAATCCCTTTGTAAATCCCAGTCAGTGGAAGATTGTGCGTACATGCATCTCCACCCTGAATCCTCCCCGAAATCACCATATTTGGAGCTTACAACGCCTTGTTTTAATATGCATAACGTCATCTGCATATAATTTCCATGCATATTCCCATCCACGTGACACCATGTTTAACACAGTTAAGGGTAGGAATACGTTAGGAAAATATGAGATATGGACTATAAATGCTTTTGGAGACATCATATTGCTATTCAAATTTATGCAATTTCGCCTATAAAGTAAACATATTTTTTTAGAATGTTTATAGCCTATATTTTATGGAAAGAGATAGGCCTTATTTTTTTTTGCAGAGGAACTATAGCTGTCTGACTCACCGCATCAATAAAAACGTTTTGAAAATAAACCGCGCATATCTTACAGTTTCCTTCAAATTATATCTTTTAAATATGGTGTTTGTCACAATATTGGGAAGAGCACGAAAGGGGTTATCATTAGGCTACTGTCTGTGCGTGACACCTGTGAACAGAGATTCTACTGTCATCGGACCAATGGACTGTTTGATCAATGAGCGCATCCTTATATCTGTCGTTACCATCTATGTTCCAAAGCCATCAAACAAAGTCAAGTTCACAAAAATTATCATTATTATTCATGCAAAAGTATTTTCTCAGAACATGAGTTTTGCTATTTAGAACACAATTTAAAACAGAATTGTCAAACGCCAAGCAATCCTCGCAGTGATTAAAACATTAAATCGCATACCACAGGAAAATTGTTCGAAAGCAGCACATCAACTGCAAATATTTCTGTTTAAATTCATATCAAAATTTTGCCATTTCTGGATAATAATTTCATGAAATTTCAGTGCTTAACTTCATTTCAGAGTGTCATATTTAATCTAAACGTGTAGCCTATGTCAAATGTAAAACAGACTTTAAAATCATTCTGTTTGCTTCCTTATTTCGCTCCCTCCAGTAAAAGAGTGCGTACGCATGGTCTAGAGTGTCCATACGGTGCGCACATATTTACACCTAGTTTATTTTTTATAAATCCAGATATGTGCGTGGAAAATTGTGCATGCACATTTCCATGCCCATTTTGTGCGTACGCAACATTTATACATCAGGCCCCTGGTCACTACGTCACCCAGCCCGTGACGTCTCGCCCATCCATTGGAATGATTATACATGTGATTCAGAGCGTGGTCACGCTGAAGGCGTTCCCATAGCGTTTCGAAACAGCGTCTCGTTCCCTCAAGGAACTAGGGTTACATACGTAAACATGGAGACGTTTTCACTTTGTTCCTCACATAAAGATTGAATGGCTTCAAAACTTGGAATGCAACCAGAGTTGTTTGTAATAATTTTTTGCTTTGTTTGTAATATTGCCTTTTGGTCAGTAAATGCCTGTGACTACTTTTATCTGCCTGTTATGTGTTTCATTTTGTTGAGAAGTGGTTAGGTTTAGTATAGTATAAAATACAGTATATAAAAATAATTTCTATTTTTACAAATGCATGCCAGTAATCAAATGTCTTGATCTGACACATAATGTAAACAACTGAAAACAATGGAATAACCTGAACATTGAAAAATTATGATAAACGGGTATCCAGTGCATTAAAGTTAAAGCCAAGTGGTCCTGGCCTGAAAACTGTAGTGATTTTATTGAGAACACATAGATGTGAAATGAACCCCAATTTTAGAATGAGCCAGAGCCATTTTTTTTAAAAACATTTTTCTGATAGATTATTTTACTAGCTACTCTCTGATCAGGTTCAAGTCAAGTCCAGTCATGTTGTGTCATGACTTGTCTAGTCCTGTTAAGCTGTTCTCTGCCCAGCTGCCCTATACCGCTGCGTTTTGTATTTCTCTGGCCTTCGACAGCTTGTTTGTTATTGCTTCCCAGATTCCATGCTTGCTGTGCCCTTTCATTCTGATTTCTTTTCTTACGGACCGTCTCAAAGAAAAAAGAAAACTTGCTGCTTAGTGCAGAGTGTGTAAAAGGGATGAGATTCTTAATGTCTATAAAGTCTATTTATGATGAATCGCTTGCTCATTTGCATCTGCCAAATGAATAAATGTAAATGTAAGATGTATCCAAGCTGACAGAGAATGACAGGAAGTGAAAAGAAGACGAAATAGAACAGGGGTCATCAAATGTTTTGGCACAATATGCAATTCTTCTTTTTCATCATTAAATTATGAATTGACAAAAAAAAAGGCTAACTTTATTTCAATTTTAGATTCCTTAAAGTAGCCATAATTTGCATTGCCAACAGCTTTACATTTAATCATTTGGCAGAGACTTTAGTCTTTGGCAGTGTCTGAAATCTCAAGCAGCTGGTCCCCTCTCTAACTGCCAGTGTGGAGAAAAATTCACCAAACTGTAAGAGGATCATGGTGAATGAACATAAACAAATGCTCAGCAACATCAGATAAGCTGCTAAAGATGGCACCACACTAGCCGCCCCGGAACAACTCCATTCCATGTGGGTTGTCACACATAGCAACTGTTGTGGTTGATTTTGCTCTCCTCAGTCAGCGACACAATTAAGACCAGCAGATAGGTGGCAAACTAAAGGAATGCCACATGAGACTGTCAAAATAAGATCAGCATGAACAAACTGCTGTGGGATGTAATTTATGGAAGACTTAAATGAATCATAAAAATGTAAAATTAAAACAAATAACATAAATAATTGAAATAATATTAAAATCACAATATGGATTAGTAACTCGCAAAAAGATGCAATTTCCAAACTTTCTGTGGACTGAAACTTTACCATATTTGTAATAATGTTTATCAACCTGTTATCAAGTAAATACAAACCTAAATGTCTCGTTTTATACCAAACTAAAAGCTTGAGGGTTTAATGGTTGTGGGTTTAATAAAAATTAATCAATTAAAACATTGGTATTGTATCTGTTATGAAATGGTAATCTAAAGAAAGCGCACGACGAAGGAGAATGTACAAGAACAGGCTTTAATAATAACCCCTCTAGAAAACAAATAGAAACACTATTTCAAATGAGGGATGAAGAAAAGGAAAAGGGAGAAGGAACATGTGCATTCCCATCCGTGCCTACTAAGTACTATGCAATTAAAGTATGGTGAAGAACCGATACATACTTTTGAGTGTGTTAGTAGAAGAGTAGGCAAGCTTTGGGACATAATATCACGTCACACAACTGCATACTCCAGCGGATGCTTGTTTACACAACACTGTAACTGTTAAAAAAACTGGCCTGTCAATCATCTTGTCACAGTTAAGATCTTCTACATTTAATTTAACTTCCTACCATATGGGAGAGAAAAAAAGTAGCATGTTGATCTGTGAGGCTTCATGTGGAGAACTCTGCTCATATTTTCTACATAATGATGCATTTAAAAGTTAACGACCAAACGGATGCTTATAAAAGTTTACATTGCTGTTGCAGATGAAATATAACACATATATTATTTATTTACTGTTGATCTATATTCTAATATATCTATATATATAGATATATAGATAGATAGATAGATAGTGTAACGGAGGCCAGTGAGTGGGTGCTGTGCAGGTAAACCGCACTCCCCTGATCTCAAGAGACACACTAGCGACTACTAACGATGCTAGTGGCTGCAATCTTTAGCCTCCTTGTTAATGCGTCCACCTCCCATGCCGGAGACCTGGGTTCAAGACCCACTCGGAACAAGAACAAGGAGTGGCGTTGAGGACCCAGGAGAGAGGGGTTACAGTCGTGGCATGACCCGGATGGATGGGATAGGGGGGTGAGGGGACTTTCAACATATTATGCTTTGGGACACACTTATTCTAATGTCACATAGTTTTTAGGATGGATAGTATGAACATTGGGATACAAGGTCAGTGTTTTTATAAACAGTGCAAACAAAGAGAACTAAAAAAGTTATTGAACGACAGGTAAACTGAATGACTAATTAGACATAGAAACTAGGTCAGAGCAAAAACAAGACATACATGTTACAGTTTGCCCCCTCCTGGAAAGGCGCCTCCTCGTCGCCGTAAACAGTCCAAATGAGCAGGGAGGGTGGGGCGCTGGAGGAGGGCACAGAGCTAAGGAAAAATAAAAAGAGTCCAGGGCAGAAGATGCCATCCATGGGGGAGTGGATGGTGGGAGAAGCCAGGAGCAGGAGGAGCCAGATATTGTACCTGAAGTCAATCAGAACAAGGCCCCAGTGTGGAGTTGAAGGCGGGAGGAGCCATGGTGCTGACAACTTGATGGAAGGCACCCTGGGGACGAGTGAAGGAGGTGGAGACCCAGGTGGAGCCAAGCAGACACAGAGCTAGGGTGACCCCGCAGGCCTGGAGGGCTATGGTGGAACTGACAGTTCATGTAACCGAGGCGGAGGCAGGGACTCAGAAGGCCACAGTGGATCCGGAGCAATGGAAGACAAAGGTGGTGCCAGAGGAAAAGAGGAGCCCAACGGAGCCGGAGGAATGTAATTACATGGTGGAGGCAGGTTGACAACTGACCAAAACGGAGCTCGCCATACGAGGGAGCCCGGTGAAGACAGTGCGGATGAGGGACACAGTGAAATGGAGGGAACAAGGAGCTAAGACAGAGCCATGAGTTGGAATAACGAGGTGGCGTCCAGTGCTCAGTGGTGGAGGCGGAGACAGGGGATCCTCCCACCAAGGCAGAGCTGGAGACTGGAAGGCCAAAGGTGAACTGAGGGTGAGCTGAGGGACTGACAGAAAGCAGCAGAGGCAGGGCTGAGGAACTGGCTGAATCTGGAAGAGTAGGTAGGAGAGGGAGTCTGGGTGGGAACACTGGAGAGCAGCAGCTGGGCAGAACCAGCAAAGAGACGCAGGAGATTCTAAGCTGGGCGGAACCAGTAGAGATTTAGGAGACGTAGGAGACTTAGGACTGGACGGAACCAGTGGAGACGGGAGAAATAGTGACACATCCTCTTTAAAAACATCAAATATTACAGAGGCCAGCTGCAGCTCACCCTCAGCGGTGGGAGTGTGGGCGGGGCTACATTTCATACCCAAGTATTCCATTAGGACTCCCTCTGTGACGGATGATGTTACCGGCTAATGCACCTTGTCAGACTTTCCATTGAGCTCGGACTCCGATGTGATGGGCTCAGGCGACGGCTCTGGCACTGACATCACAGCAGGCTCAGGCTACGTGTCTGCGGTGGATACCTGCAACATCTCTGTCACATACGGTGAAAGGTGAATCGTTACACACCAGCACCCGCTCAACAAACTCTGTGAAAGATCCCCAAAGACCCACACCGGGCAGGCGAGTCTTTGTGTGCTCGTTCAAGCTTGCCAAATAAAAAGTGCACAGGGAGCAATCTGCATGGTTAGTGAGGCTCGCCAGATAGAGAAATCCACTTGTGTGGGCCTCTGGGCTTTTCTGCTCCTGCTCCAGACAAAGCAGCAGCACAGCAGGTGAGTCCATGCTGTTTCGGTGTTGGACCGTCCTTCTGTTACGGAATGGTTGTCTAAAGAAATCACACGATGAAACAGAATGTAAAGGAACAGGCTTTAATAATAATTTCTATAGTAACACAACCAAACACTATTTCAAATGAGAATGAACAGAGGATAAGGGAGAACTCAGGGTTTTTATACATAGGGTAAACAAAGGGAACTAATAAGATAACTGAATGACAGGTGAACTGAATGACTAATTAGACAGACACAGAAACTAGGTCACAGGAAAACTAGGACAAAACCAAAACATACATGATCAAATAATAATTTTCTTTATTTAAAAGACCAATTGTATTATAACAATAGTAATATATCTATCTTATTATTTAAAATAAGAATATAAAACAATTATTTACTATTACTTAAATTCATTGGGTGCCAAACAGATGAATATAAAAATAACAGTTTGAATATAATGTCAACTGGGCTACTAAAAAGAGATGTGAACTGAAAAACATGCAAATGTGTTGTTTGATGATTGAAATATTATCTTCAAATATCAGAGGGTACTTGAAGTACATAAATATTCACTATGCAAATGAGTTCCAGAAGGCAACACTGTGGCTACTTCTAAAAACCAATCTACTTCAAAAGCCAGTCATGTTGCTGGAATGGAAAGGCTCCAGATTCCTCAGCGGTAAGGGATAAACACATACCATGGGGAGACATACCTTGGTTTTGCTTTTCCAACTTGATGAGGAAGGAGATATTAATAGACAAACTATGTTCTGGTTTCTGACCTGATGAGAAAATCTTGCATGTTGCACTCTAGTTACAAAGTATTCTTACAGCATCTTAAACAGTGCAGCCTAGTGTGCAAAAGACCCCTGCCTCTGCAGATATTGCCTGACCCACACGGCTCCACATTAACGCAGCCAGTCTGCAAAAGACCCTGTGATGACTGATCTGACCCAGTTGTACAGTCCATAATCTAAGGACTCTCTTGGCGCAACAGTTCAGCATTCAATAGCATAGCATGGTGACAACTACTGAAATGTTATTCTTCATCTTTCTCACTCCATGAAATCCACATTACCAATGAACCACGTTATACATTTTATTAGTCACGTGATTAATCAGCACAGTACTGAAATCTCAGTACATACTGGATAGGTTGGGTGATGAAAATAACTTTGTGCATCCTCAGATAAGAGGCTTACTGACACACATAGGAGGTTGAAGAAGGCTTTCCAGATTTTGTAAAATAGTTGCTGGAGGATGATTTTGACATGTGGAGGTGTATGGCCAGTAATGAGAAGGTGATCCAGATGTCTTTGATGTAAATCATGACAAAGCAGTGAAGGTAATTATGGAAGACCTCATTCATGACGTTTTTAGGGGAAATAAAGTGTCCAAAGGGATAAAAGTGTCCAAAATAACAAGGGGGGCTGGTGTCCTTGCTGTAAAAGGGAAAATCGTGATGGCATGGTAAAGGGAGGGCATGAGGGTTTTAGCAAATTAGCAAAACGACAATAAGCACTAATTGTCATTCTGCCTATAAGCAGCAAAAATTGATCTCTCAGGCAATGCCTTTAAAGCTTTAAACACAGAAGTAGAACTAAAATCCCAGCAAACTGCAAAGACAAAAGTAAGTAAACTGAAGACCAAAAAGGAACTTGACACAGCTGCTAACACACAACCACAATGATGGAGGTGATGATGATGGCAGCAAAGTCACTCTTCACATGCTCTAGAGTCTAGAAGGACCGGCATAGGGCTTACTACACCAACATAAACTTTGTGTAAACTTTGGTGCAGAGTCTCCGCCTGTGGCAAATCAATATTTTGGCCAATACTGTATACAGTATGTTAATTTCATAGTGTATTCATAATAAAGTATCATGAACATCTGAGAATTGTAGAAACAGATAACACTGAATAATATAGAAAAAAACTGTGGCAGATGTTTGTCGTTTAAAGTCTGTGAATTTATAGGAAACACTCTATTGATTTGAAAACATGTTTGTTTCCATGCTTCCTATTTTGTTTTTAAATCATACCAAATTTCCCTTTACTTATGTGCCTTCTTTCTTACATCACTTGTGTAAGTAGCAACAGTTGATTTTGCGTCCAGTTTGCCTTCCTTTGTCCTTTCTTTGGTGTTTATGTATTATCAATGTATGTATTATGTATTATGTCTGATCATCAAAGCGTCATTCAGAAATGTGAAAAGATTAAGAATCATCCCTGTATGCCAGTATTTGATATTTTAAGACCGAAGCTTTACTTCTGCCTTCCACAATCTTCATATCTGTAAATACTGCCCTAGAGAGTCATGTGAGCTGATAATATCTCCTCCCCCAATAACTCGGTAGGGGAGGGAGGGCAACCAAATCATGGGATGACCCGTGAGGTTATCTGAGGAATTTGAGAGGTCCTATGAGCTATGAAGACACAGTTTTTGTTTTATCCAGCTATATTTACTCAGTGTAACTTATAATATCCAAGTAAGAGATATAACACCAACATGTCAGAAAAAAATAATAGAGTTGGGAAAAGGATCAGCTCCTTGTGTCAGTATTTTGTTGAATCACCTTTTGCTGTAATTACAGCATTTAGTCTGTTGGGATACGTCTCTACTAACTTTGCCACACTAGACTTTGGCAATATTTGCTCACTCTTCTTTGCGGAACTGCTCAAGTTCAGGTTAATTGATTTGTAGGACTTTTCGCCACATTTTGTGACAGGATTACCAACATGGCAGTGACCCCTGTTTGAGGCAAATAAAAAGAGCTACAACACCGCATCGCTGAGGAGAAGTACAATAAATAATTAACTGCACTTGAAGCTTTCATAAAATTAAGAATGAAACACCCAAAACTGTAAATGGCATCATAACGAACATGAACTATATGTTTATATGTGAAATTCCAGAGGGGACGTCAGATGGCGTGACGGTGATTGTTTGCTTCAGTTGCATTACCAAGGACTGAAATGCTCCAGGAAAGCTCTTTTCATGCTGAGCTGATCAGAATGAGCACAGCTGATCACAGGTGAAGGTCAGATGGCTTTGTGTTTTTAGGAGGAGCTGATTCTTTTTCCAACTCAGTGATTCTGTTTTTTATTTATTTTGTGTTATATCGTTCACTTGGATGTTATAAGTTGCACTGATTAAATACAGCTGGATGAAACAAAAACGGTGTCCGTCTTCATTTCAGGCTGCAAAGCAACAAAATGTGATTATTTAAAAAGGAGATTCTTTTCTACACCCCCCCCCCTATATCTCTCTCTCTGTTGTGTGTGTATATATATATATATATAGATATATATATATATTATAACGCTGCACTGAACAACAAAACACACACACACACACACACACACACACACACAGAGTACTTTTTGAAAGGCTTGAAGCTTGTAGAAATTTCAACACATTAGGTGTTCAAGAAAACTGGAATCTTTCACCACTTTAAACGTAGGTATTAGTTAGCCACACCAAAGCATGCAATGACCCCACAAGGTTATCTGAGGAATTTGAGAGCTCTGCGTAATGCACTGAAGCTCCAGTTGCGTTTCATTACGACTCCACTGTATTCTTTGCGCAAGACACGGTGCAGAACGGATAAGAAGAGCAGCGCGCGCTCAAGCGCAAAGCTTTCCACATGCAGGCGTACAGTATCACGATCAGATGACAATAACACGTGTTGTCATATCTCGCTGGCTCCAGTCCAAAATTAATCCAGGATTACACTTTAACACAGAGAGAACTGAATGACTAATAAACGCAGCTGACGGAGGCTTCAATTGCCGAAGACTTTTTGAGAAAAGACAATCAACAAACCATAAAACGGAGCAGAAGACACAGACGAGATCCAAAACTAAATCAAAATAATGCGGTCTAAAGGAGTGTTAGTGTTTGTGTTACTGGGCGCGTTAACAGCTTACTACGTTTATTCACCAATCCCGAATAACATAGAGGAGCGATGGAAACTCATGCTCGCCGACTCTTTCTTCAGAAGTTTAAGCCAGTTGGTAAGTTTTGCTTGCATTTGTATTTTAACACGTATTGAGCTGCTTGTAATATTGACAGCCATCAGTCTAAAGTTTAATGCCGGTAACGCACATATTGCCATGCATTTGCAATGTCATGGCCATATAGGCCTAGATCTCGTATCGTGTTATTATTTTGGACAGGCTTGATCAAAGAGTGTGATTACGCAACCAATCGCAGTAGTAGCCTATTTGTCGGGTCAGTTAAACGTGTGCTTATTTGTTTAGATTGTTTGGAATGACACCACACCAGCAGATTTGCAGTTTAGAGATTATGTCAATGTTTAATCCGAGCATTGTATTTTATATAGTAATCTTTGTGGCTAATAATAGCTGGACATTATAGCAGGAAATACCAATTAAATACATGCATGTGCAAATGCACCCCCCTCAATGTGTCTGCTACAAATTACAGCTGCGTTTGAATGTCCATCTTTGTCCATTTTATTAATTGTGTAAATTAGTGTCACTGTTGTTACAACTACTGGGTGAGTTGGTGGGTTGGGGTGAAAACACAAAAATAAGGACATCAGTTTACATTTTGAAATGACATTTATAATAAAATGTGTGAAATTAAAGATTTTTAAACCATTCCTCATCATCCTGACCATCCAACTTTCATTTTAAACATTATAAAAGGTAAGCAAATATGAAACATTTTATTTTCAATTTCAAACAAATTGGGGAAAATAAATACATGCATGCATACACGAATATCTACATACATGCATAAAACAAGGCCAACATAACACAGTGTGTGGCTATGGGTTTTATGCTGCATCCCAACTCACCCATTTAGACTATGCCCCAAAAGTATAGGCTTCTCCTTTTCTAAAGAAAAAGTACTGTTGAGTGTGAAGCAGAAGATTTGGCAAGTTTTGGGACATACTGCTACATTATATTTGCATTTATATTGGACTGTGCTTTTGCATATTACATGCATTCTGTCATCGTAAACTGGCCTGTCAATCATCTTGTCACAGTTAATGTCCTATATTTCAGTTCAGTTGAACTTACACTGGGTCTTTCATGTGAAGAACTCTCCTCATGTTTTTGTATAGTGATGCATTTAAAAGTTGCTCCACGGTCAAGACTACATGGTTTAGAACATTAACCTATTACTAAAGGAGATGGAAGACTAAACTAGATCTGGTAGCAAGAGACTTGAGGCTTGACTCGAACACTGTGAACATCACTGGAGTAAACATCATTTAACATCAAGTGGCTTAACAATGGGCTGTTGTCCACTGAAGCAAATGATTAGGGGATTCTGGCTATTAGTGAGATGATCTCAGCTGATCAACCATGCGCCTGCCCTGTTCAAAACCTTTTTGAGAAAATGCAGCCAGGCACTGTGTGACTTCCACTGGGAACTCCCAGAAACATCCGTTTAAATTTATATTTTTGTTTTCCCCTCTTTACAGGCAGAACTGAGTGAGCGGATGGGACTGTTGCACTACATGAAAGTTATGATGTTCATCACCATTGCAGAGCGAGTAGTGCCTGTGTCAGATGAGAGGGTGCAAGTGTCAGATGAGAATTTTGATGGGGTAGAGGTGATTGTGTATCAGCCAACCCAGCAACAAGAAACAGGAGAGCTTAGAAGAGCCATCATATACCTGCATGGAGGAGGATGGTGTCTTGGCAGCTCCCGTGAGTACCATTAATCACACAACGCTGTATAATGGAGTGTTCTAGCTTTCATATCTTAACGTAAGGTAAATGTGTTTATATGAAAGCTCGCCACTGGAATGTCAAAGTTTTAAGTTCTCCATCACTATGAGGGATTTCTGTTCAGTCAGACTGCAGAGAAGCCATGCATGAGGTTGTTGCAGCTCAGAGTTGAAAATTAACAGCAGTTTGAGGCAAAAAATGGGACCAAAATGAACAAAAATGCACCCCAAATGCAAGATACAGGTGCAAAAATGTAGGTGCACAATTAAACAAAATCGATTATGACTGTCAAGATTAAAGTGAAATATGAAAATAAATGAAAAGTGTCAATTGTAGGATTACATTTATATATGTCATGCTGCACAAAGGTACTATTTTATTTTATTTATTTTTTGCTAGCATGAGCATACAGGCCAATCACACACTGTCTTCTGTTGAGTAATGAAGGCAACAGGCTAATCAGAGGGTGTTTTAGATGGCCCCGGTTGAAGAAAAGAAATCTGCTGAAAAACCATGGAGTTTATTTCAGGGGGTATGCTTCCAACACATAAATAAAATCATAACGGTGATGGACTGATATTCTTTGTATGACAAAAAAGTGCTTGTCGGTATTGCAAAAAGTATCAGTTTTATTTCATAGATTGAAAACTGCTTTGAACGCACATAAACAGTAGAAAAGTTCTGTTCTAAAAATCCCTCTTCCTTTAAAGTGCTATTGGTCTCTAATTTAAAAAAAACAGTGATGGTTAAAGGGGTTACAGTTTATTTTGATGAGTTTATCTTGTTACATTGTAATTATACATTTAAGCAATGAATAATAATGAATTAACAACATAGATAGGGTTAGGATTGGGGTAGTTGATTGTAATTATGCGTAATGTACTGTTATGATACTGGTAAAAACATGTAACCTATATTTTGCTTGAATCAATGAGTACTATTTCATTCACTTTGAGAATAAGTCAAACGTAATATATATATATATATATATTTATAATTTGCCTTCTCCACCTTAGGTATGGGCCCATATGATCTGCTAGCCAAGCACATGGTTACAGAGCTCAACGCAGTTATTGTGTCTGTAGAGTAAGTATCAAATGTTGTTCATTCAATAAAAAATGCTTGCTTGCTTAAATAAGGTCACACAGGATCTGGCGATTGATTGATTGATTGATTGATGTAATTTTATGTAATTGTGCTTATAATTTCTATTACAGCCATTAAATTGTTAATTAATCATCAGCAAATTAATAAATAGCACATATAACTATGGAATATGACTATGACATATATAACTATAAATATGGAATTCCCTCAGTTCCCTATTGAAGTGGAACTCAACACTGCGTCATGATGTTGACTCTATGGGAACACTCATCGTGAGCCGGTGTTTAAAGCATGTTTGGTAAATGCCCATCTTGATTGGCTACTGCAGTCAGGTGACGTCACAGGGGTGCCTGGAGAACAGGGCTAAATCGATTCATTGTCTGCAGGGGCCGTTTTTGTGTGTGTGTGTGTGTGTGTGCTATAGTCTGTGTGGGAAAGCTCAAAAAAGAAAGTTAAAGAAATAAGTGAATGCAGATTTAGAAAGTGTGGCGGTGTTGCAGGCGTACTAATGCGATTTATTGAAGGATGTTGACTGACAACCTAACAGATTAAGCTTGAGATGGCAGCCAGAGAGCAGCAACTGGCTTAATCTGTCAGAGCTGAAAGAAAAGGAAATATATTTTCTCTGGTTTCGTCTTGAGGCGGTTGTCCAGAAGTTTATGGAGAAGAAGATTAAGTCAGTGGTGTTGACTGCCACAGACAGCGAGTGTTGATGCTCAGGCCCCACCTCTGAGGAGTCAGGGTTTCAGACGGTGACCTCACTCGATGCCGAAAAAGGATCTCAGAAGTCCTCATGACTAAATGTGCAATAAACATTTGATTGCACTTATTAAACGGTGACAAGGCTGTGCACGTCCCCTGCAGTTACACTTTCCCACAATGCCTCCTCGATCTGAGGATTGACAAGTGTAGGTGCTTTGTTTTAGCCGCGATTGACAGCTTGATAGCATCTCGCTCCATTGTACTGATGGCCGTGTGCATAGCTCAACTGTAGCGCACACAGTCTTGTAGCAAATCAGCTCAAAGGGGAAATATGAATAATCATTCATAGCTAGTTATGATTTATTATAAATATATAGATCCGCTGTAAGTATTTACTTGACATCTCAGTGTCAACTGTCTGTTCATTCTAAGAACGTTACTTTTCCGTTTAAGGAAAATAACTTTCTTATTGTACAATACTACTCAGAGCATGTAGCAAAAATCTGCATAATTAGGGAATACAGTTATGAGCAAACAATGAACAACGTCAAGTGTGATACAAGTAAGACTTTAAACTTACTTAACACTTAAACTAGTCTAACATACACAATCACACACCCACGCATACAGTTGGCACAAGGAAAAAAGGTTTGAAGCTTAAGCCAGTAAGATAAATAAATAATATGATCTAAGTTTGATATTGCAATTGTCTGTCTGAAAGAGAGTCCTGATGCAATCTCAAGGCTCAAGTTGATCTTTGCTGAAGCTGGCTGATGAAAAAAAAACAGTTTGAGTCAGATGATCTTGGTGAAATTGAAAGGACAAGGCCGAAGCCTGGCACAAGCTTAGGTTGGGTTCTTGAGGTCTCTTAGCTCTGCATCTTGCCCTGGAGTTTCTACATCTGAAAACTTCTTCTGTTTAACTCTGATCTTTTGATCTTTTAAACCAGGGGTGTCAAACTCAATCCCTGGAGGGCCGGAGCCATGCAGAGTTTAGATTCAACCCTAATTAAACACACATGATCCAGCTAATCAAGTCCTTCAGGGTTATTTGAAAACTATATGGTATGTGTGTTAGAGCAGGGTTGGAACAATACTTTGCAGGGCTCCAGCCCTCCAGGAATTAAGTTTGACACCACTGTTTTTAAAGGGGTCATATGCGTTGCTAAAAATGCAATGTGGTTGGATGGGGTTTAAGGTTTTAAAAAAACAAAGTATTTGTCCACATACGTGCCATTTATTGTTGCTCCTTCTATGCTACCACCTTTCTGAAACGCATTGATTTTACAAAGCTCATCAGTCGACAAGCGAGGTGTGGCTCTGAGTGGCCAGTATCCAGTGGGTGTGATTGGCCGAAAATACCTCAAAGTGTGTGACGGCAAAAATGTACGCCCCTCACCCATACTGTATGCCCTGTCCTGCCGGCCGGATTGCTACCCCCACTGATTTCTCCTCCCCCTGCGCGAGACAAAAAAACATTGAAAACAATGTATTTGTTGCATTCAGTGGGGACATAATTACAGATTATATGACTTATACTGTCTTTTTACACGTTAAACATAAAACCATGTCTGCATTTATGATCAGAGAAACGACAAACAAGTGCTACTCTACACTGCTCAAAATTTGTTTTTGAATTGTCAGTGGCAAATTCTTTTAATATGAAAACATACTTACAGCCTGTGAGTCAGAAGCGCCAGACTGTCCTTGCAAAGTTGTAATTGCCCCACTTTATAGAAACAGCCATTGTGCACAGACGGCATTGTAGGCTACTCTACCAGGAAACAGTCCTCCGTAAAATGCGCTGCACACATCAGAATATTTGGGTTAAACTGTTCTGGAAACAGTGTTGTAAATACAACTTGGAAGGCCAAACAAAGGAGTTTGGCTTTCACAAGAAGACATCAGTGTCTCCACGACATGACGGCTAGCAGCACAATACTACCGTGAGAATTCAAGTTAAGCCGTCTTCTTTGCGTGAAATATTTGGGTGGGTATGCAAAATTTCCCAACAGTGACGTCACCGCAGACAAGCGGGGGGCGGGTTGAAAATGAGGATGTTTTAGGAGGGCGTGGATGAGTTTAACTTTTATAAAGAATATTATCTCTGGGTTTGAGACTTTAGTCTTTGGAACTTCACAGATCTTCTTTATGCACCAAAAGCATGTAACACTCCAAAGAGAAAGGAAACTTGAAATAGCATCATATGACCCTTTACCCGTGGAGGATGTCCCACCTTTCAGAAGGGCGAGTGAGCCAATGAGAAAGTGTACCTTCTGAGGGAAAGTTTACGACCCTTTGTTCTCAGGCATATGTTTTGCATATGGACTTTGATTGGATGATGATGAAGAAACTATTAAAGACTCTGGTAACACTAATACCTTCCATAGATATCAACATATAATAAAAATGAACATTTAGATCATGAAAGATACCAAACATGGCATACCTGTGATCTCTGTTAACAATAGTATGCAATTCTAAAATGTTCATTTAAAAAGAGTTCGTATCAATACATAAGCAAAACACTATAAGAGGAAAAATAATGAGATGGGGAAAATTGGGTACATGTCCCTACATTTCTCAAGTGGTTATATCTAGAGGGAGATGGACTGTATTGTACAAGGGTACATTTGTCTGTTTCAAAGTGAATTTAGAGTGAAAACTCTACGTTCCTTTGAGTTGTAAAACAATCTTATCTTGATGTATGTCTTTGTTACCACGGTAACCAGAGGCCTGGTTCTCCCTACCACATGTTTTACTTGTTGGGGTGGGGTATTGTCCACTATTTGTTAAATATAACAAATACTCATGTGTCTGATCCACCTCAATCATTACAGTCTCGAAAGGAGGTGAATGGAACAGCAGTCTGGGTGGTATTATGGTATGGAAAGTAGATGAAGAAGATGGGCAATACCGCTTTTTGTGTCCCAATTGTTCATCTGTTGCTTCCAGTATTGTTAATATGGGGATGAAATGATAAGTTCCTTCTGTATTTGCATATGTAGGGTTGTCAGACATAGTTGAAAAAGATGGGCAATACCACTGTCTGCGTCCCACTTCACCATCTGTGGTCTCCCCAGTATTGTGGATATGAAGGTAGAAGCAATATGCTCTTTCTGTATTTGCATATGTATGATGTAGGGGCATAGGTCAAGAAAAATGGGCAATACCACTTTTGCGTCTGCGTACTGATTATGTGCTTTATTCAGTGTTAAAAGTGTCTAATATGAGTTTGAATATCATATTACGAGACATGTATAGCCATAATGAAAACTTAAACAGATAGTTTAGATAGTTTACCTCAGATTTTGAAAATAAATTAAAGCAAACATGTACGTTAAGTGAACTCAATGCTAACCAACAAGTGTATTCCATAAAGATGGTATCAATCACTCAGTAATTACTTTTAATAGTGTTAAAAATGTTTAATAATAGATGATAAACATGTCCATTTTCCTGGGAGTGCAGTGCACTTCTGAATGGCTGTAATATTTGAGTGATTCTGTCGCGTTGCGTTGTCGTGCCGCATTGGTGTGGACAGCCAAATTTCTTGTCGCTGGAATCTTGTCTCGTCGCATGTAGTTAGGACACGGTGTTATGCTCCCTCTGTATTCACATTTGTGTTGGCAGACATAGTTGAGGAAGATGGACAAAACCACTGTTTGCGTCCTACTTCATGAGCTGTTGTCTCCCCAATATTGTGAATACAGAGGTAGAAGCAATATACACTTTCTGTATTGCAAGATATACAGTATATGGCGTAGATGAGGAAGATGGGGGCTTCTTCTTGCACCCCACTTCTCATCTGCCATTTCTTCAGTGTTGTGAGTACAGAGGTAGAGGCATATGTTTTTTATGTGCAGATACAGAGTAGGAAGATGCCACTTCTTGTATCCCAGTCCTTCATCAGTTATGGAGGTTTGCGATTGAGCACTTTCCTTGTGAGGAGAAGGTCAGGTTTTATCACACCCCCTTCATGAGGTTTCGAGGGTTGCATTAGTGCATGTCCCTATGTGGTCATAGGTGAATGGGCAGTACTGAAGATGAGTTTGGGCAGTACCCGCCACTGGCGTCTCATTCCTTCTCCTGCCACCCCTCCAGCTTTGGTTCTGGAGATCATAAGGCAACATATAGGTAACTGCTAGCAAGTATTTGGATAGAGCAATTAGAGAGGGTGCCGTTGGTGCCTCTGTTCACTCTTGGGATAGGTATAGTTTGGTGGTCGGTGGGCCAACACCTTGCCTTTGGCAGTGATAGAGAGATGGAGGATGTGGAAGCTGTGTATGCGCTCCATTCTCACCACTCTCTCACTATATTTCTCAGAAAAACTTGCATGCTTTCCTAAGAGGAGTGATGGTTGAGTGAGTCTCTTCTGGCCTTATGATGGGAAATTCTATTTGTTTATTTGTTTGTTTGCATGCATGCATGCATGCATCATGTTGCCTGTTTTGTCCCAATACCCAAGAATTGCATTTATTAATTCACCAGATACTTTTCCCCAGAGCAGGTAATGGGGAATACATAGTAAGTGTTTCATCCTAAGAAGACACCCCTGATCTGGGAAATGAAAAAAAAATCACAAGGTGTAAAAAGTGTTCTTTAGTTTTTAGTATGTTTTTCTGTATTTTTATATATTTGTTGTTACGTATTTAATACTTCACAAGACGACACCATACATAGAAAGATACCAGTGGACTGTTGTGAACAAAGCCTGACAGATTGGTGAAGAAATCTGTTTCATGTGAAACAGCCAATAGTTGGGGGAAGTGGTAACAGAACTATAACAATGAAAAATATAAAAATTAAAACATTAATTTTAATCAGTGCAGTTCCTTAATGAAAAGAATAAGGATTATCCAACAAATCAGCAGTAATGTTTGGGCCATGACAGCACATATTTCTGCATTACAGTTGATTGTCTTTTTTATCATATACATTTGGTGCACAGACACATAAAAACTATTTTAACTGCAGCTATAATAGTTTTTAAAAGTTTTTGTTTTGATTTGCTAAAACTTTATTATTTTTTTTATTATTATTTAACCATGTGCCTTTATTATTTTTATTTACCATTCATTCTTTTAATACATTTTTTCTAGAAGGTGTGAGTCCTGTATAAAAGCAGTATCTAATCTCACTCGCCATCACAAAAGAAGACCACATCAATTAACCAAACATATCAAGTCATAAACAATAAGAATATTCACAAATATAAATACTTGGCATTTTTTTCTCTGTAAAATGTATTTTGAGGAATTAGTTTCTCTCTAAAATTACATTTGGTCTTTTTTCTGTTCGTAGTTTTTTTATCTTTTAAAAAAATCTTACAGCAACACATGAAAAAATAAAATCTTACAATTACAGCAAGGTACCGACTTTGGCCTCTAGGTACCACTATTGTAATGCTGGGTCGAATGAAAGCGAGATGAGGCAGATCCACGTGCAATAAGGTTTAATGATTAAATAAAATAGGAGAAACGAGTAGGACAGGAAACATAAAAGCACAGTACATTAGACCCTGTACACACGAACGCGGGTATTTTAAAAACCTCAGTTTTTGCTATGCGGTTTGGACGTTCGTCCACACGCAAAAGCAGCACCAGTTCACTGAAACCGAACAATTTTGAAAACGCCTGCCAGGGTGAAGAACTCCGGTTGCAGTGTTATCGTGTAGACAGCAAACCGGAGATTTTGGCTTGTGACGTCAGAGTATCTCCGCCTACTGGAAACTTTTTCAGGCTTCTGGTTGGCCAACATGGCCAGTCAATGCCTGGGAGCCCTGAGTTCCTGCCCACTGTAGTCTGAACTTCCTGTGTGGCAGCTGCCATTTTGGGTGTTTGGGCGTCAAACTGTTGTTGGCACGTCAACATGTGAGTTCTACAGGTCCCAGACTTGCCCCAGTGGCACGGCCAGAGGCCACCGCTGAACTCTCGGTTGCACCTGTCCTGTCACAGCCAAAGAGGCTGTCCCTGAACTCTCTGCCTGTCCCGCCACAGCCAAGGATGCCGTCTCTAAACCCCTTGCCTGTCATGTCGCGGCCATGGAGGCCATTCATGAACTCGCTGCCTGTCATGTTACTGCCACTGAGACTGTTCTGTCACGGCCAGGTGGTCTGTCCATGTCTCTGCTCCGACATGGCCTCCTGACCTGTGGTGGTCTTCTGCCTGCAGGCTTCACCTTGTCGCCTGCTCTGCCTGGTGGCGGCTACCAAGCTCCACCATGGTGGTCATCTGCTCCACTGTGGGGATCTTCAGTCCCGTCTGTTCTGCTCTGGTGGTCTTCAGCTCCACCTGCTCCACCCTGGTGGTCTTTAGCTTCACCTTGGCCTCCTGCTCTGTCTGGTCCACCATGGTCTATGCCACCGCTTGATGAACCAGGTCCTCCACTACTCCATGGTCCAGGCCCACCTCTGCTCCACATTCCATGGTTGCCATCATTGCTCCACAGTCTAGACATGCCACTGCTCCACAGTCCATGGTTTCCATCATTGCTCTACAGTCTAGACATGCCACTGCTCCACAGTCCATGCTGGCCCTCCATCCCTCCCCCTGTTCCGCCCTCCGCTTCACACCCTCCTGGACTTTTTGAGTTTTGTTTGGGTTGAGGTGGGTGTTCGTTAGGGCGTTGGAGCCGCCCTTAGAGGGGGGCAATGTCACGGTTGGTTTGGGTTTGGTTATGTTCATGATGGTCATGTCTTATTTAGCTTTTTCATGTATGGTTACAGTCATGTGTTACCTTGCCCTGATGAATCCTGATATGGTTGTCTTGTTCATGTGTCTTGTTCTTATTGGTTGATTTGATCATGTGGTTCTAAGTTCTGTTTTGTGATTGGGTCATTGTCTTGTTTAGTCATGTAGTCTTCTGTATAAATAGCCCTCATGTTGCAATTGACTTTTGTTTAGCTTTGTTGTCTGTAACTGCTGTTGGTGAGCTGTGTCCACTTCAGAAGGCCCTTATTAACCCCTCAGAGCCGTGTGGAGAACTTTTTATGATAGATGGATGTACTTTTTTGGCCTTCAAAATCTCAATCCCCATTCACTGTCTTTATAAAGCTTGGAATAGCCAGGACATTTTTTTTTATTATAACTCAGATTGTATTTGTCTGAAAGAAGAAAATCATATACACCCAGGATGGCAAATCATGGGGTAATTTTCATTTTTGGGTGAACTATCACTTTAAGGGTTTTAGAAGACCTTTTTCATGTTCTTCCTCAGTTTTCATAATTATAGACCAATAGCCCTGAAATATTAAAATGCTAACATTTTTGTTGTTGTTGTTGTTGGTATTTTAAGTATACGTAGTTTATCAAAACTTTTTTTTTCATTATTGTGTCCCTAGTTTGTTGTCATGGCACATATTTTTAGATTACAGCCAAGTGCTTCAAACTGTCTTGGTCTGCACTCCATTTCAATATTAATTCCTGGAGGCACACCAACATTACACATTCTGAGTGTCTCCCTTATCTGACATGTTCATTTAAGGTCTTGGAGTATACATGGAGTACAAAGCAGATGAGTTGAATCAGGTGTGCTTGATTAGGAACAGTTGGAAAATATATTATGGGTGTGCCTCAAGAAAAATGGTTTGGAAATGTAAGTGTTTTGTAGGTCTGTGTTTTATTGGTTATGTTTGACAGCCTCCCTTTCCCTATGATTTCCCCTCTCACCTTTTCCAAAACTCAATCAACATCTCTACAGCTTTACACATCCATTTTTGAGCCTTTTTCAAATCTGAGGTGTGAACAATCAGTGCTAAAATGGGATTTTCATGCCCCTCAACAAACTTGCATGTCCTAACAAGTTTGACAGCACTCACTGATTTCAATCTATATCGACTGTGATATATCTGTGATACATCTGATATATCTTCCTATAACTGCCACATTTTGTTTGAAGAGCTGAATAATGCACTTAGCCCTAACTCTGTTGGAACGATTTCAACATGTGGATGCTCTGTTCTTAACAAAGAGAGGCTCCATGCTATTCTCATGTATTACCTTTTATGCAAACACAGCAAGAATAGGATAAATAAATGTGCTGATGACACCGCTGTGATCTGATAACCATCAGCAATGAACTGCAGTGAGGGTAAGCCCTCTGCATGGGCCAGCGCTCCAGCTTTCCAAAGCAGAATCCCATAGTATCATGGAAAAGAGCAAAAACAAGAACATGCGGTGTGTTGACGGAGCATGAAAATTAGATAAAATTGAAAGTAAAAGCAAAAAGAAGCATACTGAACCAATAATAAAAAGTCAAAAGACGTTTGGTGAGTAACATTCAGAAGTCTGATGCGTCCCTATTTATCTCCTATGTGAATAGACTTGGCTGTCTGACTTCCTGCTGCTAGACTGCCCGCTGCTGTGAAACTATAAACACTTTGACTGCCTGCCAGGTGTCCAAATGTCAGAAACACTAAAGAGATTATAGTGAAGTACAGGACACACAAAACATACACTTGTTCATGAACATTATTTGGCCAGTTAACGTTAGAAGAAATAGTGAAATTAAATTCAAGGAAATTTCTAGGAATGCAGATAATGAACTAACTTGGAGTCAAATCAACTTCAACTCAATTTGTCCTCAACAAACACTCTGAGCCAGAGTTGAGCAAGGAAAATGTGTATTTAGTAGTCTTTGCTCAAGTGTTTGATTAGGGATGGACAAAGAAATTAAAATGTATAAATGGACTCAGTATAGGATCTATAAAAAAAGGCATCACTGATCTAAAAATGTTAAACTTTGAAGCCAGTTTTCCAGAGGAAGAAAAGACGTTGGTGGCTGTCCCGATGCAGCCTACCTGTACTTTCCAAGGTCAAGTTTTTATAAATTACATACACTTTACCTCAACCATGCATCATCTTCATCCCTGCTGTTTCTGCTCTCGAAATGCATCAAGACAACATTTTAAAAAGTACACCTTGTCATCTGTGAACTTCTTAAAGGGATGATACTCAAATCAGCTATGTCAATTGTCTGTGTTATGGATGTAAAGGAGAGGAGAAATGACACACCATTGGAAAGAACCAGTAGGTCCTGTTCATAAGGACTTTATAGAGCCACAAAATATTCTGAGAGCCTGTCTGCATTTAACGACTAGGGTAATAGGTACACGCTGATGGTGGGGCAACTATTTTTGGAAACAGGAAGAACAGTGTGCTGTTTACATCATTTGACAATGAGCTTTTAAATTTTTACAAATTTAAGTAAACATGAGGCCTAGCTGCTCTGAACAGTGATTGTGCACTCTGCTAATGGTATTATCCGGGCTGGGACTTTTCCAAGCTTTACACTGCCTAAAAGTGTAAAGAAACCTGTTTACACTAAAATGCATCAACAACTTCAGTGCTGATTGGAAGTCTTATTTAATCTAGCCAGCCAGGCTGGTGTGGCATAGCACACTATGGCACTTCTGCAGGCCTACCAAGCTGATGTCCTGAAGCACAAGGATGAGGAATCAAAGAGCGGTCAAAGAGCTTTGTTGTGCAATGGATCTGGCATTTCAGCCCACTAAGAGCATGGCGTACACTATGGGTAGCTCTACAGTAAATATGGTTTTGACAGACAGGCTAGTGCACAAGTGGCAACACGATGGCCATCCCAAGTTTGGTTCTCGGATCTGGTATCTCTCCTGGAGGAACCACATTAGGAGATTCCAGTCAGAGCTGTTGTCTCAGGTTTGGGGCAAAATATGACATCCTTGACCAAGCATCTGGAAACTTGGCCAGTGAATGGGGCTCTTTCGTGGATCTTGGCCTTTCATCGCGATGGAAGAAACAATTTTTAAATTTGGAGGATTACTGTACTAGGACGTCATATGCTCTCAAGTAGTTACTATTTGTGTCCTGGTGCAGGGAACGCAGTTTGGACCCAGTTCACTGTCTGGTTGGGTTAAGTGCTGAAGTTCTTAAAAGAGTGTTTTTCCATCCACACTTAAGGTATATGCGGCCTTAACATCTCTCAAATTTTTGGCAGACCTTGTTCTTGAGTATGTCCAGTATGGATTTTGCTCCCAGATTGATAAATGTTTTTTTTTTTTTACCCAAAATAGGGTATGTCTCTAAGGTTACCTCTACTATTTTCCCGTCTCAAGTAGTGATATTACTGTCGTTTTCCTATCAGCCCTTTAGATCATTGGAGAATGAAAGATTTGCATTAACCGTTCAAGTCAGTGGCATAAATCAGATCAGTTGTTTCTTTGTTTTGGTGTTCGCTGTAAAGGGTTTTTGACTATGAAACAAAGTATGTCACATTTGCTAAGGGATGCAATTTCTCTAGCCTATGAGGTGCATGGTTTCACTTCGCCTCTAGATGTTAGAGCACACTTGTGGCATCATCTCAGGCACTATCTAAAGGAGTATCTTTAGAAGATGTTTGTGTGCGGCAAGATGGGCAATTTCTACTTCACTATTTCTTCCTTCCTTCATTGAAATCTGAGGAACAATGGCGCAGGTTGGTTGTTAGGCTGTTCTCCACAAGTTTAAGTAATAATAAAAAAAAGGTGTATTCCACTGGTTAATGCTTTTTTGGATTCATCTGGCATTCGGTAACATTTCACTCAGGAGAGTGATGAGCTGTATATTATAGAGAGTCAAGATCTGATACAGAAAGTATATCGGAAGCAGTGTATTGGAACTGGCAAACTAACAGCAAGCACAGAACAAGTTCAGACTCTATTGCAGACATAATACTACTTTTTTGTCCTTTGTTTTGATTGAATAAAAAATACATTAAAACTGCAACACTTGCAGTCATGTTGTATGTGGTGACTACCTGTGGACAACCGTTCTATTCACAGCAGTGGATTTTATTCTGACCGGAAAGTGGAATTAAGAGGAACAGTACCAACATAATTTGCTCTGTGCAGGTATCGTCTTGCCCCAGCTTATCATTTTCCTGCCCAATTTGAGGATGTGTACCGTGTGCTGAAGTACTTCCTTCGTGTTGATGTTCTGAAGGGCTACCATATCAATCCAGAACGGATTGCTGTGTCTGGAGACAGTGCAGGAGGCAACCTTGCAGCTGCAGTGGCTCAGCAGGTAAGATGTAGAAAATTATACATTAATGACTCTAGTAGGATTTACATTTTCTAGAAAAGGGCTCTAAAATAACCAGTGCATTTTATCTATAAACAATGTGCCTTATACCTTTAGTTACCTACACTATATGTTTTCATCATTATGTACTTCCATCTACACTGCTAAAAAAAAATAAAAAATAAATAAAAACTTAAGGGAACACTTAATTATCACAGTAAAGTAGGGTTTGGTATCGTTTGGGTTTTTTTAGATACCGGTGCCAAATCAATACTTTTAAAATGGTTCCGGTGCCTAAACGGTGCCTGAACCGATACTTATTAAAAAATAAATAAATAAAAAATCCCCCCAAAAATTATGGATTGGCCACTAGAATAGAAATAGAATAGAGAGTGCAAATGTTAGAGGGTCAAGTTTTTTAAATAAAAAAAACAAGCAGATAAAATTAGAAGTAGCATTAGAATAGAGAGTGCTAGAGTTAGAGGGTCAATTGAAGATGAAAGAGATGTGTTTTCAGCCGTTTCTTGAAAATATTAAGGACTCAGCTGCTTGGATTGAGCTGGGCAGGTCGTTCCACCAGGAGGGAACAGTTAATGTAGAAGTCCGTGAAAGTTTTATCATGGGTAGAATGCAAAATGTTTCAATACAATCAGTGCAGCAATGTAATTTATGCAATATTTCAAACCTTGAACCCACTTGGGGAAATCAAACCATGGCAACAGTTTAAAAGTAGCCCAATTCTGTGGAAAAACACGGACTTGGCAACCCTGCATCCAATAAGAGCTACCGGAGTCAGCTTTGACTGATCACAGGTCGAGAATAAGGAGAGATGACTGACAAGACCATGCTGGAGTATTTGCTGCTCAACAGATCCTCAAGCTCACTGACAAATATCTGATCTTGTAAGATGTGCTCCCTTTACACAGAGTGCGTGTGATTGCGAAATCGAAAGTGAAAGTAAACAGCGCAAACGCTCATTCAAAAATATTTAAATACTCCGCATACTGAGAGCGGCTCCCTGATGCACCAAAATTATACACAATAATAGAATGTTTAAAGGAGTGGACACAAAAAACGCGGGAGCGAAACGCGTTGCGGGAGCAGGCGGCAATGGTCAGAGATTCAGCGAGAGCGGGATTAAGAAAACAGCCAAATCCCGGACATTTTGGGCAACTAAGAAATCCTGGCCGGACGCATTTTTGTAGGTCCAAAAAGAGGACATGTCCGGGGAAAAGAGGACGTATGGTCACCCTAATTTATAATCTATTGCTAATCGATGTATTCTTTTTAAAGTAGCATATGGAACATATTTTCTGCCTCATTCTGTGACAAGAAGCCTCATCAGATCACAAAAGGAAGCATTTGACTGGTGTTGTGGAGTAAAAAGGTTATAATGTTCTCTTTTGTTGGACAACAGGTTTAGAAATGTGAATACAAGGGAGGTTTAGCTTTAGGCATTTTAATTTAAGCATGTTTAGCTTAGTTAACGGAAGGCTACCTGCTGCCATCAGAGCAAGTGCAATTACTGCATTCACGCGCGTGCTCCTCGGATGCTTTCATTTCCCGAGTTGTGCTATTAAGTCGGAATGTGAAAACAACATGGACACTCTCGTTACTACAAAGATTTGTATTATTAGAGCTTTCCGACTTGAGTTCACGTGCATTTTCTCAGTCGGGAAATTATTTTTCACATGCGGTGCCAGTGATGATGCTTCTTGCGTCCGTTTCGGAGAACCAGAGGACAAATATTTAAATCGATCGCTCAGGCATGGCACCGAAATGAGGCACCGAAATCTGCGTTCGGATTCGGTTCTAGTACATACCGGTTACATAGGTACCGGTGCCATATTGGTACCGGATTTCGGTACCCAACCCTACAGTAAAGTGACATGACCTGTAGCCAAGTATGGTAACCCATACTTGGTATTTATGCTCTGCATTTATCCCATCCAAGTTGTAACGTTAAGCCCTATCGGTCGAATTTACATTGATTAAAATAGTGTCAGATTATACTGTGTGAGAGCTTGGAGTGTTTAAAAAGATGAGACAGACGAAAGTTGTAAAGTGAAAACCAGTGGTGTATTTACAATATTCACATGAGACTTAAAACAACATAATAAAACTAGGAACCTCAGGCTGATAAAAGTCCATAACACCATAACCTAAAACAGTCTGAATGAGTCCCAGTGTGTTGATAGTCCCAATACAAATGTCCAACAGTGTATTTACAATCCAAGTGAAAGTCCAAAAGCTTGTATTTGAAAAGGTAAGTCAGAATAAAACACATTTTTGCATTTGTAAGTGAGAGATTAGGTGTGTTCGACTTCATGCAGTGCTGCGCAGACCGATCGGCGAGAGTAGCCGCTTGCAGTCGGGGGCAGAATTGAAAGCGGAGTCATCAAGTTGGACACTTTCTGCTTCCCGTAGTGATGCTCTCTCAGTGTTTGCATACTGTATCACAGATGAAGTGAATCAAATGCAATACTTGTCAAATACATAGACGTTTCGGAAACGTTTTCATGAAACAACAAAAATACATTTCATATACTGCTTAATGCAGCGCCATCTGTTCAAAAATAAAGTTCAACACAAATATATACTATTTAAATACCAATAAAGTAGGCCTATATATACTTTTAGCAGTGTTTTTTGATAAACGTGACTCAATATAACATTGCAACTACAGTAAAAGAGCTTTTGCTGTTATAAAAACACAGATTTGTGAGCATTAGTGGAACTGAAGGTGTCAGAATAAACCCTAAACACACATCATCGTTATCATGTGGTGAATTTGATCCAATCGTGAAACAGCTGTGTCATCATCAGCGCTCCTGCAGTCGCTCTGGAGAAACTGCGCTGGCTGAGTCAGCCGACTGCTCTCGAAACGCTCTCGTGGTACTTTGATGCTATACGTCACAGTGACGTGGCATCGGCGCTGTCTCAAGTCGGACAAAATTTCTGACCGGCTTTCACTGCTTCAAGTCAGCCGCCAATCGGTCTGCGCAGTGCCGCATGAAGTCGAACACACCTATTGTTTGCTTGCCATGCTGCCTCCTTTATACAGTTCATTTCCTATTTCCTGTCATGTGATCAGTCACATGAAAGGCAGACCCAAACTCATTTAAAGACATATACACTTTAAAACAGGTAAGAGGAATAAAATGGCTAAGACATCATGTACTGTAAATCCATAAAACTCAAATATATATAAAACCATCATAATACATATTAAGTGGATTAAAACATGTGTCTTGAATGACATTGTCACAAAGTGCACACACACAGCAGTGAGTAGTGAACACACACCCGAAGCAGTGGGCAGCCATTTTTGCTGCATTGCCTGGGGAGCAATTGGGGGTTCGGTACCTTGCTCAAGGGAACCTCAGTCGTGGGTATTGAAGGTGGAAGAAAGCACTGTTCATTTACTCCCCCACCTCATTTTAGGCCTCATTTTCTGCCGGTACTGAGAATCAAACATCTGGTTACAAGTCTGACTCTAACCATTAGGCCTGCCCCCTAAAAAGCATGAGCCAGCCAGTAGCACCAATCTCGTATCATGAGGCAGTAACTGCAACCCAATCAGGTTGCACAGGTAGTCCAGCTCCACCAGGATAGCACTTCCATAAGTGCTGTGTCAATGAGGTTTGGTGTGTCTCCCAGCACAGTCTCAGGAGCATGGCGGAGACACAGTGAGACGGCCGTTACACGAGGAGAGCTGGACAGGACCATAGAAGGGCAACAACCCAGCAGCAGGACCGGTATCTGCTCCTTTGTGCAAAGAGGAACAGGAGGATCACTGCCAGAGCCCCACAAAAACCTCCAGAATTTCAGGCATGAAGGTAGCATGAGGGCCTGACATCCTATAGTTGGACCTGTGCTCAAAGTCCAGCACCATGCAGCTTGATTGGCATTTGCCAGAGAACACCAGAATTGGCAGGTCCACCATTGGTGCCCTATTCTCTTCACTGAGCATGTGACAGACATGAAAGAGTCTGGAGATGCTGTGGGGAATGTTATGCTGCCTTCAACATCATCCAGCATGACCGGTTTAGTGGTGGGTCTGTGATGGTCTTGGGAGGAATATTCTTCACACAGACCTCAACAAGCTAGCCAACGGTTCCCTTACTGCTGTTGGGTACCGGGATGAAATCCTCAGAGCCGCTGTCAGAGCTTGCGCTGGTGCAGTGGGCCCTGGGTTCCTCCTGGTGCATGACAATACCCAGCCTCATGTTACCAGAGTGTGTAAGCAGTTTCTGGATGATGAAGGCATTCATGCCATTGACCGGCCTTCACATTCCTCAGACCTGAATCCAATTGAACTGAATCCATCCAAAGCTGCCAAGTAGCACCACAGACTGTCTGGAGCTCACTGACGCCCTGATCCAGGTCTGGCAGGAGATTCCCCAGAATTCCACCCATCTAATCCAAGGCAGACGAGACGTTGTAGGGAGTGCATTCAGGCATGTGGGCGCCGTACACACTACTGATTTACATAACGAGTTGCTTTGATGAAATTCATGCGTGTTCGATCAACCTGTAAATTAAATTGTTTACTTTAGATTGTGGTTTTCCAGCCTTCAGTGGGTTGATGATTTTAGTTTCCATGGTCCCATCGTCACATCATTTTGATCTCAACAAAGTATAAAATGAACATAAGTAAAGATTTTCCAATAGAACATTTAGTTAATCATCCAATGGGTGATTTAGTGCCCTTATGTTTGAGCAGGGTATTTAACCTTGTCACCTAATACTGTTAGTTTTCACATTTTAAATTTTCTTCAGCCATGCTTAAAAAAAAAAACAAAGGGTAAAACTTTATTTTGATGGTCTCTTTTGAACACTCTGTCTACTAACTCACATTAGAGTATTAATAGACTACTATGCTTAATATCTGCCGCTTAACTCTTTATTGTGATGGTCTCCCAGCTGACATTCTACTGAGTATAAGTAATTTTGCAAGTACATCAACTTATTCTAACCCTAACCCTACCAGTCTACTAATACTCTACTAACACTCTAATGAGAGGTATCGTTTTTTTTTTTTTTTTTTTTTTTTTTTTTTTTTTTTTTCTTTTTTTTTTTTTTTTTTTTTTTTTTGACATGTTGGTTGCAAGTTACATATAGTCAACAGAATGTTTAAAAGGGGCCATCAAAAAAGTGAAACCAAAAAAAAAAAAAAAAGGCATTACTGCAGGTTGCAACTTGCACAACACTAAATTTTTTGGCAACAATTAAACTGAAGTTCTTGTTTTTTTTACAGACTAATAAATAATCTTCATATGTTTAATTGATTTGTATGTATACTCAGTTGCAGAAGGACCCAGAACAGCATGTCCAGCTAAAGGCCCAGGCTCTAATCTACCCTGTTCTGCAAGCCTTGGATCTGAACACTCCCTCTTACCAGCAGAACCAGCACATGCCTATACTGCCCCGCACACTGATGGTGAGGTTTTGGAGCGAATACTTCACCAGCGACAAGTCATTTTTGAGAGCCATGATGGCAAACAGACACAACAACCATGAATCAGCTGCTTTGCTTAAGTTTGTCAATTGGAGTTCATACTTACCTGATTCATATAGCCAGGCATACAATTACAGTGCTCCAACTGTGGTTACTGGAAAAAGTTCAGTGCGCTCTATTGGTCCACATCACTTGCTTGCAGATCCAAGAGCCTCGCCATTGCTGGTGCCTGATACAACCTTGCGTTTACTGCCGAAGGCGTATGTGTTGACCTGCGAGTATGATGTACTGCGGGATGATGGCTTGATGTATGTCACACGCTTGCGTAATGCTGGAGTTGATGTCACACATGAACATTACCCCGGTGGATTTCATGGCGCACTAATGTTCACTACGTGGCCCACAGACTTTGATATTGGACACAGGATGATGGACAACTTTGTATCATGGCTTAAGCAAAATCTATAAGATTAATGTAGAACGCAACAATGCTTAATGCATCAGTTTTGTTTGACTGGTTCATATAATTTTTGTCTTATTTATTTAATTTTTTTCTGTTGTTTACAGTGCACCACTTTTTATCTTAAAAAAGGGCACACTTTTGATTGTATTAACCCATTATGGTACAAACATTCCTATTATGACCAAATATGGTCTTAAGAAACACTGGTCTGTATTATTTCCAATCCGTTAACTTTGTGTATGATACTAATGAAGGTGTTCAACATGTTAACATGACAATTAATAGTGTTTTATTTTATGATTATTATAATTTCAGTTTATTGCAATTATCTCTGACTGCTTGATGTTTTGAAACGTTTGGTTTGATATGCAGTAAACTGTCTGATGAAGTTCCTGGTTCACTGGATTCTTATCTTAAATGGTGAGAAGGTAAGATCAAAGTAAGATCAAGTCTTCAGTAGGTACAAGTAATTTGCTTCTGAGAACTGAGAAATTTTATGACACCATGGCTTGAAGCAGCAGTTATTTTTGCTCCTCCTAAACAAATTAAAGTGCCTCACTGAAAGATGGAAAAATGGAATGGAGCAGTCATTTTTTAGAACCACGTTGGAAAACACACACAATATCCCTGAATAATTTTCTTTTTAATATAGCAGGTATATAAACAATAAGTTAAAACTTAGTTACTTATGTTTTTTGGGGGGGTGGGGACAATTTCTTCTCCACCAATGAAAATAATTCCAAAAGAAACCAAAACATCAAGCGTTGTATGTCACATGCTGTCACACCCCTGTGGACTGTCGCTTGTGGTTTCTCCCTCTGTGTCCTTATTTGGTTGTTCCTGTCCTCATTATCAGTTAATAATCTTATTGTGCTCACCTGGCTGCCCCACGTTATCCACCCTATATTAGTTCCTGCCTCTTTTAGTCTAGTTTGTCGGTTATTGTCAATGTTCCTGTGAATGTTACCCTGGATGTTTGTGGCTACCCTGTCTGGATTTCCGTTTGTTTAAATCATTAAATATCCTTTATTTCGTCATCTTCGTCGTCCTGCCTGCTCTCTAGTACACCCTGCCCGTGACACATGCCTAACCCTAATCCTATGTTGTATGAAAGCCAGCTAGATACAGTTTAACAAGCCATAGATAAAATAACTGATGAAAATGAACGGTTATTTTCATCTATCCAACCAAAATTAGTGCAGCCAAAAGCAATGATGACAGATTTTTAGTCGAAAGGCTATAATACATTTTTCGTTTTATTATTTAATTTCTTTAGTTAACATTTTGGTAACACTTTACAATAAGGTTCATTAGTTAACTACTTTAGTTAACATGAACTAAGCATGAACAATACTTTTTTTTCAATTAAATTCAAGTTTATTTGTATAGCGCTTTTCACAATACAAATTGTTGCAAAGCAAATTTACAGAAAATTAAGTTGTAGCGTGTACAGGGGTGACCATGTCAGAGTGAATTTTATGGCAGACATGTATGGTAAAATTCAGTTAATGACGTAATCAAACAGACTATGAACACTAACAGCAATGATTATATGTTGCAATCAAACTTCTACAGCATTTACTAATCTTAGCTAATGTTAATTTCAACATTTACTAACGCATCATTAAAATCAAAAGTTGTGCTTGTTAACATTAGTTAATGCACTGTGAATTAAAGGGGTCATATTATGCTTTTTTAAAGATCATTATTTTGTGTATTTGGTGTAACAGAATATGTTGACATGCTTTGATGTTAAAAAAACATTATTTTTCAAATACTGCACATTAATGTAAGTCCTCTATGCCCCGCCTCTCACAAACACGTAGTTTTCAACAAAGCCCCCACTTTTGACAAGCACAGTCTGCTCTGATTAGCCAACTGACCCAGTGCATTGTGATTGACCGAACAACACAAGCACACGTCGGAAATGTAACGCCCCTTACCATATCGCCAGCTTCATCTTTCAAAATAAATGAAAGAACGGAGCCCGAAAGGGGAACAGAGTCACATGACAGACACAGTGATGAATATGTGTGCAGTACACAAGCCACGGTTAAGACAGCTGACTCCACTGGATGTTACCCCTCCTCTCTCGTTCACTCGCTCTCTCTCTCTCTCTCTCTTCGTCTCTCTCTCTCCTCTCTCTCTCTCAATTTGACATTTAAATTTAATGTCAAGAGTGCTTTATTGGCATGACAAAAATTATACATTTGTATTGTCAAAGCAATTGCAGCTGGACTGCTTACAAATAGTACACATATGTATTAACAGAAAGCAAAAGAATAATAGTAATAATAATAATATATAAAAAGTATTAAGCATGTAGTGCAAAATTAATTACTAATGTATAAGTATATAAACTAGAAATAAAAATAAAATAAGGGATTAGACAGATTTACAGAAGCAAAATATACATCTAAGTAATATAATACAGTAATATGGCATAATAAAATGTAAATGTGCTGGAAACATCAGATCAGGGCAGGCTGAGTGTGTTCTCTTCTGTGGTGACAGGCAGACACATATTGAGCAGCAAACACACAGCAGTTCTTCTGTTCTCCTAACACATACGACACTTTCTCCTGGTCTGAGAGAGTTTGAAATGTCTGATGAATCTGCTGTACTTTATCATAGAACACTGTCCATATATCTGTGTATTTGGGGCATTCTGTTAGGAAGTGCAGTTCTGTTTCCATCTGATTCAGATCACAGTGTGAACACAGTCTCTGCTCCGGTGGCAGCCATGTTTTTCTGTGTCTGCCCGTCTCTATCATCAGCTTGTGTCCGCTGAGTCTGTATCTGGTCAACGTGCTTCTCAGTTTCTTATCTGACACTGTGTACAGATACTCTGCCATACTGTACTCTCTCTTTAGGGCCAGATAGCATTGCACTTTACTCTGCTGTTGTGTTTGGGTTTGCCAGTGAGTGATGTAGCTCTGTTTGATCTGTGCAGTAATCTGACTGATTCTGATGCTGTGATGCAGAGCAGCAGTAGATGTTAGTGAAGCATCAGGACTGAAGCTCTGGATCAGCTGAGGGAGGGGCTTGCTTTCTTTGCTCATCTCTTGGTATTGCAGGGCTTTATAATGATATGATTGGGGGTCACTGAGCTTCAGATATTTCCAGAATTTAATTGCCCTTTTTTGTATCTTTATGATTAGAGGATATTTGCCTATTTCTGCCCTGCATGCATTATTTGTTGTGTGCCGGTGCACGTGTAATATATTTTTATTATGAGTATATAATATTTTATATTTTACAGTGTTCTGCATGCAGGGTCTCAATCGGATGTTTTTCCCATTTGGTGAAATCTTGATTGGGATTTGTCAGTGGACCCCACACCTCACTGCCATAGAGGGCAATGGGCTCAATTACTGATTCTAATATTTTCAGCCAAATTCTAATAGGGATCTCTATAGGACATTGCCGTTTTATGGCGTAGAAGGCCCTGCGTGCTTTATCTCTCAGTTCATTCACAGCATGATTAAAGTTTCCCGTGGATGTGATTTTCAAACCCAGGTAGTTATAGTGTAATGTGTGTGTTGTCTGCTTAGTGCCTAATGTTAATGTGTGTTGTGTTCCCTGGGATCTGGATCTTTTTTGAAAGATCATAATTTTGGTTTTCTTCAGGTTGACTGTCAGAGCCCAGGTCTGGCAGTATTGCTCTAGCAGGTCCAGGTTCTGCTGTAAAGCGTGTTGAGTGGGAGACAGCAGAAGCAGATCGCTCTCTCTCTCTCTCCTGCTCTCTCTCTCTCTCTCACTCACACACACACCCACACACACGATGCGCAAAACTCGCATTTGAACAGTCAATAGCAAATACGTAAACTAATAACAAAACACGTAGTGATTCAGGAAAGCAGGCCAGATGTCATAGGACTAAGTCAGAATGACCATCCTCTCCTAGGTTCATGGCAACGGTCGTCCATTAAAAATGCATTGTGTTCTGTCGTAAAGTCATCTAAAGATTCCTAAAGCATCTACTCGGAAAAGCCCCAAATAAAGTGCTTTTGCATTTCGCTGAAAACACACACGTCCCATGACATGTGCTTAACACTAACTGGGTACTGAAACAGCCTTTTTTCTTTGCGTGAACATTTTGGGTGGCATTATGCTAATATTTCCCCATAGTGAGGTAGATATGTGGGGGACGTGTTAGAACGAGCGTTTTAGGGGGGCGTGGCAGAGTCTTAACTTTGATAAAGAATATCTCTTGTTTTGAGACTTTAGTCTTTGCAACTACAGATCTTCATGCACCAAAAGCTTGTAACACTCCAAAGAGAAAAGAACAATTGAAATCGCATCATATGACCCCTTTAAGATAAACTAAAAATGAACGACTGTATTTTCATTAACTAACAATAACAAAGATTAATAAATACTGTAATACATGTATTGTTCATTGTTTGTTCATGTTATTAACTAATGGAACCTTATTGTAAAGTGTTACCAATATTTCTTTATTTTCTGTTTCAAAACATACTTGCATTACCTTTTCTTTAAATAAGCCAGGTATGCAATAAACAATATTAGCAATGAAAAATAATTAAATTTCTCATTGTTGCTTTTTGCTTCACAAATTGTTTGTATGGATGAAAATATTTGTTTTCAATATTAGCCTTTTAGCATTCCTTCCTACCCCTGGGATGCTTATCCTGAAAGTTCATTGTGTATTGTAAATAATATAATAATGATATATACTTAAAATAACTGTGTAAGTAGTAAAACAACACAAACGCAAATGAGGCAAAAATGCGTCTTAAGTTTAGAAACATTTTGAGTCCCCCTCCCTTGCCTAACAGTGCTTTGGTCCACTGCCTGCTTTCCCCATTTACCTCACCTACACACACAAGTGTGGTGGAGAAAACGAAGTTCTTCAGTAGTTGTGGAACTCCAGTAAGTCTATTCTATTCAGTTTAAACATCGGATGAAGTAATTATTTTCTCTATAACACAGATGATGCTGAGTCATTAATAAATCAGCCATGACAAAAAAACAAAAAACATGAACAGAGTGTAGTTTCCATGAGTCCTACTATTAGCAATGGGTTATAAGTTAGCTGTTTGGTAGAGGCGGTTTAAAAACTGTAGGCTTGTTGGATCCACGTAAGTCACCCAACTACAACTAACATGGCGATAAGCCTGTGTGTGAACTGATATAGGTCAATATTGAAGATCTATCGTTGTGTTGGGTTTTGCTCAATATGATGATAAGTGGTAGATCAGTGGGCTTGCTGCAGTTGAATATCTAAGTAAGAGATGCTCTCTGTCCCAGATGAAACCTGAAATACTATGTGGAGGATGTAATATTTAATAATTATGATATTACCGCATGGTGAACCTATGAACCTAACTCATATTTAAACAAATATCGCTTTGTGTTGTTGGCCAGATAAAATGACAGAGAAAAGAAAAACAGACATTAGATTATTTTTCAGTGCACCAAAACGCCAAGTACAAAAAGTCTCCATATTAAGACAATTTGGCCTTAATTAAGGCAAAACATCTTTGAGTCCCCTTCAAAAATAACCAACTTTTTAAACTCTGTAATTTATATGCATCAATAAACCAAAAAAAAAAAAAAAAACAGTTTCGTCACTACACCATATTATTACAATTTCAAACCTTACAGATTTCCATTTAACCTCATAATTAAAGAATAATTTAACTGCTATAATTATATCCAGATTTCTGTTGCTTTGAAACTGCGTATTGTGAAAAGTGCTATAAAAACATTGAAATAAACAAACAAACAAATGAACACAACGGAAAAAAACAAATTTTCACACATACAAAACTACTGCTGTTCGTGGCAGACATCACACACAATTTACTGTAACTGTAAGTGTCTTAAAATCAAATGTAGGATTGGGTTTACAGCTTAAAAGCAATGGTAACACTTTAGTATAGGGATTCTATACTAAAGTGCAATTCTCACTATTAACTAGTTGCTTATTAGCATGCCTATTATTAACATTTGCTGTTTATTAGTGCTTATAAAGCACATATTCTGAATGATCATATTCTAGATCCCTAATTCTACCCAATAACTAAACTTAACAGCTACTTTACTAACTATTAATAAGCAGCACATTAGGAGTTTATCGAGGCAAAAGTCATAGTAAATGGTTTGTCAATAAGCGAATTGGACCTTAAATAAAGTGTGACCAGAACATCGACAAATTGTTTTATCATGGCACACTCAAAACAACAGCAACAAATTAGCTGTGGCTGAATTTAATTCAGTTGTGGCCAGTGGTAGAAATTGAAACTCTGTAAATGGACATGCAAATGTGAGCCACTAATGTACATGCAATAATATCAGGTTGCATTATTGTGAACCAACATTTGTGATCTGCAAAGAATGCAGAAAAAAACTCCCATAAGACAATGTGACATTCCAAATTCCTCTGATTCCTTTCTGGGTTAATGAGTACGGTGTGACTGAGATTAAAATATTTCACTCAAGTGTTGCTGTTTTCTATGTGTTATCTAAGGACTGAAGCGAATCAGACAATAGTGATTATACCTGCAGCCTGTGCATGATAATGCTTTATACAATTGTGATCTTCATACAACAAAAAGTTTGATTTATAAAAATCAAGTTAATCAAGTTAAAGAAACACAAATGAAACATTTTTTTTCAAGACATGAGGCTATGTATACACTAGTGCATTTTAAAATGAAAATGATCCTCGACCTTAATTGCATTTCCACTGCGTTTCAGAAAAGATCTCCGTCCACACTACACGACCAAAAGCGCATGTCACATGACAATTCATGCACCCTGGGCATGTGTGTAAAAGTGTAAACAGGAAGTTGCTTGTTCACTATGCAGTTGGTTAGTAGTCACAGACCGGCCGGTACAACAAGAGCATTATGGCGAGGAAAAGCAAGGATGTCTTTGTGTGGACAGATGATGTGGTGGAATTGTTACTCAAAGTAACTAATGATTACAAATCGGCCCTGGCAGTTAAAAATGTCAACTGGGAGTCATGTCAAAACATATACAGCGACATACTCAACAGATTTAGGGAGCAGTGTCCAGAACTGGAGGAAACCATGGAGACGGGAAAGGATTATCCACACAAAAAGGAGGAGATCACCAAAGGTATGTAGGTCTTATCCTTGTTATAATGTTATGACTTAAAAAAAAATGCTGGCTAATCTATCAGAAAATTTAACCAGAAAACGCTTATACAGTCATGCAGTTTTTTTGTGAGGGGCAGGGACTGGCCGCATACCTACATGATGAAGACAAGGCCTAGTCTTTGTTCAAATCAACATTTGTTTGTTTCAATAATGATTTAAATAAAGCATCGCCGGGATTGAAGAGTACTCCAGTGGTTCCCTCAAGATTGTTTTCATTACTGGAATTTTTCTGATATGAAAGAAATTCCACAGGCATCTAACTCAGTGGAGAGACATCCTCTACAATAAGTCTGAAAATCAAAAGGTTGAACCTGCATTCATTAACAATATATATTTATAATTTTTTCAGATTAAATGTTATACCCCAACACTTTACATCATGTTAGGGTTGTATCGGCTAATTACTGTTAAGATGCAAATGATCAGATGCAAATGAAATCAATAAAATTGATGACCAAGACGTTTATAGAATTTTACAATATTTAATTAATAATATAACCAAATAATGAATGATACATAAGAAATATATAAAAATAGGAAATAAAAAATAAACAGTTAAACAGATTATTGTAGTCGGCTTTGATTGTGTTAATGTTGGATCACATCTGAACCTCTTCGAGAAAGTGATGGTGGCATAATAGATAAGACAAATCATCTCGAGGTTTATTAAAAAAAAAAAAAAACAAAAAAAATCACAAATTACTTTTCTCAGTACTATATTGTCTTTGTTGAAGCTGTGTTTTTAATAAAAATTAATTTAGGTAAACATCCATAACCACCAAAAACATGTGCTTTCTCCATGACCCATGACCATTTCCAGGTATGTGCAGGAACAGGAGCAGACATGCTGCACTGCTCGGGTACGTTGCAATCTCCACACTTGAGTGTGAGATGCCACTCAATACATGGTGTTCATAGCTCCTAATAGTTTGTACCATTCTCTGATTCAGTGAGCCTCTATCCCATAATGCAATGTCATCCAGGGGCTTTGTCCACTTTGCTGTCTTGGCATCACTTTTTTCCTTCCTGACATGTCCCCTCTAAAGGCAGTCAACATCCAGCAAGCTTCTGTTTTTGCCCCTTTCTATTATATCTCTATCATAGTTTTGCATTTGCATCTTTTGGCTTTTTGTGCTTTACATTTTTTTTTGAGAGAACTGTTGCAAACTCTGTACACTCCCTTTATAAGATGTACGTTTTTGATGGGCAGGAACACATAGAAGCTTGATCAGTTTATTCACAAACTGCACACCCTCACTTCAACATAGGTCTCGCTGATGTCACGTCATCCGGGTACTGGAGCCATAAAGGGAAATACCACTTAACTCTATTTCCCTATCTATCGGTCACTACGAGTTATGTGGTGACGACATCAGTGGTTTACTTGGGTGCCCCAATCACCTCTGAGTTTAAGAGAAAACCCCAATGAAAATTGGTTAGTGGATTTTGCATGCCGAGCCACTCCCCGTACACACGGCTATAAATGGCGACAGCGTGCATCCACTCATTCAGATTTTTGCTTCGGAGCCGAGTGGTTGTATGTTCATTCATAGCCACAAAGCCATTCATCTATGTGCTGTAAAAAGGGCTGTCTTGGCTGGTGGTACCGCGCAGACGGCCCTGGCAGTTTCCTCTAAAAGAGCAAATTGCGGATGGCTCGCGTCTTTTTAAAGATGCCGCTCCGTCCGTGTCCTCTTGGTTGCGGTCGTTTCCTGTCCTCTGATGATGGCCACGAGCGTTGTCTTCCATGTCTGGGCATTCAACACGCTGAAGACGTGTTCGTGGATGGTTCGTGGTGCAAGTGCATGACCATGGCAATGCTGCGATCGCGTCTCTCCATTCTTAAAGGGAAAGGAACAGACCCCTCTGCCACTACCCGTCCCTTTTTCTCTGCCACGAGCAGAGGACTGCCGGCTAGTACCGACCCAAGGTTGATGCAGGAGCTGCACTCTGCGACTGACTTCGCACTCCGGGCAACGCTAGGCAAGGCACAGTCCCTTGGGAAGGCGATGTCCACTCTTGTGGTCCAAGAGTACCATCTCTGGCTCAACCTGGTTGAGATGAGAGACGTCGACAAAGTACACTTTCTTGACGCTCCCATCTCCCAGGCTGGCTTGTTCGGCGACAATGTCGAGGACTTTGTCCAGCAGTTCGTGGCAGTACAAAAGCAGACTGAGGCTATCCAGCACATCCGCCCCAAAGTGATCCTCCTCCTGCCACTGTTCCGGTCATGGGCTAGGCCACAGCCTGCTCGTTGCCGGGGGCACCCTACTGCGTCCTCCACACCTGCTCAGTCCCGTGCTGAGATAACATCAAGGCTGGTCCCTCAAGCTTCACACGGGATGGTGACACCCCCCATGTCGCACACGGCCGCTAAATGCTTGAGGAAGCCCTGACACAGCAACCCGGAGATGTTGAGTGCTGCACTTTCCCAGGTGAATGGCTGGACAGCGCCACTCCTTCCCCTGGAGGAGGGCCAGGTGGAGAATCCTTGTTTTCTTTTTTCTTTCTGTTCTGCCCCTGGCTCAACGGGCAGCATAACCACATTTTCAAAGAAAGAGCAGAAAGAGCTCTCATTGACGATGCCCCCTACTGCTGCTCCACTGCAGTTATGTCGATTGTCCCTTTGGTGCGACTCGTACAGTTTGGGGGCGTGACTTGCGTTACCCAACCCATCCCGCTGGGTAATTTGGACAGTTCGACTCGGCTACGCGATCCAGTTCGCCAGGCGACCCCCCCAGGTTCAGTGACGTTCTCGAATTTTCAGTGGCAGTCCGAGACGCTTCTGTTCTGCATGAGGATATTGCTGTCCTGCTGGTGAAGGATGCAATCAAGCCTGTCCCTCCAGCCAAGAAGAAGCAGGTGCTTTACAGCGGATCCCCCTGAGGAAGGACCTTCTTTATCTGGGGCTGGGCACCATATGGCACCTGCGTCCAGATCTCTGGAACCTCCACGTGTGGATCCTGGATGGAACGCGGCAGACCTAAGTGATCTGCCAGCAGCGGTGGTAGACACTATCACTCAGGCAAGAGCTCCCTCTACCAGGCAAGCTTATGCCTTGAAGTGGAGTCTGTTCGCTAACTGGGGTCCTTCTTGCCTAGATGACCCCCGAAGATGCCCGATCAGAAGCTGGGATCGTAAGCTGTCACCCTCCACCGTGAAAGTGTATGTTGCTGCTATTGCAGTACATCACAATGCAGTGGACGGTCTGCCCCTGGGGAAGCACAACCAGGTCATTAGGTTCCTGAGGGATGCCAGAAGGTTAAATCCTCCTTGGTCATCACTTGTGATTGTGCAGGATACCATGTACTGCAAAATGTATTTTATAATTCGCAATGACTGTGCTGCTTCTCATCTCAGAAAGGTAGTCCAGCTTGAACCAGCCAGAGAATGAATCCACAAGGACTAAATATGTTTTTCCATGCCAATCAAACAGGTCAGCAGCTGTGAAAGACCAGGGAAGATCTGGGATTTCATGCAGCTGCAGTGGTTCTTTCATCTGATGAGGTTTGAGTGCATTGCAGGGTGTGCAATGAGAGATTTCAATGTCAATATCACTGTACATTGATGGCCAGTACATAGTTTCCTTAGTTCTGCACTTTGTTGCTACAATGCCAGGATGGCCCTGATGTAGTTGGCCTACATACATTTTTTGCAGTACAGGAGGGATAATAAATCTCTCCCTACGAAGCAGCAAGTCATCCTGAATGGTCAGCTCATCTCTCATTGAAAAGAAGGGATGCAAGGAATATGAAAGTTCTTTTTAGGTGGCTGGCCAGCCATTCCTAATCATATCAGAAAGCTATTGGCATGTGACATGTTTTTGAACAGCAGCCCTGAATTCATCTATATGACAGGAGGATAGTGACCTCCCGTAGGTCATCAGTGAGTTGTGGGTCAGACGTGGAGTGGTGGGATAATAAATCAGCCAAAAACAGCTCCTTACCAGGTTTGAAAATCACATCCAGGTGGTAACGATGCAGTTTCATCATCATACCCTGAAAGCGGTGTGAGGCCGTGTGGAGTGGCTTCTTTGAAATGGTTATCAAGGGCTGATGATTAGTTTCTACAGTGACAGGTTGGCCGTAGATAAAATCATGGAAATGTTTTGTTGCAAACACAAGTGCCAGCATTTCTTTTTCATTTTGAGCGTAACGGGATTCAGTGGGCGTGAGGGCCCATGATGCAAATGCTGCAGGGCATCTTTGATGTAAGCATACTGCACCAAGGCCATATTGGGAGGCGTCTACCAAAAGAACCACTGGTATGGTATGAAAATACTGCAAAACTGGGGTTTTGTCATAGCTTGTTTCAGTCTTGCAAAAGCCTTGTCATGTGTCTCATGCCAGCATCACTCCAAATCCTGATGAATCAACTGTCACAAAGGACCAGTGATGTCACTGTACTGGGGAATTAATTTTTATAAGTAATTTGTCATGCCCAACAACTGCTGCAGAGCGTGTTTGTCCTGAGGTGTTGGCATGTCACATACCTCTTCAGTTTTTTTAAGGGTCAGGTTTGACACCATCAGCAGTTAGCAGATGACTAACGTACTGGACCGAATTTACTCTGAACCTGCATTTGTCAAGGTTGAGTTTCATCTTAACGGCACGAATTTTGTTCAGTACCTCTCGCAAACGATCGTTGTGTTCCTCACATGTCCAGCCCTAGATGAGAATATCATAAACTACAATTTCACAAGGCTGTCCAGCAAACAGTTGCTCCATTGATCTCTGAAAGACCTCACTGCCTGTTGAGATTCCATATGGCATCCACAAGAACCTGTAACGGCCAAATGGGGACATAAATGTGGATACATATTGTACTCTCTTGTAGGAGGCATGAGAAAGAAATTGTAATCCAATGCTGTTATTATTATCATAGTTGAGGATTTTTGGAGTATGGGGGTCACATGACTTGGTTAAAATTTTCTGTGCTCTGTTTTGTCAGTTTGACCTAAAGCCAACATGTCCACCCATGGGGCTGGACATTCAGACATTGTAGAAAGTACGCATATATTAATCATACTTTTTTTACAACAAATGGTGTTCCCCCATAGTCTAGAGAAGGGGGACCCCCTTGATAAAAAAAATTATCTGACGGGTGGGGTGGGGTGGGTGGTCTAGGGTGATTATAAATTGCATCAACGGGAGAGGATCCCCTCAGCAGAAATCACATTCAAGGGCCGGGGCCCTTAGGGATCCTTATAGGCCCTCCTGGCCTCTGGGCCCCCTCTACACAGTCCCCTTTCTATTTATTTATTTTTGTTAAAAAAATGTGCATGTAAAACTGATATTATTACATTTAGTTGACAACATCTTTGCATTTTTAACTAGAGTTTTTTCTTGCAGGGTTTCACATATGGTAAAACAGGGGTGTCCAACCCTGCTCCTGCAGAGCTCACAATTCCTTGCGCGAGTGTTTCATAACTCCAACCCTGATCAAACACACTTGAAAAATCTAACCAAAGTTTTCAGGATTGCATAAAAAATTATATGTTGTTACATAAATTACTTATATCCATATGCCCTTAGAGACTGTAGCCTAACCATGCAGGAGACGCTGGTGGCACCTCAGATGAGGTTTACTAATTTGCACTAGATGAAATGCACATACACTTTTAAAGCAAATGCGTACAAAAATATCTCCAGAGTTTTTCTTTTTTTCTGTCCATTTCTGTCAACCGGGGGGGGGGTGGACGTTATTGGCTACCTTGTCACTGTCCCCTTTGGCTTGCTTAGTTAGGGACACGAATTTCCGGGCAACATGTGTCTGACTTTATTGCCAGCTCCTACCACTATTTCGAAGAGACTGACACTGCGAGCTTGAACGATGACAATCATGATCAACACGGGCACTACTTTACCTGATAAACTGGATACACTAAGGTTATTTCTATTTTCCCTACTTGACAGACTTTTTTTTACTCAGCAACACTATTTTCCTGTTTAACACTGTAAAGCTGCTTTGACACAATCTGTATTGTATAAAGCGCTATATAAATAAAGTTGACTTGACTTGACATGGATGCACCATCTAAATATTTTTTTAGTCTTGAAAAGAAAATAGGACAAAAACGTTTTCTGCATGCTTTGCGCTCTGAGAGAGGAGATGTTTTAACTAGTCATGCAGAAAAACGAGAGAGAGCTTGCAAGTTTTATGAAAACTTGTATAAGAAGGAATTGGGAGCAGGATGGGATTCTGAGAGTACCTTTTTTGAAGGTCTGAATCAAATGTCAGAGGGGGCCAATGCAGAGCTCTCAGGCTCTTTAAGCCTAGAGTTGCATAAGGTCCTACAAGGCATGGATTCTGGAAAAGTGCCAGGAATTGACGGTGGTCCTGTTGATTTTTATCAATTTTTTTGGTACATAGGTAGGGGAGGATCTTTTGCAGGTACAAAATGACAGTTTGGCCTCAGGCAGGTTGCCAGTGTGTAGCTGTAGAGCAGTCATCACTCTCCTCCCCAAAAAGGAGATATTTTGCGAATAAAGAACTGGCATCCTGTCTCGCTCCTTTGCTCCGATTATAAATTGCTTTCTTAGGTTTTAGCTAATAGGCTAACAAAAGTAATAGATCAGGTGGCGCATGCAGATGAGGCTTTGTGTCCCGGGTAGGTCCATTTTTGACAATATTACCCTTATGCGGGATATTTTTGATATCTCCAAGTTGCTCAATATTAATATTGGACTTATTTCAAAAAAAGCTTTTGATAGGGTTGAGCACCCTTATTTGTGGAGAACATTAGAAGCTAATGGATTCTGTCAGGATTTTATTGATAAAGTGAAAGTGCTTTATGGTGACGTTGAGAGTGTGCTGAATATAAATGGTGGCTTATGCACTCCTTTTAAGGTCTGTAGAGCTATTCGTCAAGGTTGTTCTTTGTCTGTAATGTTATATTCACGCACTATAGAACCTTTGTTGCAAAGACAAAATATTTGTGGTCTGAACCTTTTACTTTTTATTTATGGGTGTGATAAGGCCAGGTGGAAAGGCATGCGCACAAATGTTTTTAACAATATAAGGTATTCCCAACAATGACCTATTTATAAGGTAATTGTTGGGAGGTATTTTGACCCAACAAATAAAAGAGTCACAAATAAAAAAAACAAAATAAATGAAGTTAGTCCAACAAATAATCAAACTGGAGGTCAACAAAGCTAAACTAAATGCAATCTAAGGAAAAACTGAGGAGAACTGAACAGATCCAGACTAACTTCCCAACTAAGACAACAGACAGGTATTTTAAGGCAGACAGCGGGCCCACTAACACAAAACGGGGGAAACAATCCATTAACATTTTACACCAAAAATATTTACAATACAAACTATTTAAAGAAAATAACAATCAAAACACAGTAACAACTAAAATTACACTCCGCTAATAAGTATCTTAATGAATGTGCAAGTACTGTGAAAAGACATTGGTTGCTTTGTAATTGAACTGAATACTTAGGGATATGGAGAAATTTGACCATCACATGTTGTGCCCAGTTTTGGACTATTTCACGAACAGAACACACATTACACACCAAGAATGAAAGTGTTCTGGTCATACATTTACTGACCCTCATGTCATTCCAAACCCACCAGAATCAGGCTTAAGTCTGAGTAGCTGTAAGTCAGTTGTATTTTTGCTCCTCTATTCTTTTTTTCTGTTCTTGTTGTTCCTCTTATCTTCAGTGATTCTGCTTACTAACCACAGATATTTCATCACTGTCGACACGGCTCAATCATCAGTGCGTCAGTGTTAATTTTACTCTCTATACATTGGTACCATTTGAATTCACAACTAAGAGCATGTGTTTACAGTTTAACCGATATCCTTACCGTGAACCGGTTTTGTACGGGGCGACAGGACTCAGACTACGTGCCGGATCCTTTGCAAGCTTTTATTGCAATAAACATGTCTCAAAACCCCAGCAGGGTCCGAAATCAGCAAACGAGTATGGTACGGGCAAGACCCAAGATATCAAAAAAACAGGCAAGGGTCAATGTTAGTCAGGGATAATCGCTACATTTGGGTAAAAAGAGACATAATTATGGTATTGTGCCAAGAAGGTTCGCGGGCGATCTGCATCCAACAAGGCTGCAAATAGTCCAGAGGGCAACAAGTCAAAAGACAAAAGGCTAATCCAAGAACTCACAGGCAAGAAACTGAACACAGGCAAACGACAAGGCTAGACAGACTAAACTAGGAAACAGAACTGGCTCCGTAGAGTAGCTATCGCTGGGTGAGTGATAAACGCTAACCAATACTCGGCAGTTTGAGTGAGTCTGAGTGAGTGTAATATAGTGTGTGTGTGATTGGATACAGCGTGTGCAATCAGTGCATGGATGATGGGAAATGTAGTCAGTGGTGACGTGTAACAGTCCGTGTAGTGAGAGAGTCAATATGATGGACGAGTGACCTCTGGTGGCGATTGGACGGAAGTCCATGGACAGGATTCGTAACAGAACCAGTGAGCATGCAACCAACAACATGCATTTTTCTTTATTAAATAATTTATTAAAATTAATTTGGAAAATTGTCTTTGGTCTTTATTTAACTACAGACACACAATAAGTAATTTGTGGTATGTAACACATACGCAAGTTTTGCTGGAATCATACCAGCACACAAAAACCACATATATGTCGGTTACCAGCAATGCTGTTGTTTTTTTGTTTTATTAGCAGGGAACTCAGATAATTGAGTACTCTGCTAATCAACTGATCAATTAAAACAACTTTTTTAAACAAGGGAGATAACAAAAAATGTTATGATTGGCATTTGGAGGCCCTTGGTAGTGCATTGTAGTGAAGTGGTAGTGCACTGGGAAATGCACTACCCAATGCACTACCAAGGGCCTCCAAATGCACTGGGTAGTGCATTTGACTTCTAGATGTCTTTGCAAGAAATACATACACTGATTGGCCACAACATTAAAACCACTGACAGGTGGCGAATAACATTGATGCTATCTTTACAATTGCACCTGTCAAGGCAAGCAAGTCAGTTGTTGAATTTTGTTTGTTTGAAGTAAGTTGAAGAAAAATGGGCAAACAAAAAAATCTCAGTAACTTTGAAAAGGGCCAAATAGTGATGGTTCAATGTCACATAGGGAAACATGTATACCATTTTAAGAAGAACGCTATGCAAGCATACTAGAAACTCATTTGAAACTGCTTTGGCAGTGGGGAAGATTCATGGGCATTAATTTACATTATATATAATTTTTACCTAAAACCTTCCACGTTGAGATGGTAATACACAAATGTGGTCATGCTCCCATTCAAGCATTTCATACAGTGGGCTTAAACAGCTTGCCCTTTTACAGCATATTTAGTTCACAAACAACTGACAGTTGTGACCTAAATATGATTTTCATTTACAATAATAAATCCTAAATGTTGCCTAGTACTTTTAAAACTAATTTTCCCCAACAATAAGGATCTCCCGTTCTTGGCTCATTTGAGTCAGACTTGTGAACGGGATACTCCCTCTACAGATCATTTGAATCAGTGAGTTGCTGACACGTGAACAGCTGCAATCCAATCAGCCCAGTTTGCAAATGAGTTGTTCACTGTGATTTGCAAACCAATTTAACAGGTTCATTGAAAAGAATCTGCTCGTAAAGTAAAGTGAAGGTTTCTCAAATAAAAAATACTCAGATGAAGTACAGATACTTTGAAACATTTCCTTTAATTACTAATACAAATTAAAATAGCATTGTTACTGGCCACCACTGGCTAGACGCCTGAGTCCAGCAGGGTCCAAAATGGCAAGTCTTATTGGGTGTTCTCAGTGTGCAGGGGTTAGTACCTATCAAAAGTGATGCAAGGAAGGACAACCGGTGAAACAGCGTCTGAGTCATGGGCTCATTGATACACATGGGTATAAACCTTCCTAAATTTTGTTCTTAATTATTCTCAAAGTGCGAAGTGGATTTCAGCGAAACGACGGCGCACAAAACAGTGTGTACTCCTCTCGTCCAGATTTGACATTTTCTAATCCCCAATGACTTGAATTGTGCGGTCAGCTGAACTGTGTCCATCTCTGCCTTGTAACTAGCCGCTAATTATTATCATTAAGCAAGATAAAGAGCATCAGTCACGGCGAAAACCATTTGTTTAAGAATGGCAGTGGCCGAAGAACTTAGTGAGGCCAAATTGTGGTCCTGCTGGCGGAGGTAGAGGTTCGTGTGGGGACGATTTTTGGGAGCCAATTTATGAAGCCAATCACAGAAACAAACCAAAACTCAGCCTAGCTTACTTGTCTCAGTTTTTTTTCTTTTGTTTTATTTAAGTGAAACGTATTTTGTGTAAGCTTATTTATTTAATATACGATTTTATTCTGTTTTTCCATTCACAAAAGTGTGGCAGTTGCATGATGACATGTCAAAACTCATGTTCTGTTTATGGTTATATTTGCACATATATTATTAACGGGCCTCAGACATTCATATATTTATTTTTTTATCTAATTTAGTTTTTATTTAACATTCTAATCTTGTCTGTTTACAGTTAAGCAATTATCCAGCGTCTGATATCTGTCAGGAAAATTAACCGAAATGCACAGCCCTAATACTACTATTATTATTATTATTATTATCATCATCATCATGGCTGCTGCTTATATTTCCAAATACCTGCAGTGCTCCAATTTGATGCAAGGAAAAGTGTGTACGTCTGCTCAGAGCCTGACATGGCTCTAAGCACTTTTCCACACAAAGACTGTGTTTATAAATATGAACGTTCCCGTGGCTTTAAGCGTACGCACACTCTGAGATCAAACTTGTGCGTATGCACGCTTTATAAATGAGGCCCGGAGCAGAGGCCAATTACACAAAAGAGGTACTGTAGCTCAAATTGCTGAAAAATGTTATGCTGGCCCAGACAGAAAGGTATCAGAACACAGTGCATCACAGCATGCTTTGTACATGGCTGTGTAGCCACAGAGCGGTCATAGTGCTCATGATGACCCCTGTCCACTGCCAAAGGTGCATAATATGGGCATATGAAACTCGATTAACCATGGAGCAGTGGCAGACGGTTGCCTGATCCAACTACTGATTAAACCTCATCGTAAACGGCACTCTAGTGTAGAAGTTAGGGGGGGGGGTATGATTGTGTTGAACTTGTCCAAGATGACCAACACCTTTATGTGATCTTCTAGAAAGTGCAGTGTCTCCAGCTCAGCTTTACTGTGTGTAGACTTGCCAGAGACTTCAACATCTTCGGTAAAGACAAAAAATTCTTACTTTTCTCCATCAGCGTGTGTTGAACTTGATTTGATTTCAGTGACAAGCCCAAAGTCTGCTGGTGACATGGAGCATTAGATTGTGGATTCCTTTTCCCCTGCCAATTGTGGGTATAGCAACTGCTTGTCTGTTGCCACAGTGGCAATACGTCATAACAACGCGATATTATGAAATGCGAGTTGTTGTTGTTTTTTTGGAAAGAGGCACATGGCTTTTCTCAGCGCTCAAGAAGTCCTCAGTCTTCACGTCCCCCACCATGTCCAATATTACCACACGCTGAAGCCTCATTGCCCAAACATATTCATCAGACTCCCTCGTCAGACGCTCTCAAAGGCCACAGCGTGCACACTAGGATTATTATTGGTTTGCCAAAATGGCCGGCTTCCACAAGCTGACTTTACTGAAACAGCTTAACTGGTCTGTTCCGCTACTTTAACTGTCCTGTTTTGGCTTAACTGTCTGCTTTTTTCATATCTTAAGCAAATGTTTCTGAATGAGCTGTTGCACCCATTTCCCGGGTCTTTTATAAGGAAGACCCTCTCTAAAGCTCTTCATACAAATACCATCTGTTGAACTGAGCAAATACTTTAGATGGAATTTCCCTCTTTAAAACTCCATGATTGTAATGTGTGGCTAAGGTTTAGTATGTCACACATTCATCTTGTCTATCATAATACAACTTTTAGTGTGTGTAAAAAGCCATATTGTATTGTCAACCATCTCAGCTAAATGCTTTAAATGGATTGTTGGCCCTTTGCTGTCCTCACTTAGACAACCTCTAAAGTGCACTTGACCCTAAAGTAATGGTCTGGTAATATTTAAACAGTATGTTCTTAGTTACAAAGCATCTGTGAAATGAATAGAACAGAACCGAGGGCTGATGTCAAAGTGGTAACGCTGTTTTCTTGAACATAATTTATAATAATTTACCAAACTTTTAATCACGTCTTTGAAACAATCGCCATTTAATGTTTAGTTGTTTGCTAGCCAGAAACCAGTTTATAAATACTAATACATCTAAATGGAAGGCCCCAAACATGCTGAATATTTTTCACTTGCTCATCCTTTATTGAAATAGGATGCTGAATAAAATTGACCCCAGATTCTCATTTTGTTACATCAAAATAAGTACAGCACTACTTAGATGTCATTGTTTTGAATAGTCTAAACACACACTTATGCAATTTCTGTGACTTTTGAGAGCTTTGAAAATGAACCACATGCTTCTTTCCCACTGATAAAATTGTAAAAATTAGTTTATCTTTAAACTGATATACATCAGCACTGCTGTTGGATGTACTTCAAGTCCACATATATTTATAGTAATAACATATAGTTTGGGCATGAAGTCCAAATGGAAATTGTGCTTTATTTCTCTATTATGTATCTGAGAGAAGTTGATTATCGAATGACAGAATGCAGAGCGGGACTTGATTTTGTCCAATCAGGACTAATTTTTCAGATTGCCCACCTTTGTGCATGTATAGACGACATCAGAGAAGAGTCATAGTTTTAAGAGGACTGGCATGCTAATGTTTTTGATTCAATCTTGCAGGGCCTTATTTTGAAAAAAAAAAGTTGTGCACTGATAAATCATTCATAATAAACACTGCAACATTCCATAAAAAAAAGAATCATCCATTTTGATGCTATCAAAACCTTATTCATTGCAGTTGTGTAGTTGCAGTATTGCTGTATCAATATGCATCTGTCATTTTTTTTTTTTAAAGCTGTTGCTAAGTAATGTTAACATAGAGAATATTTCTGCAAAGTGTTACCAATTTTTCATCACAAAGCAAATAAAATGTGTTCAATGTGGGCTAACTGACATCATAGCTCTCATGTCCCAGGACGGTTTGACCCATTAAGCCTCAGTATGTTCGCTGATTAAAAGAGAATTCATGGTGGTCCTGAGCAGAGCTCTTATGCTCACACTGTAGTGTAGATCATTTTACATTCTTGTACATCTTATACTATAACATATTTTTGGAAACTGACATGCAGCTGTTTTGTTGGTCACTATGTTACAAATCAACACCAAGTTCTAAGGTTCACTTTCTCATCAAATAAAAAGTACAATAGTAACAACTCTCATGATCATTACAACACAAAAAAAATAAATATTTTGTACCATGAACTGGACTGGAAGTGTGTATACATCACATATGCACAAACACCGAAGTAAAGCCATTAGCTTCAGTTTAGCAGCCAGTGTAATGGCACCAGCTCGGTCCCTCTCATTAGGCCCATGTTGTTGTTGATTTGTTTGGGGAGGGGATATGAGATGTAAATAAGGTCTCTGTTGCCTATTGTAGCCTTTATCTGTCCCTCTCCCTTCCCTCCCCCTTCTGATTATCATCTCAGCTGGAAAGTTCCCACGAGGCCTGAATGTTTTTTACCGTAAGCCAATCAGTGGCATGAAGGCAGGGCAGTGTGAATGATCCATTGTCTGTCCGTGGAGGGCTGGAAAGAGGGAAGGAGAGGGGAATTGTTTGGGCCTTTAGCTCACCACTATCAACACAGATGACAGTGAGTTTCTGAATAGGTAAACGAATATAGACAAAACTCAGAGATATTTACATATCTTCATTGCATCTGTGTTAGTTTCTCGCCTGATCATTACAGTATTGCAAAGGAATGGGTTTGGAAGGATGCTGGTACTTTAAAAACAAAGGAATGAGAGAAAGACATGCTGTCATTAGCCGCCGATTGTTTCCAACACATTAGACCTTGTTTCATGTTGGAAAACAAATTAAGATATTTTTGCTGAAATCAGAAAGCTTTCTGACCCTCCATATACAGCAACGCAACTGACACGTTCAAGGCCCAGAAGGGTAGTAAGGACATTTCTAAAGTAGTCCATGTGGTTCAACTGCAATTTTATGAAGCTACGAGAATACTTTTTGTGCACAAAGAAAACAAAAATAACTTAATTCAATAATTCTTCTCTTCTGTGTCATTCTCCGCTGCGCATTCATGAGAGTACACACTGAAATAAAATGATTAATTGAATTTACTAAATTTTTTAAGGTAAGTGGTTGCAATCAATTTCTTTTAGCTACATTTAAATAAACAAATTTAGTTGACTAACTTTCAACATTTTTTTTTATTAAATGTAGCTCAAATAAATTGTTTGCAACCACTTACCTTAAAAAAATTTAGAATAATTTTTTTCAGTGCATGACGCATGGACTATTTTAACAATGTCCTTACTACCTTTCTGGGCCTTGAACGAGGTAGGATTTCATAAAAAATATGTTTATTTGTGTTCCGAAGATGAACGAAGGTCTTACGGGTTCATTACGACAAGAGGGTGAATAATTAATGACAGAGTTATCATTTTTGGGTGAACTATCCCTTTAAGGGTGCAACGACCTTAATCACCTCTAAAAGGCACATAGCAGTACTATGAACATACATATTACTACTAATGTCCATCAGTTGTAGCTAAGCTACAATATTGTCCCTTTTAGGGTCCTGACCCATGCACTGACAAGCTCTTGTACCCCTAAAGGAACCACCGAATCTTATGTACACCATCTCCTATCTGCAAATATCTGTATGCATTTGATGTTGGAGAGGGTTAAAAAGAAACAGAAACGAGTTATTAAAAAACTACAGTTACATAACAGTATTTAAGATGACGACTGCAGGGGCACTGAGACGTTTTACTTTTAAATTTGATAGGCACTTGTATAGATAGGACTGGAATGATGGGGAGAACGGGATTGGGAAATTATGAGGTTAACTCGAATTGGCATTGCCTATCTACATGAGCACTACATAGAATAACCAGTTTGGGTTCTTCTACGTAGTGTGAAGAACATTTTAATAATCAAAGAACCTCCACTGTAAATGAACATTTTGTGCAATGGAATGTTGGCCATGGATGTTAAAGGTGCAACCAAGCCAGTTGTCTCAGAACACATGCACTGACAACTATATCTCAGAAATGTTTTGTAATGATTACAGTGATTGCCACAGTAATCAGATCAGTTCAGTAAAAGTGGGAATATCCTGTCTGACGACATGCCACACATTGAGGGGAGGAGAATAGAGAGCATGGCTGAGGGCCTAACCGCAATATCTAAATATTGACTGTGCAACTTGTAATCATGTTTGGTCTGCGGACAGGGTGAAAATAAACACGTGTGTGTGTATGTGTGTGGTGTGTGTGTGTGTGTGTGTTCGTTCTCTCATCCCACAATAGAAACAGTGCAGACATGCCTTTTCAATATGTTTAGAGCACTCATAATTAAACATGCACAAATCATTAAAAGGATTAGAAGAGATGTATCTCATCAAGACTTAATATGCTGTGTTTGCCATTGACATTTGCGATTTTTAAGCATATGGAGCTCATCAGAGTGGTCCTTTGCATTGTAATTGCTCGTGGTTTCAATGCATACTGATATAAATCTCTTCATGTGGGTGGTCTTGGAAATGGGAAGACCTTCTGCACTGAAACAACAAAATAAAGCATTTTACTTTCACTTGAGGGGTATGCTTCGTTTTCAATTGCATCTCTGTCGTTATATGTTCATAATTCACCCTTTGCGGTGGGTAACAGCTTTTCCTGATCCTTCCAGTGCTGGAATGTCACTGAACAAACATTTCTAGATTTAAAAAAGAAGAAAAACAATAACTTGGCAGAATAACACAACATAACCTTTAAGTAACTTTAACATTCCCTACCAATTATTTTCCTTTAGCATAACAAAAACATATCTAAAATATGGAAATAAGTAAATTAATTGATCATTTTAAAATTATTTAAGCTTTAGCATATTAAACTAGTTTTATAATCATGTCTGAATCCCTCTCCAAACAATGGATATAACCACCTTAGTCTAAATAAACAGTATGAGAAAGCGGTTTACAAGGAATCTTTATAAGTGAATTATAAAACGTAGTTCAATTCAATCTAACCATTTATCAAGCATTTTCCTATCCTATGTTTGTTCATGGACAAAAAAGGTTTATTGTATGGCAAAATGAGTAATTGTGATGTGAATGAAAGTTTTGGGATTACGCCATAATGCTTAGCCCAAATGGCCCATTAATTCTGCACTGGCACTGAGACTGAGAGGTAGAGACAGAGGGAATAAGAGAGAGACATGCCATGTTATTCTGCTTTAACTCCTTCCAATGAATTTTGGAGGGGCTGAGGGGAGGAGCACGAGGGGGAGCTCGGGGGAAGAAAAAGAGGGCGAAGAAAGGAAAAAGAAGAGGGGGAATATAAATTAGTTGAGACAATCAAGCTAGAAGAGGGAAACTGAGACCAGACTGATTGGAAGGTGATCGTCAAACTGTGGGAATGCCACTGAAATTTATACAAGCTTTAAGTCATTTTGTTACACACTTCTTAAAGGACTAAAGGAACGGTTCACTCAAAAATGAAAAATCATTATCCACTCTCCCTCATGCGAGGTTGATTTATTTTTTCATGTTAAACACAAAATGACTACGATTTTTGTTTTTGTACTAGAAGTTTTTTTCTTGTATGTTTAGACGACCCTTCGTCAGTCTCTTACTCAAATATTTGTTGCAGCATCGCCCTCTAGTGTGCAAACTGAATAAAACATGATCCTCCTCGCGTGAGAAAGCCTCCTGTAATTCTGGTTATAAGAAGACTGTTACTTACATAGAGTTTATGTTGACACAAACCACATAAGGAAAACGACATATATCATGAGACAAAAGAAAGTCACCTTCTATCATTAGCTACTGTCATTTATTTGTAAGACAGCATGTTATTTTGTTATACAAACAACAGACCTGAATTTTGCTAATGATGGATGGATGGCATTACTGTCTGTGAGGTTTGCATTTCAGTGAAGTAACACACGACCAGTGCCTACAGACATCATAAGTAACCCCCAATGATATTTAATCATAATTTTACCTGGTATCTATCGGCTTGAGAAATGTGTGAGGGGAAGGTGAAAAATGCCTTAAACGATCAACCCAAAATACTTTGTTTTGATGGTTTGGAAAAAAATAAAGTTATATTGATTTATGTTCCAGGGGGATATACAGAACTACAGAAGCAGCTATATAAAGTGACAAAGGCTGGTTAGCCTGGGTTATGCAAAAATAAGATCAGTCTTTAAAAATAAAGATTAAAAATGAACATTCAATGAGATTCACAAGAAACACTTTTGTGTGATCTACTCTGGCTAAATAGTAGTAAGACTAATTCTTACAGTGTCGGTTACATTAGGTAAAAAAAAAAAAGCATAAAACTGATTCTTCCGTCACTGAGGGAGGATTGGAATTCAAAATGTGACACACTGTAAATGCTAATGGTTAAATGTTAAAACAAAGGCACATGACTAATAAACTGAATGAAAAATAAAACCAAGGGTCAGTAACAGCGAGAAGCCACCTCTGAATGACCTTCATACAAAAGCCATTTGATTAATTCAGATAGCATTTTATCAGAGCCTTTTCAAGACTCAGCAAAATGACCAACACAGATGTTTGGGGCGCAAGCCAGCGTCTACGGATGCAGAGGTCTGCAAACTCAATTACTTCAATAGGAAATCATACATTTAAGGCAACATTTCTGTGTCCAAAGCAAAATTCCTGATGTGTAAAGAAATGCAAATTAATTGAAAAGGTAACACTGAAACAAAAAAAAAACCGACAAAAAAAAAAGTACTTCATTGTCAATCTTGGTGATTGTGCTGTAAAAACACACCAACTCTACTTATCATGCTTGCTGTGAAGCGATCTGTGCTCCGGTGGTGCCTTAGCATTTCAATACCTCTCACTGGTGTGAAATCAAAAGGAGCTAAACTCTGAGGTTCAGTGGGAAATCTCTCTTAAATCTTCAACAAACAAAAACCTTGGACTGTTCACATTACGGAGAGAAACTATGCTCTGTACTACAAATCTCCAGCGGTCTTCTTTTCTATAGATCGTAATGTGCTGAATGCGTGGTTTGCAAGCGACTAAGAGAGTGAAGCAAGAGTGAATCCCTAATGCAAATGGAAACAAAGGCGAGGAGGGGAAAACACTTTGGTCCATGCATTAACTAACTTGGTTGGCTGTAATATTTTTCAAATCGAGAGCACCCTTTTTTCTTCTTTTTGTGTTCGTTAAAGTCCTGCCTGCTTTCCAAACCACAGGGCTAGTATTCACCACCTCCGCCTTTCTACCCGTTCTCTCTCCAAAGAACCAGATGAATGCTATGGTCGGGCATGCTAGTGGCGAACACCAGGCCCGCATCGTTCTTGCCGTCCAAACCGTTGTGCCATGAGGTGACACCCGGTAAGAAACTAGAGCCACGTTTGGATTTGCGGTAGGCTGGCAGTGGCCAGCGGCCCACGGTAACCTCAGTCCTCAAGTCCATAACATAGAGGTGGTGGTTGTCAAAGAGCAGAGCGAACACCTCGCCAAAACTAAGCAGAGAGAGACTGGAGGGGTCCTGCTGTGGTTTGATGACTCTGTAAATATGAAAGAATCAGTAAATTAAACACAAATGCCTATCTTTCGATAAAACAATATATAGTTGCACAAATTTGCTGATTTGATTTGTGGTCTAGAAATAGTGCAGAATCTCAAATATTTTAGAACAAATTTCTTAGTTAACTTAAAAAAAAAAAAACAAAGATTACAGTGCGCGCTTAATATAAAACAGTCAAACATTTAAAGGACAGTTGATTGAACAGGGTTACTGGTAGCTTGGTTAAACAATTAAGGGGCAGAAATGAATGTACCTGATGACATCAAAACTTGCAAAGTCCCACTGGTATATGCCCAGGTCTGAACTACAGACAATGTACCGGCCGTCAAACTGTAACCGCGGCTGCAAGCAAACACTGCGGTCTTCTGACACGGATAGAGTCTTTAAGCACTTACAGTTGATCTCACGACCTATAGGCCACACCTATGGACAAACAGAACCAGATAAATATCGTATCCATATGAAGTCAGATTCTTGCATAACTACATCAATGCAACTAGGGGTGCTGTAAAAAATACTGGTTTTGATGATAACTGTGATATGTGATTAAAAAAAAAAAAGTAATATTGATATTAGGTTAATACTATGTTAATACAATGACCAACAATTTGAAAAACTCTAAACTAAAAATATTAGCACAAGTGATTTATATTACCTTTATTTCATACTTATCAACACTCAGTAGTATGTAGTCACCAGGACTGTGCATCATGGACTCCACTAGGCTTTTTTGAAGGTGCACCTAAACAAGCACAGATGAACCGTATAGGTGCAGAGTTAAAGAGTTAAAATAAAAAAAAAACTGCTAAATAGTACACTACAATTTTGCACAATGAAAACTGGTCAAGAGTCTTACCTTGGTGACCCACTCAGTGTGTCCAGTAAGAGTGTTGACACAGGTTCCTGAAGACAGGGACCAGACTTTAACAGTGAAGTCTGCTGAGCCACTGACCAGGGTGTCCAAATCATCGTTGTAGTCTATGCTGAATACTGCAAAAAAAAGCAAAACTTTAGGATTATGCATACGCTATGTCTTGATGCTATGACACAACCATGAAGGACTACACTGACAAAACAGAAATCATAGCACAATCAAAACACAACTTTCTGGAGAATTTGACACCAACCCGCTCCAGTATGTCCTCGGAATTGCTGGATTTTGGCACCAGTGCTCCATTCCCAGCATGCAATGGTGTTGTCAAAAGACCCAGTCACCAATTTCTGCTCATCAAACTTGACAGTGGCACAAGTGTGGGTCTGGATGCCGTAGACGCACTGCCCTGTGCGGACATCCCATAGTTTAGCGGACAGGTCATCAGAACCTAAGAGGAAGGACGTCTTTGTTCAGTGCGCGACCAAACGTGATCTTCATTAAAAACAAGTAATATCTAAAGTCTTTTACCCATGCTTCACCAGTAAACCTACTGAATTTAATTTGGTTTCCCCTCACAAAAAAAGTGTTGTTTTGGTGCCAGAGAGCAAATATGACTTTGTAAAAAGAACAAAACTACATCCATATTCAGTTCAGGCTATAAAAAGCCAACATAACTTTACACAAACCAAGTACTCAATTCATTTCAGATTAACATGTATCAATCATTTTTAATGGCCCTGAGATACATGAATCCATTAAGGAGCACTTTAACTCATTCATCCCCACACTGGAGAATTAAAATTGAGCTCATGTAGGAGCTCATAAAATAGCATTTAATATTGCATGTAATGGAAGTAGCAGGGACTTGGTTGTATACATCAATAGTTGATTGGATGGAGGCAGATGTGAATGAGAGCTTGAGGTCAATTTAAAAAAGGGTGGTGGTGGAAAGGATTACAGAAATCTGTCGCTTCACTGGAAGATCGAGCTATAGAAACTGGATTAAAAATAACAAGCTCAATGCAGAAACCTATGCAAGGATGAATCATTAGCGATAAGATCAAAAAGATTAATTCAGAAATAAGAGTTAGGAATTTTATGATGACTTTAACATAGGGCTGCACGATTAATCAAATGCGATTGTCATGCGCATTTTGATAGTAATGCCGGTTCTGTAATCAGCAGGAAATCATCATCACGTGCTTCAGATTGGAGCAGAATAATTTTAAAAGCGAGTTATTGCGTGATTATGAAATCGAAAAGAAAATCATTCGCATACTAAGCGTTTGCATTAGATCACAGTGAATACGGCTCGGTGTACTCCAAAATTAACGTCATTCGAGTGTTTGAAATAAATCCTTCTGTAATATGATGTGACTTCTTACACAGAATAAGGCATGCAACATATTTCATAGTATTTAAGCAGTGATAAAGGCATTGCATTATAAATATACTTTAATTTAATGAAAATTATAATAATAAAGACTCAGATAAACCGTATATTGCCGTAGTCGTGTCTTTATTAGTCACGTTGAATAAATTAAAGCAGTTAAATCTCCTGTTTATTCAGCAACAGCTATAGGCATTTCCTGGGTTTCTTCTGCGAGGAGTATTTGGAGTTTCAGCACGAGAGCACCCTCTGGCCTTCGGATGGAGATTTACTACGGATCACAGAACCGTGCTTCACTGAAAGATACTCATGACAATTGCAGCTTCTGTCGAATCGAGATCTCGATTCTATTTCGATTTATCGTGCAGTCCTACTTTAACATCTCTCCTTCTGACCACACCTCCAGGAAAGACAACTATAAAATGAACGCACCTGTGCAGAGCAGCCCATCCCGGTAGTAGAGAGCATATACCCGAGCACTGTGTCCAATGAGAGAGCTCGTCTCAAAAGCATCCTCCTCCCTTAGCTGCTTCATGCGCAGTTTGGCCTTTAGATAAACACCTTTCCAGTGTGTCGCATCCTGGATGGACTCATCGATGAGCCAGCCGAGGTCTCGACACAAGCTCTGCCACACTTCTGTACAGGCATTGATGACTTTATTCCACTGCTTGCACACCAGACAGCAGGTGAGTAGGGTTTGGGGGTCCAGCCAGTGGAGCAGGTAGAAGGCCAGCTCTAACGGCAGCAGGCGCAGGAAATCCCGCTTCAGGAGCGTTTCCAGCCTATTGGACAGGTGTCGCAGTTGGGCGGCGCCACTCAGTGAGATGAGGTGGTCCAGTGATTGGTTGCGCTGCTGGTCACTTAGCGCCAGGAAGGTGGTAGAAACTGACTCCAGCCACCCCTCGAAAGCCGCCTTTTCCATGGGCACATGAGGGCGTCTACCTGTTGACACATAAAACGATCAGATCAGACTTTCTGCATTGCATTTGAAACAATGATGTGGAATAAACAATGCTTTTTATAACAGAGCAAGAACAATACCACAATAGCTGCATCAAAAGCAATACAAAAGGAAAAAAACTTCTTCAGATCACATAATGGATGACCACTTTCCACTCTGTGATGCAACCTTTGAGTAATGATAATGTAATCTACATAACTGCATACCAAAAAA